>VYXH01004263.1:31148-64120 GCA_013397275.1 Burhinus bistriatus
TTTTTTTCTCTTCCCATATGGGACTTCCTGCTTCTGTTTGGTTTCTCTTTGGCCTTTTGAGCTTGTCTTATTGCTTGCCTTAAGAGAGGGATTAGTGATGTATGCATTTCAAAGCAGGGTAGTTGCAGGCTGCCTGGGCATCCCAGTGGATATGCAGATAAACACACCAGCACCCGCAGGCTTGCCCTAAGGAGCACAATACCTGAAACACTGGTATTGGAGAGATCGGTGCATTCCAGTTTATGCTGTTACGAAGGTTTCTATCCCAAGTTATGGTGATACAAGGAGTGGAAAATGTGGGGGTTTTGTTTTGTTTTGTTTTTTCCTGACCAAGGCTCCTCTGCCTAGGGTTTTCCCAATGTGTGATTGTGGCCATCATTTCTGTGAGGTCTCTTAAGAAGGCTGTGCCTTCTTTTTTAAATGTGGGGGTGTTTTTTTATTATTTTATTTTGTTAATAGTGGAGAGCGTGGAGTGCTCCTCGCAAAGCCACCCTAATCTTCCAGCCACTCCAGTGACATGTTTCGCGCCCGTGACCTGCTTCTCAGGGTTGCTCAGCTATTTGTCCATGTGGCATTTTTCTCTCCTCCCACCCCTTCCTCCGGGTTTGAACTCAGCTAATCCATCCCGCTGCTCGGGAGGAAACTCCCCACCCCGCAGAGCATCGCCTGGGACCGATCCGGGCTGCGCGGAGCCCTTCACTGCCAGTAAGCGTCCCTTGGGAGACGATGCAGCTTCGCAGGAGCGGGCTGCGCTGTGCTCGATGCCGGGCTGGTTTCCTGTTTCTATTCTGGTCTCGAGCAGCTCAGCTCTGCTTCCTGCCCGCACGCCTCGCACAGATTCCCCGAACCCCCAGCCTCTCGTTTTCTTCCGAGCGATTTCGGTTACGGACCCAACTGAAAGAGGAGACCTCTGCGTGGAGGTGGACGGCTGGCAGCTTGCTCGGGAGAGGACGGGCTCTGGCCGGAGTGACTAGGCGGGACAGTGTTTAATCAGGAAATTGCTGTAGGATGACCAGTTCTGGTTTTGGATCCCGAACAATAGTCTGTGCTCTGTCACACGCATCCCCTGCGCTGCCACAGCCTGGAAGTACAGAGCTGCGCCTTGCGCCATGGCTGCTGAAGCGCACGCCTCGCCGGGTGACCCTCCGCCTTTAAAACACGCTTTCAAGAAGTTGTGGGGCAGGGAAATCAGTTTTTCACTTCCTTTTTGCTGCTGACTTGGTGTCATTGGAGACCCTTTAAAATGCGCGGAAGCTTCTTGTCGGTCTGATGTCGGACATACAAGCCTCATCCTCTTCCCTTTCCATCCAAACTTAACCCTGCCAGAGGTCCCACAGTGTGCTAGGGAGGGAGAGTCCGCGTTGACGTGACCTTCATCTGCTGCGTGGAGCTGTTGCAGGGATAAATGAAGGTGTTTAACTTTGGCTGACAGCGCTGCACGCGTTTTAAACGCTGCCACACCTGGGCTTTCAGTTTAAGGGAATCATTTTCCTGTTAATGTCCTTTTGGCATGCTGGATGGACTTGTCTTGGAGACGCGCATGATCGTAAATGCCGTGGAGAAAACTGTTTCCACGTGGGGCATGGCAGGGGCCCAAGGCTCGGCCACGCTGCTTGGCTGGGCTTGTGCCCGCACCCTTACGGCTGTGAGGTTCACACCGTGATTTCAAACAAATCCCTGGGAATTGGAGGAGGGGTTGTGTTACTGGTTTTTATTATAATTTTGAATTGGGTCTTGCCCAGGAAAGTAGAAAGCTTTCATTTGAAGGGGAAAAAAAAAAAAAAAAAAAGTTGAATTTCCTGAAATGACAAGAAGTGACATCTCTAGGAATTGACTGTTCTGGCACCCTGACCCTGAGGGTAGCACCGGGCGTACGTCAGCGTCTGGCGTGGGCCAGGTTTCCATGGTTATGCTACCTCTTCCCGTGCACGCTCGCCGCTCGGAGCCAGGGCGAGAGGAGAATTTCCTTGATTCTTTCCAAATGTGTCTTCAGTTTCTCTGTCCCATCCAGATCAGCGGTACCTGCGTGCGGGTGCGGTACTGCAGACGGGTTCTTGACTGGAAGTGGTTTTTCTAGAGATGCCCCAGCTGGCAGTGTCAGGGGGCTCTGCTGTAGCGCCTGATCGCTCCATTGCTGCCTCCCCACAGGTACTTTGGGAAGGAGCTGCCAGCTTTCAGCTGTCTCTTCAGCAGCTTTTTCCAGCCAGAGGACCACCAGATTCATCAGGCTTGCAAATACCTGATGCCTTAGAAATCTTGTTCTCTCCTAAAATCTCCCGTCCTTCTGCTTCTTTAGCAATTGATTCTGTCACTCTTAATTGTTTCGAAGAGACTGATAACAAACCCAAAAGCTGAGTTGTCTTAAAATCCAAAGTATTGGCCTGAACAGGGACCTTTTTAATTTTTTTTAATTATTTCAGACTCCTGCCTTTGCTGCATTTCTTTGCCCACCCTAGCTCGTGTGGTTGGCATGGTGGCATAATCACGTGCTGAGATGACTAAATGCTTTGGAGTCTAAATTGAACACATCGGAGACTGGAAAGCGCCTTCCAGAGGAAGCACTGCTGGGGAATTGGAACATCCTTACGGCTGGCAATAAGAGGGTAGCTTCCTGCCTCTTATGTGATTTAGTGTTTTATGTGATCTGGGGTTTGTCTTCAGACTGAAGTAGAATACTTAAAAACCTCTGGAAGAAAACCAAAAGCTCTTTAAATAAACGGGTTGTGGTCTGTCATCTGAGACCCACGCTAGTTTCTCGCTTGCACTTTCCTTCCCTGGTGTCAGACCAGTCTTTCCGATTGATGTGATCGACTTGTGGGTCTCGCTCCCGCTGCATCCCCAGCATCCTCCAAAAAATCAGTTATTGCTGAGAGCATCCTCAGATGCTGCTGCCATGTTGCTGCTCATTGTGCCTGGGGACCTCCACGGGCTACTTCTCCTTTCCTACAACTTCTTTTAGGGTCAGTGTTAACTCTTGAAGCTGGAGGTTTTATCCTTTTGTGCGGCAGCGCTGCTGCTGGGTGGCCGGGCCAACTCCTATGTTAGCCAAAGCGACGCTGTCGGGTAAAGCTTCGGCATTTGCCACTGCTGCTTGGAATACTTGATGTTGTATCAATGTTTAGATAAACCTGGGAGTACTTTGTAGAAGCTGAGTGGCTTTCAAAGGGTTAAATGGAAACTCTCTTCTGGAGAATTTTGCTGCTGCCTTTCCCAGGGTCCCGCAGAAGAGCTCAGCACCCAGCGCTCCCCGGGTGGGAATGCTGGCCTTCCATGCGGTGGGTTTTCCCTTCAGCGACATCTTGTTCTGTGGATGAATCATGTTACTCCTTCTATACTTTGAGCTGCAGCTACAGCTTTTGAATCTGTCCTCTCCAAAGACCGAGGATATGAAATTTGTTAGTCTGCTCAGTGTTTGGAGGGGGGAGGAAAGCACACACACCACCACCCCCCCCGCCCCCTTTTCTTTTTTAATTTTATTTGGAGGGGGAAGAGAAGGAGGGGGGTGGCACAGGGTGGGAGCAGTAGATGTGATTAAAGCTCCTGCCGAGTAGATCTGTGGGAGTGGAGTATCGACCTCTGAAAAATCAATGGCTGCTGCGGTAGCAGCGCTGGCTGTTTTGCAAGGTCTCCGGTTGCAGGAATGTAGTAAAGCCAGCAGCGCTTCCGTCTATCGTCCTCCCTTTTTATTTTGTACCTGCTTTCCGCCAAACGACCAGACTCACCTAGATATACTGAGGTGGATTAGAACAGCAGCTTATTTCTGCAATCGGAGTAAAATTTCTTGCGTGACACTGAGCCCCTCCTCCTGACAGCCTCCTTTCCCAGTGCTCTTTTTCCTGCAGTGCAGCTAGAGCCAGCAGCTTCTACCAGTTTGTCTAAAGCCAGCCTGGAAGAATGAGCTTTTCAGCTTCTTTTTTGAGCAAGGAAACTGCACGAATCTCTCTTGCATGTTCTCGTCCCCATCTTAGGTTTGTAATTGTCAGCGCTGATGCCTGAGAGGAGCTTAAACTCCTTGTAAGGGAAGGGAATATGGACTCCATCTAGCAGAGGCTGAAGCCTTGATAGTGTTACCTTCCTGATATTTGTTTTAGTGGGCAGGTGTTTTTCCCTTGAAGTAGTAAAAGTCTAGCACTTATTTCCTTTACCTAAGGGCTGCTTGGATGAGTAAGTGGCACATAACAGGACTCAAATGTTTTTATGCATGCTTAGTTTTATAACCGGCATCCTGGTTTTTTCTCCAAAAGAGCTTGCTGCAGAAGCTGAGAACTGTCTGGTTTCTCACGTGTGGTCCTTGCTCAGATCCAAGGTTGAACTTACAGGGACATATCTGAGGGGCCAAACCCAGTGATTTGATTGAATAATTAAATCCCTTTGTTCCTTCTGATTGTTGATCTAGTCCCATTTTGAAGCGGTGTATAAGAGGAAGAGGCGAGGCTGTGAATGTAGAAAGCTTTCAGAAAGCACAGAAGAGTACTGTGCAGCCCGTGCTAGTGTGGCAGTGATCTTCCTTCTGGGCATTCCCTGTTACTTACGCCAGGAGAAAGTCATCTTTCCCTGTTAAACTGCAATCAAACTTTTAAGCGTCTCAGAGAGTAAGAAGTGAGAGCTACGTGGCAGTGGAGGCAAGCTGAATTTGGTCAAGGGGACACCAGCTTGTGTTGCTAGGCTTTGGTTATATTTGATTAGTCTTTAGTCGTGTTGGGTAGCTTGGGAATGTGGATGAACATGCTTCCCACACACGTATGAAACACAAAATCAATAACGGGTAAACTGGCAGCTTAAAAATACAAATTTTTGGTTTCTACCCTACTCCTCCCAAAGCATGACAGGGTACAGAGCACACGGGAACAGAGTGTTAACAGGATCTTTCACTTTGCTTTAAATTCCAGAAATGTTCTAGATGTGGCGAGAGGTTTTATCGGAGAGACATCCTGCACGCATCCTTCCTCCTCCTCCCCTTTGCCTCTTGTCCAGCCCATATGTGCACCAAGAATGATGATCATCTAGAAGGCGCTTTTGGTGCTGTAAACGTGGACTGGTTATCTTCTGCACAATAACCGATGGTAGAAGAGCAGAGTGAGGCAAATGATGGTCTTCCCTGGCAAAACTTGTATATTTTTGGGATAGGACAGGCCTTGGAAATCTGCTTTGGCTTTGGAATAGTTCACTTTCTTCTCATGGCGATGGTAGGTCTTCACATTCCCATCCAGGGTCTTCAGCGAGCCTGCAGCTGCCTACTGAACACTGAGCGCCAGTGCTCAGTGGGTTTCATGTTTGTGGTGGTACGTGCTGATGGATTTTGTGAGAATCTTAAAGCACGGCCGTTGAAAGTGAGCTGGTGGTGATGCAGGGCTTGCAGGAGTGTGGGCTCTTGCCAGTGTGCCTCCGGTGAGCTGGACCACCTCAGAGACCAAAAAACTCTGTTCTGACTCTTTGATTTGTCAGCATGAAATCACTTTGGAGACAGTGGGTTATAACTCTCTCTAGATGAAAAGTATCAGCTGGATTTCTGCTGTAGCTTAAGTTGTGTTCCCCAGCTCCAGCTTCTGATTTCTACTGGGGAAGCAATCTGGAATAGGCATACAGTAAGCAGGAAGGTGGTGGCAGGCTGCAGAGCCCTCTCCAGACCCTTCCGTCACAGCTGGGGAAATCTCAAGTCAGTTTTGCAAGGTGTCTCCTTGGATGTGATGTGAATCTCTAAGTCTGGTGTAAATGGAGCACGGTGAGGTCTCCAGGCTGCCTTGTGTTACGAGATAGAGTGCTTTGTGAAGCATAAGATGCAAGATTCAGTTGTCTGTACTGTAGAAGGAGGAATGAGTCTATCCATTTCCCCGAAAGAGCAGGGAGAGCCTAGCTTGCCAGTCAGCTGTGTAATTTTTGTGATAGAGAGGATTGAGGTATTTTGGGTGTGGAAATAAACGGGAAGGAAAGGACAAGCTTGTGATTTTTTAAGTGTTGATAGTTCTTGAACGAGTGGGGAAAAAAAACTGCAGAGAATATGAAATTGTAATAGAAAGTAGATATTTCAATTAGTCAGAAGCAATGAAGAGGCTTTTTCCCTTTCAGAAAGAATTGGAATAAATTTAGCCATTGTTCTCTGGTCTTGCTTGTAAGCATCTTTATGGAAAGAACTGGCCTTACAGAATTTATAAGCTCCACCACATGCTCGTCTCCAGCTCATAATTTCCTTGAGTGCTATCTAGTGATCTGATAGTGCCTACAATCATCACAGCCTGGCTGCGCTCCTTCCCTCTTCCCCCACACTTTTCATATGCACTTAGGCTGGGGCTGGGCAGGGGAGTCCTAGAGGAATGCTGCAGTCCCCAGCAAGGAGATCAATTTGCTTTCTGGTCAGTCTTCCTGCTCTTCCAGATCAGTGGGATGGGCCAGAGTGGAGCCTTGAATCTCTTCTCCTCTGGGGTTTTGTTACCTTGATCTTAAGTATTTCTTGTTGTTTCATCTTCATGTTTGTTTAACAAATGAGCCCGTATCAGCGAAATGGTGGTTCCTTTTTTTCATATAAAAGAAACCTTGCTGTTTCCAGCATAAACTAACCGACTCCCTTGTGTTGGTCATGCCAGGACTTGCAACCCTTTCCCTGAGATAGATGAACTCCCCTGCCCCCTCCTTTGGGTACCAGATTGTGTGATTTCAGGCATGGTTTTGTTGTGGTGTGAAAAGAAGGTGTTAGCTGCCGAGTCCTTGTTTGTCAGCAGTACTGACAAACCCATGCTGGCATCGGCAAGGGCTGGGCAACCAATCGCAGCTGGAACAGTTATCGTTTCAGGGTCCCTGTGGGCTTCCGCTATCAGGTCACATCCCAAAATAACACTGGGCAGTATTTCAAGTGAAGAAACTCAGGCTTTGGGGCTGCAGCCAGCCTGGAGTGTGAGATAGTTGGAATCCCTCCAGCACTTTTGATCTGCATGGCAGATGAGCAATAAAATGCATAAAAAACACATTGGAAACACGTGAGGAAATTCTCCAGACCCTGACGTTTCCTTCAAGTTGGCAGAGTTACTGCTGTCGAGCCTCACCTCCTGTCTCCGCTCGACTGGCTGTGCTTGCGGGAGGAAGGAAGAGGAGAGCCCTTCTCCTGGTGCTGCTGTGTCTTTCCAGGTCTCCTCCTGATGCTCTGTGGGAGGCAAATTCAACCTCACTGGCCCTCTCCTCCTGGGTTTGATGCAGAACCCACTGACGGCAGCAGGTCTCCGTTATTTCAATGAAGTGTACTTTTTTTTTTTTTTTAATAAAGGCTTCTCTGCTACAGCTGTCCTTAAAGCAGTCTGTAGAGAGGTTGAGAGATTTCTTTTTCCCTTAGTTTGTGGTGTGCTTGAATAAATGGGATATCAGTGCTGGAGGGTGTCTTTTAGTTAAAAAAACCCCCAACACTCTGTGTCTTGATGGTTGGCATCCTGAGAAAATAACTTGATAGGTGGAAAACAGCTCCTAACTGATTAGCTGCTTGCACTTGGGCATTCCAGTCCCCGCTTCTCTCCTTCCCCTTGCAGGAGTCTCACTTCTGAGAAACTTAGTCCTGCTGAATAACGCACTTAGAAAATGCTGCTGTGCTGGCAGAGCATTTCTTCGCTGGGAAATGACTTTATTGTTGGAATTCATAAAGCTTACAGATCTTTAGAGGTGAAAGTCGCTTTATGAGTTACTTGATTTTTATGGTCCTGTTTCAGTTCATGTCCTAACATCCAAGAAAGGCTGGCACATAATTCACTTTTAACTTACTTAAACTGATGATCTCGGAGTCTGATCCACAGCCTTATAGCTAGAAGGCCCACTTTTCCTATACGTGAGGTCCGTGATGGTATGCTAGCAATGCAGAGGGGCCCTCGCTCGCATGTCTAAAGCAACCCTGTGTTAACCTGCTTAATTAAAACTGAATGTTTTTAAATGGCTTGCAGTAGTTAGGTTAAGCTTTGATGCATAGGCAAGGTCGAAGACATCAGCTTTAAAGATTGTTATCTAGTTACTTAGGAGTTAATTTTCAAACAGCTTTTAACGTTGCTTCATTTTATGTCTTGCAGATATTTTCATGCCTGGCATTACCAAGCCATATCCTCTTAGTCTGCCCAGTTCCTGCATGAATATTGCTCCTACCGTGTAGGAGACAGTGACCTCAGATCCTGGAGGCAAAACTTCTCCTCTGCCCCTCGGAGGAGCATGTCACTTACACTCCTGATAAGGAAACTTCCACATTTCACCTTGCATGCTTGCTCTCTATCTGTCCTTTCATGCCAGTATTTTGTCTGAGGTGTACATTTATAATGTGTTTTTTCCTTTGAGCCTAAAAATCTCTCATCTAAGTAGCTATAGGCTCTTCCCCTCTGGTCTGAAGGTTTAACTGCTCTGGAATGCCCTACCCGCATAAGCTCGTGGTGGCGGGGATTTTAAAGCTGCAAAAGGTTTTGGCCTCCAACTTCATTTCAGTGATGATCCCAAGTAGCTGCATAAGCATTTGGTGATTCGGACTAGAAGTATCTTAATGTATTTAAGGGAAATACCAGTACTTCCATCCAGTTTTAGGTTGTACTGAACTGGTTTCTGGACATTCTGATCCCTTCATTGACTTAGATACCCAACTAGATTCCCCTCTTATGCTGGAGGCTGAGTTAGATGCAGCGAGTCTCAGGGAGAGGAGTGTTTTGCTCCTGATTGTTTGTGTTGGTTGATGCTGTTAAATGCAAAATGTTGGAAATACTGTCGCTTTACTCCCACTTCAGATGGTTTCTGCAGTAGGAACGTGGGGTTTGTCAAAGTTGTCCAGGGGAAAAAAAACCCAAGTAGCTGCATAAAGGAGTGATGCTTTTGATGTTACAATAGGAAGGGAGTGAAAATTGCAAGAGCTCTTAGGCACTGTTTTTAGGCTTTTTCTGCAGTTTTCTAGCTTTAATTGAAATAAAACAAAGCTCCCCCCCACCCTTCCCCCCAGGAAGATAATACTTCAGCAGTAAGCGAATATACCTCTGAGACTGTTGTGCAGGAAATGCTTCGAACAGAAGCAGTAATGGAAGGGGAGGAAGGACATGCTATGCACTAAGTCATCCCGCCAAGTGACTGGCATTTTCAGCTCAAATGTAGCATTTGCCAGCATTTGTTAGAAGCGTTTCGATCAAATTCCACTGTTAAACTAGACAAGATTACCCTACTGCAGCAGACAACTGAACGTGGTGCAGCTGCTGCCCAGCTCTCCCCTTTGTCTCCTCCTGAACGTCACTTGTCTATCCAACAAGTGTGGTGAGGTGGCTGGATATCTCCCGGGTCGTTTTTTATTCTTCCGTAACTCCAGTTTTCCACTTACTAAGATGTGGTGTCGTACCATTCTCCAGCTTAGATGATAGAGACATGATGTCGGAGCCTTTTCGCACATCACCTGGCAGACAGGTGTTAACAGAGTGATAGGGCTCTTGCTTCCTTCTGAAGACCGATAAGTTTGCAGTATCTTGTGTCTGGGGACCTTCTGCGCTGCGCAGAGCTGGGAAAATGTTACCCAAACTGCTGCTAAACAAGGCATCATCCAGTCAGTGGAAACGAGACCAGGGTGTCCAAGTTATTTATCAGTTGGCTCGGCCTTTCTGCGTGGTGTTGTAGATGAGGTTGGCTCTGTTCATGCTGGTCAGCTGAATTCTGTGCAGAGGGAGTTGATCTGAAATGCCTTCAGGGCTCAGTCCAGATCACTTCTGATCCAGGGTTGATTGCTTTGAAAGACTTGGAAAGGATGGGTGAAGTCCTGGTAAGCTTTGGTCTGCCGCTTCTTCACCTGCTGTGATCCTTTGAATCTCCGGCAGAGATTTTTATCTAATCGCTGCAATAGTTGTAACTTCCCAGCTTTCTGTTCAAATGCGCCACCATTTACTCTGTCTTGGACTGTTACTTACTCATTTACTCCAGACCAAGCCTAAATAGCTGATGCACCT
The DNA here is from genome assembly GCA_013397275.1 of Burhinus bistriatus. Taxonomy (NCBI): domain Eukaryota; kingdom Metazoa; phylum Chordata; class Aves; order Charadriiformes; family Burhinidae; genus Burhinus; species Burhinus bistriatus. The sequence continues at coordinate 41,078 of VYXH01004263.1, forward strand.
TATTATCAAACAGCTAGGACAATTGTGCGTGTTGAATGTGCACGTCATCATCTTCTTGGAAGTATCCCCCTTTTTCAGACTTGGCAGCTGATTTTTGGTGCTGTCTCTTTGCAGTCTCCACTGTGGCACTTGGAAGTTTCAACTTTCTTAGGCTTTTTGTGCTTTTCTTCTTCAGGGTGGCTACATGCAGTAGGAAGGGTATTTTCTAGCCTCGCCTTCAAGAAAAGCTGAACTTTACAGGCTGATACTGTAACTGCTAATTTTTGCTATCTTTGAAGAAAAGGAAGTGGGAACCCTGAAGAGTATTTTATGGTTTTCTTTTAAAATCTCTGTTTAGTTTGTTTTTATCCATCTCAAGTGAGTAGTTTCCCAGCTCATATGAGGTTTATGAATTAATTATGGTGAGGCAGGAGTTTTCTGTCTTTCAGAAGCTGAGCCGCGTTTCTCTTCCAAGCCATGATCGCATGGACTGTTTCCTCTATTTGCAGTTTTACATGTATTGTTGATGCATTCTTTAATTGTTCTAGCCGCTAAACGGAATTAAAAGAAGCAAGTAGGAGAATGAGCCAGTTGTTTGGACCGTTGGCAAGCACTCGGCAAACCAGCTAGGGAACTCCTGGGTTCAGAGACAGGCAGCAGGATAAGGCACATTTGGCAGTTACCTCGGTCTGCAGCAGCCTTCGTTACTGACAATAAATGAACCGAGTTCATTGATTTCTATTCATAGTATGCCTAAGGGAGAAATACACTCTTTCTTAGTGGTATGTGAGAGAACAGTCCCGCGTATTTTTATTTTTGCCTGATCGGTTTCTCTGTGTGTTGCAGGACCTGTCTGGTTCAATAGATGATCTACCCATGGGTACAGAAGGAGCCCTGAGTCCTGGAGTAAGCACATCAGGGATTTCCAGCAGTCAAGGAGAGCAGAGTAACCCAGCTCAGTCTCCTTTCTCTCCACATACCTCTCCTCACCTGCCAGGCATCAGAGGACCCTCCCCATCCCCAGTTGGATCTCCAGCTAGTGTTGCTCAGTCCCGCTCTGGTCCGCTTTCACCTGCTGCAGTACCAGGTAACGCTGCTCCGCATGTGCTGGTCTTTTGCTGGGGCTGCCTCATGCAGCTGGGGGTGAATTAAAATGGCCAGTGGGGAGGAACTGGCCAGTGTCAGTACTATGTGGTTATTGAGGTCTCGGGATCTCATTCGTTTGCTTTAAAATGTCTGTAACTTGTAAAGGGTGCAGTAAGGTGGGTGGGATGGCTGGTAAACCAGCAGTGTCATTTTGTTGGGTTAATGTGACTGATCTTGCTCTTGTGTTTCTTCACTGTGGCTAATATACCCTTTTCCTGAAGTTGTTTGTAGTTCTGGTATTTAATACTCTTGCATCCTGGGTTTTGTGGTGTGCAATTTGGTGATTAACCACTTTCCTTTTTGTGGTGTAGGCAATCAGATGCCACCCCGACCGCCCAGTGGCCAGTCGGACAGTATCATGCATCCTTCCATGAACCAGTCGAGCATAGCGCAAGATCGAGGTGTGTGACAGGAGTTAAAAGATTTAATTGCATGGATCTGTTTGTAAAGCTAGATGTGTAACCAAAAATTACCTGGCCTGATGACATGGATTCTATGCTAAGACAGCATTTAAAAGCTGCCCCAGGTTTACTAGCTGCAAGCATTTAGGCACCTTGCAGTAAATTCAAGTGTTGCTGGTTGTTTGGGCTCTTAATGTTCCATCCAAGCTGGTAGTTTGGCTTGTAAGATGTTTTCTCTGGCTTTTGACATGCTTTTCTGTGAATGTTGCTTGTCTGAGGTCCATGACCTTAAGCTTCAAAATGAGGGATGTTTGCAACAATATTGTGTGCCTTTTCCCCCTAAGAGAATAAGGTTAGTGTGGGGGGAAAATCCCTGTAAAATTCAGCTCTCATGGCTAAAGGCGTATGGTTGTCACCCTGAGAAAACAAACAAGCAAACAAAAAAAACACCAAGAAGCCTGTAGGATTTGCAGAGTAGTACTGTCTACTTCTGTGACACTAAGTTGTTTGGGTTTGGGTTTTTTGTTTTGTTTGTTGGTTTGGGTTTTTTTTCCCCCTGGTTAAAACAGGAAATTAGATCTGTTATCTTGGGAGATAACACTGGCTCCTTAATAGCAACCAATGTAAAATCTGTCTAGGCTGTTGCTGAAAGGAATTTGTTAGTGTGTCCCGGGGGTTGCTGTTACCTAAGAACATGTGTGTCCAGTGGTACCTCTGGGTCCTTTGCACTAATAACTGTCTGCTCCACTCACTGGGTGCCCAGGTTACATGCAGAGGAATCCTCAGATGCCTCAGTACAGCTCACCCCAGCCCGGCTCAGCCTTATCTCCCCGTCAGTCTTCTGGAGGACAGATGCACGCTGGAATGGGGCCGTACCAGCAGAACTCCATGGGAAGCTACGGACCCCAGGGTGGGCAGTACGGACCTCAAGGTGAGGCATGGTCGGCTCCTCAAGGTGGGAACTGAGCTCAGCAAATACATAAGGCCTCTCTCTATTGTAACATCTTGTCCTTGATAAACTGTTTTTATTTGTCCCCTCTTGGTGTGTGGGTAATACAAAACAGCGCACTCCTTATGAGCTGGAAGGAACTGGGCTTCGTTTGTGTTGAGGTTGATGAAGTATGTTGCTTTCAGGGCTAGTTGTACTTCTAAATGTAGGATCCTTCCTCCTCGCTTAAAAAGATGTAGGTTGTGCATCCAGTGTAATAGAGAAGAAGGGCCAGCTGTCTTTGGAGAGGAAGAAAATTGAGTCTTGTATGTTTTTGGAAAGGGTTAAGTGAGTTTTTTTACATCCTCTCCTGGACCATTTACCTCACTCTGCTCGGTTGAGATTTGGGAGAGTTTCAGGGAGCTTTTGAATCCGATGTTGTTACTTGGCTATGTCAAAACACATTTTATGTGGCTTATATCCAAGTACTTTGACTTTTTGTTGAGGTGTTAACACTCCCCCTCATCTCTGTTAGTGATCTTTAAATATTTGCTGATAGAAGATTTTTATGGTGATTCATAAACTAACTAGTTGAATGATGTTGTCTTCCCCTCTTTTTATCTCCTTAGGAGGTTATCCCAGGCAGCCAAACTACAATGCTATGTCCAATGCCAACTACCCCAGTCCAGGAATGGGAGGAAGCATGAATCCCATGGGAGCAGGGAGCCAGATGCATGGGCAGACTGGTGTGCCACCGTACAGCGGGCTTCCTCCAGGGAGGATGAGCCATGCAACCATGGGGAACAGACCTTATGGACCTAACATGGCGAATATGCCACCTCAGGTGGGGACAGGGATGTGCCCCCCACCAGGTGGCATGAATCGCAAAGCACAAGAAGCGGCTGCTGCCGCCATGCATGCTGCTGCCAACTCCATCCAGAACAGGTAAGGAATGAGATTTCCCCTGGTCTCTGTTTAAAGTCCCTTCCATCTGTCAGATCTACGTTTCAGAGCTGTGGATGGAATAAACCAGATTTGGGGTAACACTGAACATACATTTCCTTGAAGGTTTGCCCTTCTTGGAGACTTTTTCATCAATCTTAAGTGTTAAAAAAGGAAGAGCATAAAGCTTGGACAAGCGGTGTGGGGATGTGCTTAGGGCATATTTAATATTCATAGGTGAAATCTATTTAACTCTGAGATCCCTTCAGTTGTTTTCGCTTTCTGGTTGTCTTTGTTACTTGAGTGCCTTAAAAGACGCTGCGTGTGTGGTAGAGCCCATAAATCTAGCAGACAGCCATCCAGCTGCATTTGTCTGAACCAAGGCATTACTTGTCCAGTGTAATGGACTTCTTCCTTTTAGGGCCTTGATGAGCAGCTGTGGGAAAGGGAGCTGGAATTCAGCACTGAACTTTGCAACTATTTTCTGTGGTGGTTTTGGGTGTTTTGGTTTTGTTTTTTTTTTTGTTTGTTTTGTTTTGTTGTTTTTTAACTGCACATTTCAGAGTAGGTGTAGGTGGCCTACCAGGATACCTTGCGAGCCATGAACTTGCTTATAAATTGGGTTTCCACCAGCAGAGCTGTTAGATATATTTGTTGTCTGATTGGACATTGTGCTCTTTATCCTGACTTAAGGGCTGCTTCTGCAACCTACTGTCTGATGTTCCCTGGGACAGCCAAGAGGTCAAGTTCCCAAACGCCAATAAAGGCATCAAAACCTGCCCCTTTGAGTAACAAGTTTGAGTGACAGTTGTGTATGAGGTTTTCTGATACATGTAAAATACTGTAGCTTGTAGGGGTAACAAAAAGGAAAGAAAGAAAGAAAAATCATTAAATGTGGCTGGAGCAGTACGCTGTTCATTTATACAAATAACGTACTGTCACTTAAATGCACGGGGCTGTGGTATTTGCAGGTCTGTTCTTCCCTGTGAAGGCGACTTAACAACTGAAATGAAGCTCAATTTGGGGATGTAGTAGAACGAGATCAAGGGTGAAAATGTTCTGAACTGGAGTCCCTCTTTCAAAATGGTTCGTGTCCCCTTTTCTTTTGAGAATGAGACTCAGGCTGTAGGGTAGCTAAGCTTTAAAAGAGCACCTGATCTTTGGTCTTTTGCTGGAAAAATAAGCTGGAGAAAGTCACTTCTCCGCTTCCTTTGTAGAAGGTTTCTTTTAGCAAACCTGCTTCCTTAGAAGACAAGATCTTAATGCTTAGTATTTGGAGTAAGTGTCTGTTTCTTCCTTGCCTTCATTAGGCCTCCTGGTTATCCCAACATGAACCAAGGGGGAATGATGGGCACTGGACCTCCTTATGGACAGGGAATTAACAGTATGGCTGGCATGATAAACCCCCAGGGCCCACCCTACCCGATGGGTGGGAATATGGCTAACAACTCTGCAGGTAAGCCAGGGCTGACTGTTAGACGTGTCGTTGATTTCATTGTACTGGATTGAAAATCAGTGTTAAAAGATTCTTTCAACTTCCTAGGGATGGCAGCAAGCCCTGAAATGATGGGTCTTGGGGATGTCAAATTAACACCTGCAACTAAAATGAACAATAAGGCAGATGGGACGCCAAAAGCAGAATCCAAGTCAAAGGTAAAATGTTTTGGTTTTTGTTTTCAGTGACTCCCATCCTCTTCAGCATCCAGGGAAATAAAGCCATTGCACGTGAAGTTGGATTGAACAGTGTAAGGAGTGTAGTGAGTGTGGTTCCTGAGAGAAACCTAATTTGAGTCATTCTCCTTACCTTGTGCAGACTTCTCATTAGCATGGTTGTCCTTGTAGTGTGTGATCTGACTGCTGCTTGCAACCAGGGTTCTAATTCACGTAGCGAGTGAGTGGGATATCCTCTTTTGGGATGTGTTATGTTTTGGAGCGTAATTAAAGAAATAAGTGTTTCGAAATGTGTGTATGTGTGTTTTAGAGTAGGCACTGGCTGTGTTTGCAATAAACCACTAAATACCCACATATGTTAATAACAGTACTCTGGAGGAGCCTGAACTCTGCCATCCCCTACAGAGTCCCACTAGCCCTCAGTAAGGCCAGGAAAGGGACTTTCCTATCGGAATTCGTATGTCCTCCCCTGTTTATGACTCAGGAGTTCAAGCTTCTATCTAGAATTTCTAACAGATGCCTGGCACACCTTATTTATGTGCTCTCATTTCAATTGTGGGCTAGTCTTGCCTTGATTAACTGGGGATAAGGTACCTGAACAGATGCACCTTTTGGGTCAGCTTTATCCCAGTCCCCAGATCCTATGAATAGCTAATTAGACTGTTGCTCAAATCAGAAGTGTAAAGGTAAAGACCACATAGTTGAAATGCTCAGTGTGAGGAGATTGAACATGAATTACGCTTCATGTGTCCAGCCCTGGCTGTGCTTGAACTGTGCCAGTGGCTCCAAGAGGTTCTTGGATTTATCAGGAAAACTCAGACAATTGAGAGTTTTACTTCTGGGATTCATAAACTGTTCAGAAATGAAGGGGAGCATTTCCTAGTCCTTTGGGGAGTAATCAATTTCACTTGCAAAACAACTTAGTATTAGGAATTATCACCTGCCACAGTGAAACTGCCAAAAGAAGTGTAAACAAACCTGAGTTTGTTTCTGGTGTGGGCTTGGAGCTCCTCAGTTATCACCTCTCAGCTGGGAGGTGGTATTCTAAAGTGTTACGGTTGTTTCACAAACAAACCTCTTACTAATCCTGTATTAAAGCCAGAAGAGGGAGGCAAACAAGTTCTTCAGGGAGTATTTTTCTTTGCATTACTGCTACCAGTTTCAAAAGAACCACCAAAAAAAGCAGTTTCTGTGCCTGTAGTCTCCTCTTTTGCTACCTGAAGGAAAATACATGCTCTGCAAGTTTGATACCTGTACCACCAGCAGTCTGCAGGAAGATTCAGAAAATCTCTCATTTCTGCTTGTGTTGTTCTGGCATCTGCCTTTTCATTTATGACAAACAAGGACTTGAATGCTCTTGGGCTCAGAGATGCCAAAGCTACAAATAAGAGTTGTTCTGTCCTTCTGGTGTGTGCTGTTCAAGGATTATCTCATGTGCTAATGAAAACATGTAGTCTTGGGTATAGGGGTTCACCTAGAACATCATCAGATTTGAAGTTCGCTTCTATTTTGGAAGTTCATTTTTAAGTAAGCATTTGGACTGCCAAAGCCATTTCTACCTTTACTCCAAGTGTGTGAGATTCAGGTGGAGAAAGGCAAAATAACATGCTCCTGCACGACGTCAGAAGACTTGGGTGAAGCAAGGCAAGGTGCAGGACCACAGGTTTTACCTCTAAATAGACACTGGGGACAATTCAGTGAATCGGATGTGTGGGAACCTAGCATGTGGTACTCCATAGCTGTGAACTCGTATTCCAAATCCCTGTGATACCTTCTCAGATCAGTCGTCCTGGATCCTGATACGCCAGCAATAGCAAACCAATATGGGAACTTAGGTCACATCTGGGTAGCAGGAGATTTCTGCGCTTCTGTCAGAGAATAGGCAAGGGAAGAGAGATGGTCTTTGTGCGGGACCCCTTGCATGTGTTGGTCAGGCAGGTGCCTCTGATCTTGATTTTTCTATGAGGCGTGTTTATTTTTATTCCATTGCAGTGTTTAGAGTCAGTTTAACCTGGCATCTACCACTCGGGTAAGAGAAGAGACTAACCAGAGGGCAGTGTTCACCCTGCCCCAGTGCAGTAGATGTGGGGAGTCTCATTTGCAGTTGAATTAGATGTTTTCTCGTATATTTAGCAAACAAGCCCGCAAAGGATGTCTCAGAGAGATGGCTGTCTGCAAAGTCTCCTTGAGGTTTGTTTGGTTTCTGTAGCATTCCTGAAACCGTTCACTGCTTAAAAATGCATATTCTGTGAATTCCCTGAGCGGTGGCTGGTTTTGTGGTAGCTTTGTCAAATAATACTTGCCTGACGTTGATCTGAGACAAGCGTAGGTCTAATATAAAGCTGTTCTCAATATGGCAGAACTTCGAACTCTTATCTGACTGCTTTTTTGAAACCATCTTGGATGTGAACTAGCTGCTTTTGTGCTGCTCAGTCCTGATACCTGTTTCCTTCTCCTAGAAGTCCAGTTCCTCTACTACAACCAATGAGAAAATCACCAAACTCTATGAGCTGGGTGGTGAGCCTGAGAGGAAGATCTGGGTAGATCGTTACCTGGCCTTTACTGAAGAGAAGGCCATGGGCATGACAAATCTCCCAGCAGTAGGCAGGAAACCCTTGGACCTTTACCGGCTCTACATCTCAGTGAAGGAGATTGGAGGATTGACTCAGGTGAGTGTCCAGCAGCCAGTGTGGTGGCTGGGTGTTTGTGTTCAGAGCTGCCCGCTGTCTGGCGGTCACAAGCCGATGGGCAGCACGATTCAGAATTAGCTTTGTAGCTAGGTGTAAGCCATGACTTTCCATTTAGTTGTGTTTCTCTTCTGTTTATTTTTTAAAATAGTGCTTGTAAAACCCAGTGTCCTTTAAGTGAGCCAAATGTCCGCTTTCCCATTGTCTGGTTGAGAATACTCTGTGGTGAGATTCCGTTCAAGTGCTCTTTTCATCCCTGCATTGTCCAGTGCAAAGATCGGTGACACTGTCTTTGTCTTTGCATCTGGCTGTCAACTGACCTTAGAGCTATTTTGATTTGCAATCTGTCCCTGTTTGAAAAGTTTTCTGTAGGTGAGGAAGAGAGTATATACTAGTTTGGGCGTTTTGAACACAACTATATCTGCTCTGCTTAGCCCTTATTGCATCCTGTGTTTTACCTGCGAAGTGTTGATTTCTCCCCAGAAAATGTCTTGGAGGAGAAGTACCTGGGATTTTGAGTTTAGAGCCTCTTGTTTGGTTGTGCAGGTCAACAAAAACAAGAAATGGCGCGAGTTAGCCACAAATCTCAACGTGGGCACCTCCAGCAGTGCAGCTAGTTCTTTGAAGAAGCAGTACATCCAGTGTCTCTATGCCTTTGAGTGCAAGATTGAGCGAGGTGAAGACCCCCCTCCAGATATCTTTGCAGCTGCCGATTCAAAGAAGTCTCAGACTAAGATACAGCCTCCATCTCCAGGTGAGTTTAGACACTGGTTTAAGGTGCGCAATGAATGTTTGAACCAGAGGATCTCTGGTACTGTATGCCCTGACTCCACATGCTGTGGGCCAGACTGGTTCCAAACTTCCACAAAGCCCCCATGTCTGTTTCTAATTAGATGTTCTCTGGTTGTGTAGATTAAATACTTTTGTAATGTGGGAGTGAATGATACTGGGAATAAGTCAAGCCTCTTGGGATAGTTCAGTTTTTGTGTGTCCCACCCCTGTACTAAGTTTAAGAGACAGAAAAACGTAAAAAGATGTACGTAGGTATATACACGCACCTCTGTGCTTACCAGTACATCGCTGCCTGGTGAGAATCTGGTGGAGAGAGAAGTCTGGAGTTACCCCTTCAAGGTGATCTCTGCATATGCTAACAGTGGCCCTCATCGGTAGTGCTTAGCTTTGGGAACTTGCTAGAAAAGTTGTGCTTGTTTTGACTACACAAGTGCTACCTTGTGGGAGTAAATGCTTCACGTGGGTGTGCACTCATCTTCCTCATGCATTACTTCTTTCTGTCTTCAGCAGAAGACAGCGAGGACTTGCTGAGGTTTGTGCCCAGAGAGTTTCATAAGCCTATTACAAGTTGGATGCTCTAGAATTCAAGCCCTTTAAAATTAACTTCTACTGTTGTTTCAGATATGATGGGGTGCTCCAGTTTCTGAATATTTAAACCTAGGGTTCAATTCAGGGGGTGGGGAAAAAAGGGAAGGCGTCCAGGCTAGCAGTGCATGCTGTACTCTTTAGTCTTCAGAAAGTCTGATCGTTTCTGTCTCATTTGCATTGAGTTCATTGCTTGAATTGTTGCTGAACTTGCCAACCCTTTAAGCTTCAGTTTTCCAGTTTTTCTTATACGTAAAACCTTCAGATGCTTTTTCTGGTCAGGAGCCTGTTCGTGTAGGTGAAATAAAAACTTTGTCTGCTTTGAAGTTCCTGTAATGTTTGCAAAAAATGCATTTTTGGTTCTGAAACCTGGCATCATCTTTGTCTGGCTCCTGAGGAGTGGAATAATGAACCCTTTTTTGATTGTACTGCAGTTGTGTCTCAGCCCTGCTAAGCCCTTGGTCAACCGTGTGCTTGTCCGAATTTTCTGTTGGCAGCTATGTTTATCTATCCTCTCAGTTAGTGTGTTGTTTTTTTTAAAGAACTAAATCATGTCTCTTCACTAGTCAGGAAACCTGCCCTGGTGTAGCTTCAACCTTGGTGTATTCTGCAAGATAAAGCAACTTTTGTGTCATTAGACTAAACTTCAGTCTAAAGTGGTGTCTGAGTTCCACTTAAACTAGACCACAAATCCATCCACACTTTCTTTCCAGAACCTTTTTCTTGCCCCCGTAAGACACTAGGCAGCGGAACAAAGACATTAAGAGCATTTGTAGTTTATTTGGAGAGGGCTGAGACTTCTAGGAAGCCACTTAAAACTTCTTGTAGCACTAGGTGCCTGTCAGAATGGATTAGATGGTGCATCAATTTTTATTTTGTTTTGGCTAATGTGGTGGTATGTGAAGGTCATGAGTCTGCCTTCTGGGCTGTGGTACATGGGATCTCTTGCTTCAGCACCTCAGCAGTAGGGATTTGCAGGGCTGCTGTCCCACGCTCCCCGCGTTTGTGCAGCTCTGTTGACTTAGTCCACAGGTTTGATTCCTGCTATGAGGACAGTGCTGTATTTCCTATGAGGACTGTGCTGTATTTCCTATGTAAACTGTTCTCTCCACTTGTCTTACTCCAGACTCCTGCAACTAGGAATATGCAGAGGCAGCACTGAAGCATGGTTGGTTCCTCTGATCCTTTAAGCTGTTATCACTCAGCACGTTCATGCTCCTCTTCCACTTTCCTTTTCTTCCTCTCTCTTGCTCTCCTGGATCGGCAGGAACTGAGGGTGTAGGACACAACACAAATGGCTTTCTCAACCTCAGCTCCAGACTTAAGAGCCTTAGAGGAGCATTGAGTCCCAGTGGGCACTCCTGTTGCAGGGGGTTGCTGAGGCCCCCCCACTGAAGCAGCATCCTCCAGACTTGCAAACACAGAGGCCTGTCTCCCAACAAATCACCCTTATGGAGAATAACTTCCCAGTTTGAAAGCCGAGCGGACAACAGCGGGGCATTTTGAAGTCCCATCGTTTGGATGAAGGGCTGTGTCATCCCACACAGACCCACGTGCTTTGCTCTCCTTGCAGACTTTATAACCTGTTGGCGTTGGCTTACTCTGCATTTCAGCCTGTTCTGTCAAATGAACTTGTGCATAACTCTGTGAATGACGAGGATCGCGCTGCATGATTCTCCATTAACCACTTCTTGAGGCTGCAGAGCACCTAAAGGTCTTGCAAGACAATCATCTAGGTAGAGCTCTTGGTACCGGAGCTGTTTTCCATGCATTGTGTGTTCATAACCCTCAAAACCCAAAAGTGTTTACAGAAGGCCCTTGGCTGGAGTGGACAGGGTACTGCCTCGTGGGCACTCGCCGCGGCTTTCCTCCAAACCACCTTGGGTTCCTGCTCGCAAACTGCAGCGTGTCCCTGGAGAGGCGTAATCAGTCTGCCGTTGGGTTTTAATTCCCAGAGCATGGAACTGGCCCGGCTCCAACTGTGTGTAAATTTGTGAGTGGGAGGGACGGCAGGGGGTGGGGACAAACACCAAATGGCAGCGACGCAGGGAATGTCTCGAGGCCTCTTCCTGCCGATGCCAGCATTACAAACAGAGACGAGCGGTGAATTCCTGGGGGAAGTGAGTGGAGCTGAACCGCTGCTGACAAGGGAAGGAGGGAAGGAGAACGGCGGGAAGGGCCCATGAATGAAACTCCCTGCTGAGCTTGCCTCTGCCCTTCCCTCTCTCTCGAGGCCTCGCCGGGCTGGGAGGGAGTCGCGGAGAAGAGGACAGGGTGCCAGGAAGGTGGGGTGTAAACAAACATGCCCTGGACGTGACCTCGGAGGATTTTAATGAATAGCTGAAATGACTCATCAACCAGCAGGGCTGAAGCTGAGGGATATCGGGTGCTGGGGATGGTAACTAATGGAAACATTAATTAAGAGTTCAGCTCTTGCCAGCTGCGAGGAGCATATGAACCTGAGAGCTGACACTGTCACAGCGATCCCTGGGCAGGGGAGAGCTCCTAGAGCTGACGGCACAGCTGGATTACACATGATGGCCTGGGATTTTTGATGAAAGCTTACTGTAGCGTAGAGCAGCCCATACAGAGCCAGGGAACTTGCTGGACGGGTTTTGTCATTCAGTGAAAGATCTGGCCTCTCCGGCATTCCCTGTTGCAGGAATCCTTGGGAGTGGTGCTTGAATTAACCTGCGTGAATTAACCCCTCTTGAAGGGCAGAGCAGACAGAGGAGCCTTGTTCAGAGTTACTTGGTGACTTCAGCTGATGTCCTGAAGTTTCCATCATTAGAAAGATTGTGAGACTTCTGGGAGAAGGCTCAAACCCACCTTCTTTCTGGTTAGAAAGTGAATGTGAAGGTGATGGGTCAGTGGTTGACCCTTGGCAAGAAGCATTATATTCCATCCTGCATGGTGCATTGTAGAGCATCAGCCTTTGAATCTAGATAGCCTGGGCAACATGACACGGTGCCACAGTGGTGGCATGGTGTGTAGAAGGGAATGTGGTTAAGAGTGAAAGCATAATGAAAACGAATGCGTCCTTTCAGCTTTACATTACTGGACATGGTTCTTCTGGGAAGTCTGGCCCAGTATGTCCTTGCAGTGTTGAGCTCCTTGTACTTTTTTTGGTGATGTTTCATCTGTCTCTTTCTTGCAGGACTCTTTGCTCTCTGTTCTTGAGGCTGATGTTCTGGGAGGTTCTGGGTTGCATCTGTAGGGTGCAAAGCTGCTCATACCACGTTTCTGTTCTTGCAGCGGGTTCAGGCTCAATGCAGGGTCCTCAGACACCTCAGTCCACCAGCAGCTCCATGGCAGAAGGAGGAGACTTGAAGCCGCCAACTCCAGCGTCTACGCCACACAGTCAGATGCCTCCTTTGCCAGGCATCAGGTATGAAACCATTGCACCCTCTTCCGCTATGCTGGATGCAAGCTGTGAATGTGAGGTCGCTTCTGGGTCATTACTGCAGATGGCTGGAGACTTGAGTACCTGTTTTGGTGGGGCTCCATGGCTTTGCTCCTTTGTTAGTGGCTCATGGCAACGTGGTGCATGAATAATCATTACTTTTGGGATTGGGTCTGAGGACAGTGTTGTGGAAGGGCGGTTCTTCATGCCTCTGTTGGAGGGGCATGGCTGTGGTCCTCTAGGGGATAATAACACCGGAGAGGGAACATGTGGGGAAAAGTATCCAGAGGAGCATCGTGGACCTCTGTAATCCTGTGTTTGTAATTTTTGGTTTGGTTTTGTTTTGTTTTTTTTAATCAGGAGTAACTCAGTGGGCCTACAGGATGCCTTTGCAGATGGTAGCGATCCTACGTTCCAGAAACGGAACTCCATGACTCCAAATCCAGGGTACCAGCCCAGCATGAATACCTCCGACATGATGGGTCGCATGTCTTATGAGCCAAATAAAGATCCTTACAGCAGTATGAGGAAAGGTGAGGAAGTCTTTGTGTGCTCCTCTCCCTTTTCCCTGTATCTGGCTGTACACTGGAATATGCTGTAGGAGACCTCCTGTTCGGCCTTCTTCCTCAGAAGATGGGATGTATCTTTCTAAGGCAGAGGTAGACATGTTTATTGGACTTTATTTCAATATTTCAGCTCCAGGAAGCGATCCCTTCATGTCCTCAGGGCAGGGCCCCAACAGTGGTATGGGTGACCCTTACAATCGTGCTGCAGGTCCAGGGATGGGTAACATGGCCATGGGACAGCGGCAACACTATTCCTACGGAGGTCCTTACGACAGAGTGAGGTGGGTACTTGAACTTGGCGAGATCCCGATTTGCTTGACTCATGTGAAATGATTACTTTCTCTTCATTGCTGTGACTTTGCTGATCATCCTTTTCCACTTGAGGAGCAAGGGTGGATTTAAGTGGACGTGTGGGGTTTTTCTGTTTATTGCCACGTAGGACGGAGCCCGGCATAGGACCTGAGGGCAACTTAGCAACGGGAACTCCGCAGCCAAACATCATGCCTTCCACCCCTGAATCGGGGATGTACTCTCCCAGTCGCTACCCGCAGCAGCAGCAGCAGCAGCAAAGGTCTGTGCGGGGTGTTGCCACAAACAGCTTTTCCCAGTTAGAGAGCTCTGAGACTGTGAAAGTGAAGCATGCATCTGATCAGACAAGTAATGCATCTGTTTCTTCTCCAGACATGATTCCTATGGCAATCAATTCTCCACTCAAGGCACATCCTCGGGCAGCCCCTTCCCTAGCCAGCAAACCACCATGTATCAACAGCAACAGCAGGTAAATTATCAGAAAGTTTGTGATTTGTTCGACTGAGAAAGAGAAGAGTTTCATCTGTGAAATTTGTGAAGAGGGGAGAATGAAAACTCTTTGGGCTGTGTGTTTGCTTTACGAATGTATAGAATTAAGTACCTTATACAGGAGCCTTTTTTTTTTCCCCCTGGTTTCCAAACAGTTTAAGTAAGTTTTAATTAGTGTTTCCAGTGTTGTGTTAGCAAAACGATGTTCTGAGAATGGAGGTTGTGTAGTTTGCAGACGTGTGCGCTCTGGTCAGGCAGCAGGAGATCAGGAAGCTTTATTGGGCTTCTCTGCCCCTCTGGAACTTTCTGAATCCCATCATGTTTCTGTAACACTTTTGGTGCAAGTGATCAGATGAGTTTGTTTGGAGCACGTTCTTGGGGAACTGTTGCAGGTGGATCATTCTGCACAACCCAGGGCGTTTTTTTGTCTTTGCCTTACGGAGCCTGCAGACAAAAGGCTTCAGACCTGCCTCCACTCCTCCGCTGCCTCCTCCCCACTATTCTCAAAAACATCAGGTTTGTTTCAGGACAGAGTTTGAACCAACATACATCTCTTTCCATAATCCTTATGTATGACTTGCTCTTTGTATCAGTGCCAGGACCCATAATGTTTTCCTGATAATTTTGAGTCCTCTGGTTTAGGAGAGTATAGAGAGGGCATTCGCTGAGCTGTGCTAAGAATAATTCCAACTGCTCTGCAGTTTGGCTCTGCAACCGGAGCCATGGGGCTCTGAGCCAAGAGTTCGAGTTACTCTGGTACTTGTCATCTTTGAAGCACTAGAGCTCCATCTGAAGCCAGTCATGACCGTGGAGCTTTCTGAATAGACTGTATAGCAGCTAGAGCATAGACCCTTGGAGGCAAGAGAGATCTTGGATTTTAATTTTGTCTCGGCAATTGACTGTTTTCTCCACTTGCACTTGAAAGAAGTAGGGGGGAGAATAGTTCTTGCTCCTTTCAGTGATGTGCTTTGAAATCTACAGGAAAGGAAGAAGCAGGAGGTACAACAGTTTTTAATGCATCTTGTTTGATGCTTCAGCAGAAACCTCTGTTTTCTGGGAAATGTAAGAGAAAATAGGGTCTGATAAAATTCCTGGGTGTGAAAGGAAACGAGTACCTGTGCACAGTTTGGTTTGTGGTGATAGTACGGTAGAGTTGAGTCTTTTCTCTAGGAGAGTCCTTTCTGTGGGCAGACTTTTGCCCCAAGGCATCCTTGTAGAATCCACAAGGAAACTACCCAGCCAGCCGCAAGGAATTGGTCTTGGCTTGTGAAACTGAAAGACTGATCCAGCTTCACACTGGATGTGGCTAACAGCGAGACAAGTCTTGTCCTCTTACAGGCCGTGCCGTGGGGCATATCCTCTGGCTCTGAGTAGCTCTGCCCACTGAGGTCTGGGTTGCTTGTTTCTGAGTAGATAATCTCATGTTGTCGATGCCTTTATTTTCCCTGTAGAATTACAAGCGACCGATGGATGGCAGCTACGGCCCACCCGCTAAGCGACACGAAGGGGAGATGTACAACGTACCATACAGCGCCGGGCAGGGGCAGACGCAGCAGCAGCTGCCTCCAGCACAGACCCAGCAACCGAGCCAGCAGCAAACTGCACAGCCGTCTCCACAGCAGGACTTGTATAACCAGTATGGGAGTACATACCCTGCTGCTGACCGCCGATCTGCCGGAGGGCCACAGAACCAGTTCCCATTCCAATTTGGCAGAGACAGGGTCTCGGCTGCCCCAGGCTCCAATGCTCAGCAAAACATGCCTCCTCAGATGATGGGTGGTCCCATACAGTCTACTCCAGAGGGCCCGCAGCAAGGCGCCATGTGGCAAGGGCGCAACGAAATAGGGTACAGCTATCCGAATCGGCAGAGCACTGGCTCTGCGCCCCAGGGGCCTGCTTATCACGGAGTGACTCGAACAGATGAAATTCTGCATTCAGACCAGAGGGTCAACCATGAGGGACCATGGCCGTCCCACGGGAACCGGCAACCTGCTTATGGTCCCTCTGCCCCTGTGCCCCCAATGACTAGGCCCCCCCAGTCTAACTACCAGACCCCCCCTAGCATGCAGAATCACATTCCTCAGGTATCCAGCCCAGCACCTCTGCCCAGACCTCTGGAGAACCGCACTTCTCCTAGTAAATCTCCATTCCTGCACTCGGGGATGAAAATGCAGAAGGCAGGACCGCCAGTCCCCGCCTCGCATATAACACCAGCAGCTGTACAGCCTCCCATGATCCGACGAGACATCACCTTCCCTCCGGGATCAGTAGAAGCTACGCAACCGGTGTTGAAGCAGAGGAGGCGGCTGACGGCAAAAGATATTGGTAAGAGGAAATTTTTCTGCTTTTCTGCTTGTGCCTGTCCAGGGGATGGGTGCTGCTGTTGCCCTTTGGTACAGTACTGCCAAGTGGAAGGGCTCTGCTGGCTTTGAAAGAACAATATTTTTGCAGGTTACTTGTGTTTTCAGACATTATTTTGGCATTGTCTGCGGAGAGATTGCTGGTACATACAGTCTGTGCATCATCTTAAACAGGCTCTGCTCTTCCTGGGTCCAAAAAGCAGTATCAAGTATCTCCTTTTTGCTTTTTTAAACTCCAGGAGCTGGAAGCATCTTGTGTTTATGTTACAGGAACTCCTGAAGCCTGGAGAGTGATGATGTCTCTGAAGTCCGGGCTGCTAGCTGAAAGTACGTGGGCCTTAGATACCATAAACATCCTGCTCTATGATGACAACAGCATAATGACCTTCAACCTCAGCCAGGTGGGTGCAGATGCTCTCTGATGCAGGTCTTTGAAGTGCTAATTTTGTAGGGTTTTCTGTCAGCGAGATAGCAACGAGCAGCTCCTGCCCTTGTAGGGCCAGACTCCCGGACGTCCCTGTACTTGCGGAGCACGCCAGTTCTGAAGAGAGCATGGGGTCTGGGTCATTGTGCGCTGGTCGCTCCCTGGCCCGCGTAATTGATATGTTTGTTGGGGTGCAAGCGTGTGTTCTCCCCTCTCTGGTGAGACGTGTTGCGTCTGTAACAGAGGAAGTGAATAACGGTGGGGAGGCCATAACGGACTTTGCAGCGAGAGCGCTATGGAAGGCTGGAGGCTGCTTGCATTTTCGGGTGTTGATGGCGTTTGTTCACTTCTGGCTCTGTCTTTGCCCTGGGACAGTGCGCAGAGAGGCTGGGATGCCGATCCGGAGGGGCCAGCCTTTCTCAGTTAGTTGCCCCGTGCCTCTGCGGCTGTTGTAAAAACTGCTCGGCAATACTGCAAGGGCTGTTTTGCTTAGCGCTGCCCTTCGCCTCCCTGCCTATTAACCAGAGGGGAGATAAAACCAAGAGCACATGTGTGTTTGCACAGGTATGTGTGTGCGGAGCAGGGGGCCGGCTTGGATACTGACAGGCAGTATCTGGTTTTGCCTTTGTTCCTTTTCTCAGAGGATGCAAAGCGCTCTTTTGCAAACAGTTTATTGCCAGCATGAAAAGAACCCTTTAATTAACAGCGCTGCTTAAATTCTTAGCCCTTTACGCCCTGCTTTCCCAGTTGCTCCTGTTGGCCTAAGTTGTTTTCTGATCGCTGTTCCCTTCCTTCCTTCCCCTCCTGTTTTTCTTCTCCCTCGTAGCTGCCAGGCTTGCTGGAACTCTTGGTGGAGTATTTCCGGCGCTGCCTGATTGAGATCTTTGGAATCCTGAAGGAATACGAGGTGGGAGACCCAGGGCAAAGAACACTATTAGATCCTGAAAGGTTCTGCAAATCTTCAGCTTCCTCTCATGAAGAAGGGGAGGAGGATGATGAACCACAGAGCCTGAACTGTGAGGAGGAAGAGGAGGATGAGGAAGAGGAAGAGGCTGCATTTTCGAGCAAGGACAAAGCGCCTCTAGAGAGCAGCGAGGAGAAACTAGTTAGTAAATTTGACAAGCTTCCAGTCAAGGTCGTGCAGAAAAATGACCCGTTTGTGGTAGATTATTCAGACAAGTTGGGGCGAGTGCAGGAGTTTGAAAGCGGACTGCTGCACTGGCGGATTGGCGGCGGAGATACCACCGAGCACATTCAGACCCACTTTGAGAGCAAGACGGAGCTACCTTTGACTCATAAACGAGCTTCCTGCAACTCTGTCTTGAGGAAACGTTCAGCAGCTGAGAGCAATCCAAGCACTAGGGAAGGAGAGACTCCTCCATCTGACAGCTCCTCAGAAAAAAGGATAACTGCCACCATGGATGACATGCTTTCGGCACGTCCGGGCTCCCTGGGAGGGGAGGAGGAAGAGGTCAAAGCTTTGGAAACAGCGAAGGAAAGCAGCAAGTTTCCCTTTGGCATTAGTCCAGCTCAGAGCCACAGAAATATAAAAATTCTGGAGGATGAGCCTCACAGTAAAGACGAGACGCCCCTCTGCACCCTCCTAGACTGGCAGGACTCTCTGGCAAAGCGCTGCATCTGTGTCTCTAACATCATCAGGAGTTTATCGTTTGTGCCGGGCAATGACTTTGAAATGTCTAAACATCCCGGGCTGCTGCTGATTCTAGGGAAACTGATTCTCTTACACCACAAGCATCCAGAACGCAAACAGGCACCCCTGACCTATGAGAAAGAGGAGGAGCAGGACCAAGGGGTGAGCTGCAACAAGGTGGAGTGGTGGTGGGACTGCTTGGAGATGCTGCGTGAAAATACACTGGTCACGTTGGCCAACATTTCTGGCCAGTTGGACCTCTCCCCTTACCCGGAAAGCATCTGTTTGCCTATCCTGGATGGACTCCTCCACTGGGCAGTGTGTCCATCAGCAGAGGCCCAGGATCCCTTTCCAACACTGGGGCCCAATGCGGTCCTCTCCCCTCAGAGACTGGTTTTGGAAACACTCAGCAAACTCAGCATCCAGGACAACAATGTGGATTTGATTCTTGCAACTCCCCCCTTCAGTCGCTTGGAGAAGCTGTACAGCACCATGGTGCGGTTCCTTAGTGACAGAAAGAACCCGGTGTGTCGAGAGATGGCTGTGGTACTACTGGCCAACTTGGCACAGGGGGACAGCCTGGCAGCAAGAGCGATTGCTGTGCAGAAGGGCAGCATTGGCAACTTGCTGGGCTTCTTGGAGGACAGCCTGGCCGCCACGCAGTTCCAGCAGAGCCAGGCCAGCTTGATGCACATGCAGAACCCACCCTTTGAGTCGACGAGCGTGGACATGATGCGCCGAGCTGCTCGGGCGCTGCTCGCCCTGGCCAAGGTGGACGAGAACCACTCGGAGTTCACATTATACGAGTCGCGACTGTTGGACATCTCCGTGTCGCCTTTGATGAACTCTTTGGTTTCACAAGTTATTTGTGATGTACTGTTTTTAATTGGCCAGTCATGACAGCTGTGGGATCCGAGACCCTGTGTGCGTGTGCGTGAGTGGAGAACTTAGAAACTGACTGTTGCCCTTTATTTATGCAAAACCACCTCAGAATCCACTGTCTGCCCTGCGCTGTCCTGCTTCTCCCTTGGGGAAAGATGTCCCCGTTCCCTCTCCCCTTTCCCTACCCTTCAAATTTGTCCTGAATCCCTTATTAAAGGAGACAAAGTTCTGTCTACATAGAAGACTTTTTTATTTTAACCAAAGTTACTGTCGTTTACAGTGAGTTTGGGGAAAACGACTTGCCGTGTTATCACATTGACAGGCACCACTTTCATAACTGTTTTTAATGGTAAACTCTGAAGGACAAAAGTGACTGCTGAACTCTGTGTGGTTTATCGTTGTACATTCACAATCTTGCAGGAACCAAGAAGTTACCAGTTGTGAACAGACCTTGTCCAAGGGAGGCCTGTGCAGTAGCGTGTTAGAACTTCATGTACTGTACACCTTAAACTGTAAACATACTGTAATAACGTCTCACATGGAAAAAAGAAAAAAAAAAAAACGCTGGATCAGCAGCAAGCTGTAGTTTTTAAAAATGTTTTTAGTTAATGTTGAGGAGAAAAAAAGGCTTTTCCCCCAAAGTATCATGTGTGAACCTACAACACCCTGACCTCTTTCTCTCTTCCTCCTTGATTGTATGAATAACCCTGAGATCACCTCTTAGAACTGGTTTTAACCTTTAGCTGCAGCCTGAATGCTGCCACGTGTGTATATATATATGACGTTGTACATTGCACATACCCTAAGATTCCTTGCAGTTTTGTCCCCCTCTCCCTGCCCCTTTATAGTATGACGAGTTAACGAGTTGATGACCTGCAAAAGCGAGACACAATTATTTAATCTCTTGCCAGACATCCCTCCCTGGAGGATGCTGTACAGGTCTCTGTGTATAAAGTCATTGCTGTCTCAGCAGCCAATCAACTTATAGTTTATTTTTTCCTGTTTTTGTTTTCTTTCTAATCGAGGTGTGAAAAAGTTCTAGGTTCAGTTGAAGTTCCTGATGAAGAAACACAATTGAGATTTTTCAGTGATGAATTCTGCATATTTGTATTTCAGACGATGTAGCTAAAAAACTTGATGTAAATTCCTCCCTTTTTTCCTTTTTTGGCTTAATGAATATCATTTATTCAGTATGAAATCTTTATACTATATGTTCCACGTGTTAAGAATAAATGTACATTAAATCTTGGTAAGATGTTTGTAAGGGTTTTTTTTATTAGCAGGATGGGGAGGTAATTTCAGTGTTGTCAGGTCTTGCAGAAGTGATGTTGTAGGTCAGCTCCTCCTTACCACGCAGCACAGAGACCTCAAAGGTCCTGCGTGTTACGGCAGTGTCTGGTGATGCCAAAGTCCTTGTCTTGCTCTGGAGACCCTAATGCCGTGGGCTCCGGCTTTGCTTTCTCTGTTGGGCTTGTTTCAGCGATGGAGTTTTGGCTTAGCGCTGCGTAGGCTCGGGTAGGAGTGGATTTGCAGCTCAAAGTGAAGCTATGGCAGAGGCGCAGTTCACAGGGTGAAAAAGGCGGTTGCTCGGAAGGCAGTTCCTTTTTAGCTCTGTAAAATGGAAAATTTTCATTCCCCTTGCATTTTTCACATTTTCTTGGAACCGTGGTGTGGACTCTGACTTCCTTCAGAGGACGGGGTTTTCCAGCGGACAGAGCTCTGATGCCCTTCAGCAAACAGCCAAAGTTCAGGCTCTTTGTATGAAAATCTGCACGTTTTCATGGGTTAGTAAATGGGTATTTTATTTAGCCTGAAGCTTTATCCTCGAATGGTAATAGAAGCAGGCTAGCTAGAACTGCACTGAGTTCATTTAAGCAAAAGAGCTAGTTAAAGAAAAAGGAGAGGCTTTTTTAAAGGCAAATGTAATTTTTGTTGAAGAAATCACCTCATTTTATCTCGCTAGTTCTCTCCTAGGAAGCTCTCAGTTCCCAGAGCCCTCCCTTAGCCGTATTTCTTCAGCTTCAGATTCCTGGAAGTAATTGTGCCAGAATCAAACTGACTCTTTTCTGAAAAAGTGTGTTTATCAGCAGGAATTGCAGGAGCTCTTTGCCTGGTAGGAGAGTCCTTAAAATGGATTTCTTAAGAGGCAGGAATGGTGCTGGGCTTCCTTGGCTTTAAAAAAATACTGAATGGAAACCAAGTTGTGAGATAAGAATTCTGCTGGACTTTGCTGTTCTGCGACAACGTTGTTGATTTAAAACCAGCTTCTCTGATAATTTAGTTCTGTATTCCAGGAGCTTTGTTTAATCTGATTAAGGTACGAATTTTACTTCTTTTTCTAAACAGAAAGGACCTCAGCAGCAAGGCTGAAGAAGGTAACGTGAGCAGGTTTTGTACAGCTTCTGTGTTCATGTTACGGTAAATTTAATTATAAGCGAATGCTACACTTGGGAGGGAAAGAATAGTCACAAGTGGTACAAACTACCCATTTTACCAGTATTTATACAACCAGTTGATCTGAGGGGAGTAATTGTGCTCCCCCAGCGTTTGCATGCACGCAGACACGTACACCTCTCGCACTTCTAAAATGGTTAAAAGAAGAAAAGCATAGATAAGAAATTAGTAAAATGAGAACAAGCAGTGTTCACAGTTTGTAATTAGGGACTATTTTGAGAGCCACACCTGATCTCAAACTCGACTTGGCTGCCCAGAATGCAAATCACAGAATCGCAGAATGGTTTGGGTTGGAAGGGACCTTAAAGCTCATCTTGTTCCACCCCCCTGCCATGGGCAGGGACACTTCCCACTGGACCAGGTTGCTCCAAGCCCCGTCCAACCTGGCCTTGAACACCTCCAGGGATGGGGCAGCCACAGCTTCTCTGGGCAACCTGGGCCAGGGTCTCACCACCCTCAGAGGGAAAAATTTGTTCGTAATATCTCATCTAAATCTCCCCTCTTCCAGTTTAAAACCTTTACCCCTCCTTGATGCTTTGACCTGATTTGTACCCAAAGCTTTCCATTCTGCAGGCATTCCTTAAAACTCCCTTCTCTGACCCTGACCGCTCCACCGTTTCCCGTTTTTACCCGCAAGGGACAAAACCCGGAGTTCTTCCCAAGCCAGAGCCCTGTTTAAAAGCGCTGGGGAGTCTCCCTCCAGGACGATTCCTCCGTCGCTCCCGCAGTAGATGCGGTCATGCCCGTACCGCGGCACGTCTGTTTGAAGCCCGAAGCATGGCTGCCCGCCGTGGGCCCTGCCGGCAGCGAGCCCCGAGGGCTGCGGCCGAGCGTAGGGACGGCACAACCTGCCGCCTCCAGCCTCGCGTGGACGAGATCTTGAGGGGAAACCTGCCCACCCTCGCGTTAAGAGTAAGTAATTAAGATAATAACACGCACTTATTACCAGGCTATTGTTACGTGATGCTGCTTAATGCGTTTTGGCAAGAGACGGTGGCTGAGCCGTGTGGCGGCTCCCTCTGAGGTTTGCGTTGGCGCATCTCCTGCCCTAACGCCTCAGGGCCGGCCGAGCAGGGTCCTTCCTGCGCCTGGACCCGGACTCGCCCCCTCTGGCCCTGCCTGGCTGCTGGCTGACCGGCGGAACGAGCCACGGGCCGGGGCGAGGGAAGGCCACAAGCCCCGAGGGACGGGGCCATCAGCGCCCCCCCCCGCCCTTAACAAAGATGGCGCCGCCCGAGCCTCCCTGCACCGCACACGCACCCGCCCGCCACGTGACGCGGCGGCGCACGCAGCGCCGGAAGGGGCGTGACCGGAAGCGCTGACGGCGGGATGGAGCCGGCGCGGGAGCTGCGCGCCGGGCGCTCAGGTTGGGGG
>VYXH01004263.1:72610-89730 GCA_013397275.1 Burhinus bistriatus
AGGGGCGACCCTGGACCTTGTTTGCTCAGTCTGGCCCCGGGATGGGGTTTAACACCCTCCCAGGATCATCTCCTGGTCTCTAAATAACCCCCCCAGTTTCCCTTCCTGCTACAGAGGAGAGATCTGGTCCAGAATCGCAACCGGGAAACCCCCGAGACTGGTGGACTTGGTCCGTCGAGGCAGCAGGACTAGTGTTTCTGTTCAAAGTGCTTGATGAATGGTGATATTCTTTGGGGTCCCACCTCGAGGGTCTGCGCTGGAGCTCTGCCACCCTTGTGCAGCGGTGGTCTGGGGAAGAGGGAGCTGCGTCTCTCCTGGTTCCCTTTGATTTAGGAAAGCTCCTGTGTCCCAAGGGAAGGGAGAGCCCAGAGCACCCCGTTACGTCCTGCGCTGCCCGGAGGAGCCGGGGAAGGAGCACACCGTTGGTTATTGACACCTCTTGAGGGCTTCTGCTATCCTGCCTCTGCCTTTCTGTCTCGGGAGGGAAGGGAGCTTGTTTTTCCTGCCGCTGTACGAAGCAGGGGGGGGGTCATGCCTGCCTTCGGATCATGGCGTTATCTCTGCGAGTCTCGGAGTAAAGCTGGC
Source organism: Burhinus bistriatus (assembly GCA_013397275.1). Classification (NCBI taxonomy): domain Eukaryota; kingdom Metazoa; phylum Chordata; class Aves; order Charadriiformes; family Burhinidae; genus Burhinus; species Burhinus bistriatus. The sequence goes on from VYXH01004263.1 coordinate 73,196, forward strand.
CAAGCCTGCAGGCGGGCAGATGAAGGTATTTGATCGGATTAGAGGTTCTGAGAAGTCAGATGAGCTGAAAGGGGCAGGCAGCTGTGGGAGGCAGTAACGGCATCCCGATGCGAAAACTCCTTTCTTAGTGTCGTCTGTGCCTCTTTGACAGCTTTCTCTGCTGTAGCTGAAACTAATGGGCAGCACTAGCACAGTAACTGCTTTGTACGGGGCCAAGCAGAGGACATCTGCTCTCCCCTCCCTTCTTGCCGAGTCACTCTTTCTTGGTTGAAGATGCCCTGGGGCTTTCCAAGTTGTTATTTTAGCAGTGTGCTTCTGTTGCACGGGTTACAGTTTGCTAGATGTATAGCAAATACAGCTTGCCTGTGGCTGCAGTTCACATTTTTTTATGCGATTTCTTGTTGCCTGACAGGGGAAAGCGGGGTCCAGAGATTCTCCCAGAAGAGGGGTGGCAACAAGCTCACGTCTCTCATTCCGGAGACCTTTCTGTCCCTCTGTCAGGGAGACGACCGAGGGGCTCGGCAGCAGGGTTAGTCTCAGGCTGAAGGGTTTTTGTTGCTTGGTGGCTGCTTTGTTCTGGACAGCTGAGCTTGGGAGTTGAAACAAAAGTTGCTTAATCCTCTCAAACTGCCTCGCAGCGTTAGTGAGACTTAGCGCTGCCGCAGACATCGGGGCTCAAGCAGCTTGCCTGCCTGCGCTCGACTCCGGGTACTTATCGGTGCTTATAATAGTAAATCCCCCTGCGGAGCGAGGGACGGGAGGGGTCTCCGGCACTGCGCTGTGCGAAGAGCTGTGTTCCTCAGCTGTCTTCACCTGTCGTGCTGCAAGTAACGGAGCTGCCCTGATGTGGAGTGCGATCACGCTGGTCTCCGGCTGTGGAAAACCAGCCCCAGGTCGTAGTACAGCGAGCCCTGGGAGCGGGCATCGTCTGCTGAGATGCCTGGTGGCTTGTCACAGCAGTGTCAGTGCTGGAAGGCATCCCCGTCCAAACATCTGGCACGCCATGAAGGGCACACGAGTCATCCAGAGACATCAAAGCTGTGTTGAATCGACGCCAAATTCTCTCTCAGCTTCACGTGTTGGACCAAATGGGATCACGTTCATGTTGATTTTGATTCCTGCTTAGCTTGGGGTGTTTCTCCATGCGTTCTTGATGCTGCTGCTGTAGAAGGTGACCGAGCTTTAGGGCAGCTGACAGGTTTTTGAAACAGGATTCTGGGACTTCAGAAGGGCAAAGAGCTTGTGTACAGCGGCTTGTACCGCCATCATCTGTGCTAAAGAGGCCGTCTTCCCAGTGCTACTCCAGTGTGTTCTGGGCTGGCTCTTGCTGTTCAGAGGTCTCTGCAAAGCAGAAGTGCTTCAGCCCATCACCCTGTGATAATTCATAGTGTGTAACGTCACAGCTGATAGCCAGTTCTGTAGCCATGGTTGGTAACAATGCATTTTTTTTCTTTTCTTTTAACAGCTGCCCCTTCCTTGCCAATCACCTCACCTTGGCCATCCCCATCATTGCAGCCGTCCTCTTCTTCTTCGTCATCAGCTGCCTGCTCCAGACGAGTTTCAGAGACCCAGGTATCCTGCCCAGAGCCACCCCAAGTGAGGCCGCAGACCTGGAAAAGCGGATCGGTGAGATTTCTGTTCCCTCTCCTGTGTTTGGTCCGGTGCATACCTCTGTGCGTGTGTGCCACGCACATTTCAGGCTCAGTGAGGCTTTGGAGAAAAGGCTACAATATCAGATCATGAAGCCTGACAGTGTCTTACGAGTCCCGGTAAGAGAGGTGCGACGAGCTCGTCTAGCACAGCAGGTAGCGCTTCAGAGAGTGGATCCGCAGAGAAGCAGAGGTGGTTTTCGTTTCTGTTTGGTCCCATTTCTTTCCCATGCAAAGCCCTGTACGGTGGGTCGTGGCTGAAGCTGTTCCTGCCCTCAGGACGACGCCTGAGTGGGCAGCAGCCCTGTGCAGAGCTCAGGGGAGGGAGAACTTGCGGCTTCGGTGTCTTAAACATGAATAGTGTTCGGGACTGTGTGCCAGTGGCTGGGGGAGCACAAAGTTGCCCTTCAGAATCACACTGCCAGGCTCCTGAAGACAGAGCAAGAGTGTGTGCTGCTCTGTAACGGTGCGTTACTTTGAATATTGTCCAAACTTGGGGGAATCTGACCCTGTACCTTCTGCAAAATATGGGTGGTGAGGACGTAGGGTAATTAATTTAGGCATGAATGTTTTTTAAGATTATGATTTGCTATGGAGCCTGCTGTGCTGCAATGTTTTCTTTATTGTAATGGTTTCTAACAGTATGCTAATGTTTGTCCCCATCTAAAAACTGCTATGTCACGCTGTTTTGGTGGTGGCCAAGAAGATGTATGCATCCAGGATCTGTGGACCTTGTTGATGTGACCCGTAGTAACAAATGCTTTAGCAAAGCTAATGTGAGACAGCTTGAATCTGCCCCACTGAAGGCATTTGCAAGGCAGTAATTCTACATCTGACTAAAAAAATATGGTTTTAAAATATCCTTGGAGTGGTTATCCATGTTTCTATATATAAGTGCCTAAAGCAGTAATCTGGCTGCAGATGCTGCCTGATGTGCCAGCTGTTACTGTTAATATAATCCACTTATTATCCTCTTAACATGCTCACTGTTACATCTCTATTTTCAAAGACTTCCTCAGAGTTGGAAAGGTGCTCCTTTAAGAGTGACTAGAATAAAGGAATAAGCCCCAAAACTGCAGATGTGATACAGAGGTTTTCCAGCTTTTGCTGAGCTGGTAACCAGTCTGCAGCTGCCAGTCCCCAGTGAATAATGAAGTGCCAGCACACGCAGATGTGTTTTAGAGACCTAAAAATCCTCAATTTTGACCTTGAGGAGGAGGAATCCTCTTGTGCTACTAACATACACATGTCAAATTTCAATGAAATCTGCCTGGAGCACTTGAGACCTGTTCGCTGTCCTCCCCTGCTGTGGTGGAAATGAGTCTCTTGAGCCTGGCCATGCCGCTGGCTCCAGCTGCGGCTTGGCAAATTGCGTGCTAGCGGCGGCAGGGGATGCTTCTGCTGAGGATACCCTGATTTTTTGTAACTTGGATGCTTACATCAGAGGAGGAACCACAGTGCGTTAACAGATCATGTTGTCTCCTTGTGTTGTGATCCGTTAGACACTCGGAGATGAGTTGGTGTTACTGGGCACGTTAACACTGCTGCTTTTGTGCTCACTATTTATAAATTGCTCTGTGTTCTCAAACTGTTGGGCAGATATTACTTCCTCCTGGCATCCCAGCAGCGTTGCCAGTGAACAGGCGAGGAAAGGACATAAATAATGCTGTGAGGAGCTGACTGGAGTTCCTGGCTGCCCACCCTCCAACAAATCCTGTAGGCTGAGCTGCCTCTCAGCTTTTGATGAAAACCAGGAGAGCACGTGCCGGTCCTTTACCCTGCAGGAAGCAGCTCAGGGTGATACGGGGGCTTGGCTTTCATCTGCACCGGTTTGACTGTCCCTCCTTGCCCTTGCAGACAGCATGGGTACCTCTACCTATCGCCCGCCGGCCCGCACGATGGAAGTGGTCATAAACAAGTATGTGGTGAAACTCAAGTACTGCTACACCTGCAAAATGTTCCGCCCTCCACGCACCTCTCACTGCAGTGTCTGCGACAACTGTGTCGGTAAGCCCAGAAAGTGGAAGGGTGCTGCTGTCTGTTGTGTGTGTGGGGGTGTTTTATGTTCCTGGACAGATTGCTTTTGCTCCTTGTAAAGGATTATAAAACGAGATACTGAGCGGTCTTTCTTTTTCCCACTTAAGGCCCCCACCAAACACAAGGTTTGCTGCAGGCTGCTTGTTGTCTGTGGCCGTGCTGTTGCCAGGCTGGTAGAGGCACCACCATAGATGCTGGTTGAGCTCTTCTGTGTCCTCTCCCCGTGCCCTCAGATGGTGGTGGGGCAGGAGGGAATGAACAAAGACCTGAAGAAAAGTCTGTGATGGCTCCACGCAGGCAGGCATAGGAGTGGGGCAGCAGCAGTGGGGTGGGCAGGGAGGTTCCCAGCACAGCCTGGCTGCACCGGAGCAACTTGAACTGGCAACAGGGTGGCATGTGATTTAGGGACATGCCTGGAGAGTTTACTCCTCGTGTGGCTGCCCCTGGTCATGCACCGTGTGGATGTGGAGGCTGTGCTTTATGCTGTCTGCTGGGTCAGCTTGAGAAGCGACCAACCCATGAGCAATTGCAGGACCCCAAGTCTCTGGTTAAGAGAAGGAGTTTGGGGGTTGCCAAGCGTTACGTGTTTTGGGGATAGCCATGGGTGGCCGTGACTCCTCCTTATGCTGGAACAGCTCACTGGAAAGCAGCTGTGGCTGGGGCAGTGTTTGGAGAGGAGCTGTTTGGGGGTGCGGGCATGCACCTGCTTTGTGTGGGATGGGTTTTGTTTGCACTGGTGTCCCCTGCAGAATGGTTACCACAGTCCTGTTAGTCTGAAATGCAGCCCTTTCATTAGAAGGCAGTCGGGAGTGTACATTGCACCTGCCTTGGGTTCCCAGGCAGTTTCTGTGGTTTTAGAGGCATATCTTTATAACTTTGAAAATTATTTTCTGCCCCAAAGAAGGCGGGGGAAGCTGACAGGCAGAAAGGGAGCAGCGATGCTGCGTGCACACACCCAGCCCTGCTGAGTACTGGAAAAACTGCTGCACTTTCCCTGTTCTCTTTCAGTTTTAGTAATGGTAGATGTTACCAGTCACGAGGTGTGTATTTGTGCAGGGTTTGCTGAGAGGAAGGGTTTGGCCTTTGATGATAAAAAAGGGCATGTGAGCAGGCAGCAGTGCTCCGTTGAAACTTCTTGCTAATGTACTGCTGCAGAAAGGTTCTGCTCTCAGGGTGGTGGGTGTCAGCTTGATTTGTAGCTCTTGGTTTTCGAGGCTCAGCAGAGTTCACTCTGTTATGGGGTGCGAGGTGGCAGGAGTCCTCACCATGTCCCTTTCTTTCAGAGAGGTTTGATCACCACTGCCCCTGGGTGGGCAACTGCGTGGGGAAGCGCAACTATCGCTACTTCTATGCCTTCATCCTCTCCCTCTCCTTCCTGACAGCCTTCATCTTCGCTTGCGTCGTCACCCACCTCACTCTGCGTAAGTACCGCGGGTACTAGCAGTGATGTGTGCCGTGCCCCTGGCCACAAACATCTTGAGGCAGCACTGGGTCACTGTTCCTGTGGGACAGAGCGTGGGAAGGGTCTGGTTGGTTTACACCAGGCTTTACGGTGCAGGTGGCCTGAATAAACGGGGTCTCAGACTGCAGGGAACCAGAGATCTGCCCTGCACCTCGCTGCAGAGAGACCTAGAGAGCTGGTGACTGGGTTATCCCCTCCAGAACAAATGAGCTGGTGGGTGCATCTGCTCTTAACCTGGCGGGGAAGGTGACTTGCCTGTCAGCCCCAAATCTCCTGGAGCTGTGTCTGTGCGCTGACATTTCTGCAAAGTTACAGACTGCAGATGTTTCTCAGGCAGCCTGGCAGGTCCATATGGCCCACAGGGGGGTGGCTGCGTGCTTGGGAGTGAAGCGTTGGCTGGAGATGCAAGGCTGCCTGATGGGACATCGTTCATTGTCCCATTTTGCTTTGCAGGCTCTCAGAGAGATGGATTCCTCACCACTCTGAAGACGACACCTGCGAGATATCCTTCTGATGCCATCAGCTGCTCAGACTGTCGAGCACTGGTGCAGCAATGCTAATTGTGTAACAGAAGTGCAATGAGCTCTTCGTAGGGTCACCTTCGTGTACTTTCCACAACTTAATTTAGTTCCCGAGCTACCTGATTGGGGCAGACAGGCATCTCTTCATCTGTAGACTGATAACATCACCAAATTGGGAATACCTTTAATTCCTTATTTAGTTCACCAGCAGGGACTAAGTGGGTGACAAACTTGTTTCCCAGTTCACAAGTTTACGTGGAAAGGGAAGCGGCTGGAACAGGCTGTGCCTTGGTGGATGCCTGCAGAATGTCACGGGGAACGGGAAGCTTGCTGGGGTGTTTTTGTAGCTCAGTGTGTGTGGTCACAGCGTGTACCTCCCAAAACAGTCCTCTGCCTCTCCTTGCAGGATGATTTTGTTCCCTGAGACTTCCTTGACTTTTGTTTCACTGTGCTGGAGCTGGTGATTTGTTTTTTCTCAGTCTGGTCTATTTTGGGCCTCTCAGGTTTTCACACTTATTTAGTCGCCTCCAACCTGACGACGAACGAAGATGTAAGTACCTGGACGTTTGTCCTTCTGCAGGGCCGGCCCCGGCCCTTCCTAAGCAGAGGTGAGGCTTTCAGGGAATCCTTGGCTGCCTGCCTCAGTGCGGTACCTCGGTAAGGCACGCTGCCTGCGCTGCCTGTGATAATCCACTGCAAAGCAAACAGCCCGTGCCCAAGGCGTTTAGGCTGTAGTTTCAGGTAGCTGAGTGGGGGAAAAGCAGCACGCAGCAGCAGGGGACCGTGCAAGCCGTGTTGCTTGGCAGTGTCAGGCGATGGGAGTCACAGGCTGAAATGTTAGAAAGATCACGTGTGTGTTTTTTCCAGTCTGTATGTGGCCCCGCTTAAAATTAGGAGTTCCGAGATTAAAGAGGAAAGGCTGGCCCCTGAGATTTATTTGGGTGTTAGGCTGGGACATGGGTGATCTTAATTCAGCATCCCGCATAACCACAGGTTTCCTCTGAGACCCTGGGCAAGTCCCTTTGTCTCTATCAGTTCCTCATGTCTAATAGGCAAATAACGTACAGACATCTCCTGATGAGGTTTACCTCAAAGTCTGGGGTGCGTGCAGACTCCAAGGGCCAAATGAGTACCCTGAGCAGGGCAGATTGTACGGAAAAGCAGGATCTGTCTGATCCTTGGAATCAAAATTCACCCTCCTGGCCAGAAGTACCTGTAATCCTTGCTGGAAGCTTCCAGCACTGCAGAAGGCAGGTTTGCATCCCTTTTTTTTTTAAATAACTTTTTTCCCCTCCCCTTTCCTCTCCACCTTTCTGTTACATTCAGAGGTGTTGGCAGAGATGTGCAAGGCCATGTAAGCGAAGCTAATGGAGGTCGCACCCTGGTACTGAGAGGACCGGGTCCAAAGCACGTGGCCCGTTGCCACGCTGGCTGCATTGCCCACGTTGCCAAGCCTTATGCTGCAACTGGGGAGAGGAAGTAAAAACAAAAGGCGGAAATGTAATGGTAAATGGTTCGCTGCAGCCAGGGGCCTGAGGCCAGGTATAGCATCTGCCCGCTCCTGTGTGCCTACGCTTGATGTGACCGGGGTTTCGAAATCAGAGTCCCCATGGCAGCTGCTCAGGGTGGGGACAGATGAGATTGTTTCCTCCTGTTGCAGCATGGCCCGGGAATCCCCTTGCTGTTTGTTCGGCCTGCGGAGCCCAGGAGGGACCATGAGCTAGAACCCTGCTCTGATGAGCTTTCAGCCTCGGAGAGAAAAAGGGGAGGAGGAGGAGGCTGGCGTTGAAGATGGTGACGCTGACAAGTTGCCATGCGGCGCGGGGAGGGCACAGCTTTGGAGCTTTCTAGCTGCAAGGCTTAACCTTGGCAGAGGTAGGAGCAGCATATTGCTCTCTCCTCTGGCTGCCTTTCTGCAGCTGTCCCGCTTCTTAAAGCAAAGAGAGGGAGGAAGTTTGCAGCAAGACAAGCCTTCCACCTCTTGAGCAAGGATTTGAACCGAGTCCATTATCGTGTAATTAATTATCTGCTATCACATCTTTTGTGTCTTAATCTGCATGTATCTTTTCCCTTTCAGATCAAAGGGTCCTGGTCAAATAAGAGGGGCTCAGAGTTTGCCAATCCCTACAGCCATAAAAGTATCCTCACAAACTGCTGTGCGGTGCTGTGTGGACCATTCCATCCCAGGTAAGAGCCTTTGACCTCCACAGCACTGGGAATTGCATCCTGCTCTGTGAGAGGGGCCTCGGAAAGGACAGATTTACCACAATTCAGGGGAGACTGTGTCAGCACAAACACGTTTGCTCCCGTGATGATGGGGAAACAGTTTCCCAGTCTCTGCAGAGAGCGGCTGGAGAAATGTATGAGAGAGAGAACTCTTGCTTCTCCCATGTTTGAGCAAGGAGTTCGGTTCACTTGTAATTGTTTCATGGAGCTTGCAGATAAGACACATCCTGCGATTCAATAAGGGGAGAGTAACAGCACCAAAGAGCTCGGCACCAGATGGTAAATACCGGTAGCTGCAGTACTTCTTAGCACGTGTTTTTTCTCCCATATTCTGAGGATCGAGCATCGTGGCGAGCAGCCAGCAGAGAACTGCACAAGGCAGTGTGGAGACCCTGGCTTTTACCGACACTTAGATCACCTGAAATGCTTAGTAGCATCTCACCGAATGCCCTTACCTGTGAGTTAACCAGAACCGATGTTAAAACGAGGGCAAAGGCGGGCAGTTTGCTGCAGATGTAAGGAAGCTTTGGACCTGAAGCACGGGCACCTGCAGCGCAGGTTTATCCCTGCTTTGTCACCAGAGGGTGCAATTGGGCAGAGTCAGGCCCACGTCCCCTTGCACTGTGCTGCAGGGGTTGAGGACCTGCACGCTGGCTTGGAGCTCTTAGCCTATCCTAGGGCATGTGGGGATCCTTGAGACAAGGTTTTTTCACTGGATCCAATTTGGATTTATGTGGAGCGTCTCAGAGGTGCTAACTCAGTGTGACACAACAGCAGGGGAGGTGTCTGAAGCTGTGCAGCCAGAGTCAAAGTGTGTTTTACACTTATATCTGGCCCTGCTCTCTGAAGTACTCCCGAGCTTTTTGTTGGCTTCAGGGGTGCCGAAATGCCAGTGCTGCTTCTCAGAGATGGTAAATCTGCAGATTCAGAGAGCCAAGCTGTTTGCTGGGAGGGTGCGAGGAGGGTAGTGTTTTACTCCCAATTCTTTCCTCATTCATATTGTTTTCTGGTTGTAAAGACCTTTCGCCAGTTCCCATTTGGGTTTGTGGTGACCCAAAGCTTTAACTGCCTAAAGGCTGTCTGGTGGCTTGTGTGATAAGTTTGTGGTTTGTCTAATGGGCAGCTCCTGCCGATGCTTTGGTTAGCAGTTCCCATGAGGATAGCCCTCTCTGTGGCTTGCGAGCTCCCGTCTTCACGGAGTCTTCGTTCCCTTAACTCCTCTGCCCTTGCACGCTTTCCCTTCTGTTTTCCAGTTTGATAGACAGAAGAGGATTTATCCAGCCAGATGTTGGGACTCCGTCCAGTCCTAAGAGCGAAATCCCTTCCTTTGGAGCCAAAACTGACACCAGCATGGTAGGAGGCATTCCCTAGCAGTGCTGTGATGTAGCCCAGTGCCTGCTGTGCCTGTACCTCGCTCCAGCCAGTACCTTCCCCTCTTACCATCTCCCCGGCCTCAGGTGGGACAGCCCTGTGATGCAGAGCCGCCAAAGACTCAGTCGAGCCATACGTTGCCTTTTTTGTTGTTGTTGGTTTTTTTACATTTATTTATTATTTTTGTTTATTTGTTTCACTGTGATGTGGCCTGTCTGGACTTTCAACTGATAGAGCCCAACAGCATGCAAGACCCTCAAACTCATGCAGAAAGCAGGGAGTTCCTGCTGCACCTGGGAAGCAAATAGGTCTGGAAAGCCACCAGACCTCTGTGCCCGGAGCCTCTGCCCCAGGGGGTCACTGTGTTTCCTGCCAGGAGCACTGAGGTGGGCCGAGGGTGGGAGGTGGGGTTTGGTTCCTGCTCTGAGCTGGGCTGTCACGCCTCTTCTGGGCTGGTGGAGGCGTACCTTCCCTGGTATCCCTATTATTTCCATGAAAACGTCCTGCTCCCCTGTGCCCGTGTGGAAGGGCTGTTCTGTCTCTTAACGGCCAGGTTCTCCCCTCGGCCGCTGCTGGAGCAGCTTGTCTTTTCCAGAAGCTGCTGTGCCTTGGTAAGTTGGGGCTGTTCAGCTGGGAGGACTCTGGCTCCCAGCAGATGTGGAAGCTAGCTAGATGTCCCAGCTGCTGTTGATCCTATTTTCTGGCTGGTCACTGAGAGGGTGCTGAAAACCTCTTTATGTTTTGGCCCTGCCAGTCAGTAAGACAATGTTTTGCAGCAAGGGCACAAGTCAGGATGACCCTCCTTTTAATGGGGAAGAAGAAACACGCAGCGTTCTGCAGCTCTCGTCATGAGTTTCTGGTTGGCAAGGCTACAGTTGTAAGATTTGGGAACCTTAGCTTGCCAGGAAAGCCTGGTTATGTCCTGTCTATAGGAGACCGAAAGGCAACAGAAAAGTGGGTGAAATCCTGAGGTGGAGTTTCACAGGGGAAGAAGCAGTTGGTGAGTGCTGGTCTCTGATAACCTCGTGTTGTGCTCTTGGTTTGGGTTTCTGGCCGGCAGACGAGAGCAGGGCTGTCCCCAGCGCCTCAGGAGCCATTCCCGTGTGCCTGGGCGCATCCACGAGCATCGCTCTGTGCCTGCAGAGGCACGGGAGAGCCAGGCTGGGCAGCCAGCTCTGCCTTACTGACACTGGAGTGTGCGTAGGGGAGAGTCACAGACCTTGTTAGCAATACTTGAATCATGTTATTAAAAGCTGCTGGATATTTTTGCACAATTTGTAGATTATTTTTCTTTTTTTCTACGTAGAACGTTTTGTATTCGGTGCAGGTAGCGTTGTGCATGTTAGCACCAGGGCAGAGGCTTGCAGTGTTTTGTGTCAAGCTGCCTGGTTAGGTTGCTGTGGGTTAGATGCATGTATTTCAACCTCAGGCAGAGGCAGCACGTTTTTGGGGGCAGCCTGTCCCCGCGGAATTCCCCAGCGTTGTGCTTTGCACGCTGTGAGTGACTGCGCCAGCCCAAGGTTCCCCTGGCCTTACGCGTCTGGCTGGCTGTGCAGAGATCTCGGTGCTTATTTGCTGTGGCCACCAGCTCTGCCTTTCCCCCCCTTGCCCCGCCGTGAAGAGCCAAGGTGAGAGCACGGCAGCGGAGGCTGCTGAATTCCTACCGGATCCCGGCAGATGGCCTTTGCCGCCTGGGGAGACTCCCGGTGCTGCTCTGCCAGCCTCCCCAGCCCCGCAGCTTCGTGCCGTCTCACGGCTCAGGCGCCTTAGCTCGTTGCCCATGTTGCATCTGGAGAGGCCACCCTGCCCTTCCCTCCCTGCTTCTCCTGCAGCGATGTCCCCAGCCGGGCTTGTCCCTTCGAGGAGCCTCGGGGCAGGCGTGGGGCTGGGGCGAGCCGAGCTGTGCGGAGAGGGTCTGGTGCTGGGGAGCGAGGAGCAGTGTGGGGACCTGTTAGCAGGGGCCAAACTCCTTCCCGTTTTTATTTAAACCGGTTTTCTTTGTTACTCAACATAATAAAAATTATATTTTTAAAGAGTTAATTGCTTGGATTATTATTTGATTCCTTTAAGACAGAAGAGGGCGGGTGTCTCAGTGTTTAATATGGCAGTTGGACTCTTTATTAACCCCAGGGCTTGCCTGGAAGCTCTTACAACCTCCTGTCGGATGGGGCTATGAGGGATGCGTAGCAGCAATTGCTGCTGCCGTGACTCTTGCTGGAGTGAAGGGCTCTTTCTGTCCCATGTCTCCAGGCTGGGCAGGGTCTTATCTGTGTGCTGGTCCCCTTCCTGCAGAAGCTGTCACCTCAGCATCCTTTCCCCACCCGCCTCGCTCGGTGCAGGGCTGTGCCAGGATCTGTGGTTCCCCTGTCTAACCCAGCCCTCTCCGGCCGTACCGGCAGGTATTGAGGTGCGTAATCTCTGGTGTCTTCCCCAGGAGGATGCCTGCCAGGACTTTGCCATTTCCTGCACAGCCTGATGGGATTTGCCCCTCCTTGGATGTTAGCCCTGCTTTCTGAGGGTTAGCTGGTAAGAAAGTGCTTTCTTCTCCCCGTCATCTGCTCGAGCGACCCATCTCATCTCCACTGCATGACCAGCTCTGTCCACAGAGCCCATCACCCTCCAGTTGTGTGGACATCTGCGTGCCGCGTGTCCCATCCATCCCACCAGCATCCTACCAACGCGAGGTGCTGTGAGCCCTGGGTTGTGCCGTCTCGGTGCAGGGCTGCGTGGCAGAGGGGTCGCCCGCAGCCTTGGCGAGAAGAGAGCGAGCGATGCTTCCCCCCGGCTTTGTGCTGGGGCTTGGTACAAGACGGAGCCGCCTGGTCTGCATGGTGCGTGCGTGGTGGTGCCTGCATAAACGGTGTGGCTGAGGGTTGGCTCAGGCTCCGGGCAGAGCGTTTGTGAAGCCCGGGGCTTGCTGGATGGCACGCCATGGTGGGTTGTGCTTGGTGGAGCTACCGTGATGGGCTTGGAGGAAGCCTCCAACTGATGCAGAGATTTAGTGGTCGGAGCGACCTGTGGCCCGAACAGAGGAGTGGGAGCCTGGAACAGATTTCTAATCCCAGCTCTGACCCGTTCTGCGGTTCCCTGTTTTCCTCTCTGTCACACCAGGTTCCTCCTCCGGTGTGCCCGTGACCGCGCTAAGTTCCTTCCAAAGCACGTTGCAATGAAGCCCTGCTTCACTTGCGAGCTGCAGAGCTGCCCCTCTCCCTCCCTGCAGCACCCCACGGGCTCCTGCCTGCTCGAGCCTTGGCGGCAGCGATGGAGGAAGGCTGGCAGCGCTCTCCTCCATCCTGGACTGTCTCCCCTTTTTGCCACCAAGCCTGGCTGCTCCGCTCTGCTCCCTGCTGCTCCTCGCTTGTGTATTTCTGGCGCTAACCCTCTCTTTCTCTTCCTCCTCTTTCCTCTCTCCCTCACGCCGGCTCCATCCAGTGTCAAGAGCCCTGGCAGCCCGCAGCCCTCTGCCCCTCATGGAGCGCCCTGCGGGGAGCCAAGACGCTGCGGGCAACACCCGAGACTACAGCCATGACCACCACGAGTGCCTCCGCTCGCCAGGGCTACGCGGCTGCGCCTTCCTCCCTCACACCGCAAGAGAGGGGGGAAAGCAGCCGTGCACAAGGAAAAGCTTTTCCAACCTCCCTCCGGGAGCCAGGACGGCCGTCCCAGGGGTTCAAAGCTCAAAGCCATACAGCTGTCCCACCCGAGTGCAATAACTGGAGTTCCTGCTGTCTCCTGCCACTGGATGGACTCACGCTGAGGCTGCCGGTGGCTCCCCATAACCACCAGCCTTACCCCCGGTGAAGGTGTCTCCCCTCCCGCAGATGCTGGAAGATAGCGGTTAGCATTCCAGCGGGCTTTCGAAATGAGCAGGCTTCACGCCAGCGCGTTTACAGCCGAGCTGCTGGAATTACACGCCCGACCCCACCAGCCCCTCTCCGAGCCGTGTCTGTGTGCGGACAGGAGTCAGTGCGTGGTCAGAATTCACCCTTGCAACCCTCCCCCAGGCAGCTCCCCCTCCCCGTCCTGTTTCGTCTTAGCGTGGTTCTAGTTTTGGGGGAAGGAAGGGGTTCAAGCCCCGCAGGACCTTGACCAGCCACCTCTGCAGCCGGCGTTGCGGAGGCTGCAGCACAGGCTGGGTGCTCCAGCACCCAGCACCGGGTCCTCCCACCGCCGGCGGCCAGGCTGGGAACCGCGCAGCCAGGTCTGCCCCCAGCCCAGTAGGATTCACCATCTATTTATGCCTTTTACTTTTGTAACAAATAAAAGTTTCTCCTATTTACTGTACGCCAGCGTCTGGCTGCTGCTCTCCCGGCGGAAGGGAGCTGCTCCCTGCAGCTCGTGCCTGGGCATGCCGGTGCTGCACGGGGCGGGGGAGCCGAGAAGGGCTGCACCCCTCTGCCGTCAGCCGTGCCAGCCACGGGGCCGAGAGCCAGGAGCTCCCTAAACTCAGCTGTGGCACCGGCCGTGGCCTTGAGGCAAGTCTCAGCCTTCCGTGGCTCTGCACCCTCCAGTACGGCCTCGCTGCTGGTGCTGGGGCTGGAGCGATGGGCAGCGCCTGCGGGACCTGGGGCGCAGTGAGCGCCCCTTGGCAAAATTTGTCCCCCACTGAAGTGCCGGGAACTGGCAGCGTCCCCGCAGCGTGGAGAGTGGCAGGGCCGGATGGGTGAGGACGGGGTGACCTGTGAGCATCCTTCCAGCGCTGCTGCGAACGGCCATGAGCATCCTCTGCCTCCTGCCTGCCATCGCGGAGCCGCTGGAGCGCCCAACCCTGCGGCATTGCCAGCTCGGCTCATGGGACAGGAGACGGCGCGCTGGCCTGGGCAGCGTCCCCTGGCGCTGGGGCTTAACTGGGTGTCCCTCTCTGCGGGGGTGACGCACCTTCTGGTGCTGCTCTTCGGCATTCGGGGCACCCATGGGTGCTCCGGGGGTGTGGGGGGGATGCTGCAGTCTCTGCGCAGCAATCTGGGGCTCTTCCCTTCACCCACCCACTGATTTTCACGAAACCGGTAGAGCAGAATGCTTTCGCAGCCTCTTCTCAGCCCATTGCAACCAAAATTTGGCAGCAGCTCAGCCCCCGTTGGCAGGGGCCGCCGGCAGACGCCTGAGCCGAGGCCGAGCCATCGCAGACCCCGTCCAAGCTGCCCGGCCCGCTGGGGGGAGACCTGCCGGGGGTCTCCCCGTGGGGCTCTCTCGGGGCAGAGCTGACACCGCAGGATGAAAACAGCCCAAACGCAGCCGGGCTGGTGCAGGATCAGCCCGAGGTTTTGAAATTGGGGCTGGAGGCGAGTGCTTCACCGGGGCTGGGGGCTGCAGACCCCGACCACCTACGGCTTTGCTGCTCGAAAGGGTGCGAGCTGCAGACCAATTCCCACCCCGGGGATCCTCACCTCGTGTTTTTTGCAAGGGAAGGAGGTGGGTTTTTTTAGAGGGCCGGGTACATGGGGCTGCCCGTTTGGCCCCCAGCCACTCTCTGGAGGTTTTTGGGCTTGGTTGAAGTTCTCAGAGGGTCTCTACGGGTCTGCCTCCCCCCTCCCACCTGGTCTGCCGGGCAGAGGTGGGAGATGGGCAACGGTCTCCCATGCGGCTGTTCCTTCGGCAAATGCCTTTTCCCGACTCAGCGGGGCATCGTCTGCTCCCACGGAGCATCGCGCTCGTCTAGGGAAGGAGCGCTAATTGCTGGAGGTGCTGCACGTGGCGCGACGCCGGGGTGGAGGGTGTGTGGACACGGAGGGGCTGCGATGAGGCTGGTGGAGCCCGATGTCCTCGTGCTGCCACGTCGTGTGAGCCCCTCGACGGGTACCCCAGCCCCACCACGGGCCCGGGGGTTTGGCCAGGGAGGGGGTGAGCAGCCCCAAATCCCCCTTGCCAAGGTGGGGAGGGAGCGGTGTGGATGCCAAGGGGTGTTTTCCTGGGCTGTACGGGGTTGGGAAAAGCATCCGCGGGTTTTTCTCGCATCCTGCATCCCCGGCATCCTCCATCGCCCCATCCTGGGGGACTCGAGCGAGGCCGGGGTGGCGGGTGGGGGGCGATGCCGGGGACAGGGCGCTCCCCATCGGAGTGGCTGTTTGCAGGGATGAGTAAAGCAGCGAGTCACGCTGAATAAAAACAAAACAACAAAAAAATTAAAAAAAAAAAACAACAAAACCAACCCTTTTTGCCTTGGCCCGATGCCGCCGGGTGCCCGCCCCACCCTGCCCTTCCCGCATGGCAGATAGCGCCGGGGATTGGCACAGGCGGCGAGGCCAAGGCTTCGCCAGCGCCCGGCGTGTGGCAACAAGCTGAAGCAGGTTGAGAGTGAAACTGCAGCGCAACACGAAGCAGAGATCCTAATCGGGGGCGGCGCGTTTCCACCGGCGGGGCCCAGCGCCGCCAGCGAGTTCACGGCAAAAAAAAAATTAAAAAAAACCCCAACCCCTAAAAAAAAAAAAATTAAAAAAAAAATTAAAATAAAAAACCCAACCCATCCCAAAACCCTTCAATGAAGAGATAAGTCCCTGGCGAGATGCTGGGATGGGGAAATGCAGCCCTGGGCTGGAGGCGAGCGGTGGGGGAGCTGGGGGGGGTGTCTCTGTGCCACCGGTCGGCTCCAGGCTCGTACCGACGGTGGCTTCCCCACTCCGGGAGGTTTGGGGGGGTCAGGTCGGTCCCGCCACGCGGCGGCTCAAAGGCACGGGGTGATCGCGCCCTGCTTTGGGGCAGTCCCTCCCCCGGCGCTTGGGCGAGTTGCTGAGCCTCTCTGCCTCGGTTTCCCCACCTGTGGGAATAAATACCTGCCCGTCAAGCCCTCGCAATTACCGGTGAAGTTAATCACCATATAAAAAAAAACGACAGTGATATGATTTTGGGGAAGGGGGGGGGAGGAAACCATTTGTACGACCAGGCACACCCTGTGGCCCGTTTCCCCGGGAGGGGGTGGAATGGGAAGAGCTGAATGCTGCCGCCTCCCTGCGTCCCCGTCCCCCCCCGCAACGCTAACCCACCCCCCGTCCCCCCTCCCCNCCCTGCGTCCCCGTCCCCCCCCGAAACGCTAACCCACCCGCTGTCCCCCTTCCCAGTGCTTTTGGCAGCGGGACGGGCGTCCCCTCAGCCCGGAGATGGGCGTTGGCTGCAGGGAGACCCCCCCCTTCCCAGGGCATCCATGGGTGCTGCACCCACCACCGAGCCCTCCCCAGGGACCCATGGGGAGGGCAGGGCGTTGGCCGCCCCCCCCTCGCCCCTTCCCCAGTGCCCGCCGCCCGCGGGCGATGATTCACGGCAATTTTCCTTTTA
>VYXH01004263.1:113749-135726 GCA_013397275.1 Burhinus bistriatus
CGCCTCCGGGATCGGCGATAACGGGGAGCGCGGAGGACGCGCTAATTAATTAGTGTGAGGTTAACGAGGGGCTGAGGAGCTCCGGTTTTGTACCCCGGCTCCTGCCGCCTCCGGGCTTCCCGCGTGCGGGCCCTCAGCGCTCGGTCACAGCAAAGCAAAACACCGCAGGGGAGGCCCGAGTCCCTCTGTCCCGGTTGCTCAGCACAACCGCCTGGTAGCGGCTCCCTGATGGATTTAGGCTCGGCCGTGAAGTGTCCTTGAACGTGAAGGTGGCTCCTCTCCTCATGGCTGGGGCTCTGCTGAGTTTTGCTGGGGACTCTGGGGGTCTGGGTGCTGACCTGCGGGAGGGCTGGAGAGTGGGGGAACATCCCACGGGCAAACGGTTTGGGGAAATAGTGCTAATAACAGCTCCTCGTGCTGTAGTGAAACCTCTGAAATACTGACGGGTCACAATTCCTGGGGGAAAAAAACCCAAAAGATGAGCCAAGTCCACTGAGAGTACGGATTTCCATAGGGGTGTTTGGGGGATGCCAGTTCACAACTGCTAATTCATCAGCAATATCTGGCAGGCAGCTAGTGGGCAGGAAAGAAATTTTAGTCTTTTTTTTAAAAATAAAGAGGCCGTGGAGCTGGAGAGGGCGAGTTTGCATGCTGTGATGCACTGGTTTAGGTGTGCAAAGAAGCAAAATATGATATACACGTATATATGCATGTATACATACATACCCAAATTTCTGCCTCAGATGGATCTAAAGAACATCTTGGGGTATTGGAGTAGGTGTGCTTCCAAGGTGACCTGATAATAAACTGCTTGCCCTTTCTTCATGTTAACCACACAGATGCCCCTTCTGAAAACTGGCCATCCAGGAGGTGGATCTCCACAAAAGCCGTGGGATATTTTCTCTGGGAAACAGTCACAGGGCTGATTTCAGTACAATCCTGGGACAGACACAGGGAGTACGAAGAATAAAGGCTGCTCAAGAGACATGAGGTGGCTTGGAGTGGTCTGGTCTCATGGCTTTTTTTCTTTCTCTCCCCCCCTCCCTTCTCCCACCCCCCTCCCTGTTTCCTCTACCAGCTTGTGAACACATTCTTTAGTTTCCTGAGGCGTAAAACAGATTTCTTCACCGGTGGAGAAGACGGAGTAGCAGAGAAGGTAAAAACCCCAAATCCTCAAGCTTTTATGTCTTTAAGTTACAGGCCACCCATGTCTGTGCCATGCTAAGACTTCCTTGCCCAAAAACTCAAAGCGTAACGGTGCACTTGGGGACTAGCAGCCCATGGTGCTGATGACATACATCACCCAAGCAAGGTAATAACGAGCTGCCCCTATCTGGGGTGAGGCACACACGATTGCTTGGTCGAATGGTACCGATGGTGCGGGTTTTTTTGCCACGCTCTGGCCAAAGGCTTGTTTGGAAAGCAAATCTGGCAGACACAGTGACTTAACGGTGACGGACATGGCAGTGTTGATAACCCCAGGTTACCTTGTTTGTTCATCTCAGAAAAAGCACAAAGTCCACAGCTCTGCACATGCGGCTGCACCTTTGTCTCGAGGCTACGGTACCTGTATGGAGCGAGCGGGCTTGGGGGTCCAGGTGGCCTCATTGGCAGCCTGAGTATCTCCTGTCCAGCAGGTATTCCTCACCCAGATGAAAAACTAAATTGTCTCACTGTTGGAAAATGAGAACCAGAGCACTCAAACGTGAACCGGCCACACTTTCTGAAGATTTCTTGCTTGTACTTACCAGTATAGCAGCTGTTCCCCTTCCTTGGATACTGGAACTCCACCAGCAAAGCAGCACTGCTGCCGAGTTGAATGTTTTAGGGCAGATGTTAATGGCTAACACAGTGTATAATGCACTCTGTCTAGTCTCTAAAGTGGTAAAACTAAGGCAGGTAAGGGATGGGAAAGTGGATGGTTTCAAGGTAAGAAAGATGAAGCCTACTGCTGGTTTGGGGGTTTTTTTTGGTTTGTTTTTTTTTTTTTTTTAGACTAGAAAGCAAATCTCCCCAAATTCCTGGGGACTGTGTGCACCCAGGGAGTGAAACCCCCGGTAGCATTTCAGAGATGAGCACTGGCTGGTGTTTTTGGATGTCCTGGCTACTGTTGCTGGCAATTCTGTAGCAAATCCCTGTCTGTGCCTGTAAAAGAAAAGTGTTCCTGTCCTTGGGTGGTATCTATTAAAATGCTTTATGGTCTTCTGAAAAGGTGCTCAATACAGAGTCTCTTGACGCCATAGTAACCACAACAAAAATTGAAGAAGCTTCTTCCCTAGTCCTGCTCGCCCTTTGGCATCAAAGAGAAAGAGGAGAGGGTGGGAAAGTCATTGTCTTTTATGGGGTGGCATTTGAGAAGCCGCATTTGAGAAGCCGTTGTGGTGTAGAGTGAGGGGGGTGTGGTGGTGCGTTGAGAGAAGTGCGGTTGTGTGCACACTGACAAACTTGGGCAATGTAAATAGTTTGCTCACAGTGGATCATCGTGCAGTTAGGAACAGAGGCTGGGAGATGCATGTCTTGAATTCTGTATCCTAGGAGACACTGGACTCGCGTTGTGTAAATAAATCTTGCTTTCCCCTTTAAAACAAAGCAGAAATACTTGCTGGTTGGTTACAGAAATAGGAGGTGTGGATGCTTTGAGTTGCTCTGGAAGGGTGCGGATTCTCCCAGGAAGTTTCTGAGATAGTATAAACCAGCACCTGAAACCCCCACCTGAGAATTCTCTCCACTCTGATTCCTTTTCTCAGGTTCTCTATATATTGTTTTCTGGAGCAGAATTCAGTTCTCATACGTGCTGCTTTGCACAGCGCTGCTGGTGTTATCGACCACAGGGCAATTGCTCTGGCTCCCTGCCTGTGTACTCAGCTTTCCCTCTGAGCAGTACGGCCGTTTGCATCAGAGACCTTGAGATTTTGCTTTTCATAGTCACAACAACCTGAGAATTTGGAGTGAGGTTTGAGGCAAAGATTTATGTAGGAACTTGTCCCTCGGTGTAAAACACCGAGCTTTTCAGATGTTTCTCCTCTAAATCGTGATACTGAATCTCTTATCTAGTGCCTGGTGAAAAGTGCAGTTGTGAGAATGGTCAGAAGTAGGTAAAAAAACCTTGGATCCAGTGTCTCCATTCCTCCAGCTGTCCTAGATGTACAGAGTAGCTGTCGGGTTAGGCATCTGCTTGTCCTGCTGGAATTGCACAAAAGCCAAAACAAATGGAGAATTTTTGTTTCTCTGTTATCTCCATGGAAATACATTTCCTATATAAGGAAGAACTAGGAAGGGCTATGTTTAAATATTTTGAGTTTTCCCCTACTCTGGATTTTCAGTCAAAAGACTAGAGTGAAAATGAAGGGAAAAGTCACAACATCTGTACGACTAACAAATGTTCTTGTGCTCCTAAGTAGGCAGTGAGTTGGCTTCATTTGAGTTTGAAAAAGTGATGATTTTTTAAAACCCTTTGGTATGTGTTCCTGTCTTTCAGCTCATCACAGATACCTTCAACCATCACAACAAACTAGCTCAGAAGGAACGGAAAGAGAAGGCAGCTCGTCAAGAGGCAGAGCGACGTGAAAAGGCAGAGAGAGCTGCAAAACTTGCTAAAGAAAAGCAAGAAGCAAACGAGCCAAGGATTAAGGAACTTACGGATGAGGAAGCAGAAAGGCTGCAGCTGGAAATCGACCAGGTGAGAACAGTGTCTGGCGCCTGCAGGTACCATCCAGGTCATCTCCTCCGCTGGTCTGCATTTGGCACAGGTAGCAGCGAGTGGTTAAAATGGCTCGAGGCTTGTTCCTTTGCAGTGTCTGGACCACCAGACTGATGTGCTTCAAAATTAAATTAGCGTAGGCCGAACCATTGCATTTTCACGTGGATTCTCCTGTAACTCACTTTGCCTTTCTGCCTTCAGGAAGCTCTCCGATTGTAGCAACACCCTCTGCTACAGTCCTCCAGGTGTGAGGACGAAGGGATTCTTCCCCTTGGCAGTACCGCTGTCCTGTAACGCTGTTCTACGGGCTGAAAATTCCCCATCAGTCTTGGGTGTAGTTCCGAGTCTTGCTCTTTAGTTTCAGCTGAAGAGGCTGAGGCCACCTAGTGTCAGATCAGCAAGTTACACAAAGTGCCGACCCTTGCCTGAGTGTGTTTATTCTCTTTTTAAACAGAAAAAAGAGGCACAAGGGCAGATTAACAGTGTCCCAGTGAAACCCTCGGAGGACGAAGGCGAATCTTCGGATTCTAACAAACAGGTAAAGCTCATCTAGGGACTTTATTTTAGTCTGAGAGAAATAAGTTTCTGCACAACCATGAGAACACCTGTAAATGTGAGGGAATACGTTGACAGTACACACTTAATTCCCAAAGATTTCAATGGAGGGTTTTTTGTGTTTTGTTTTGCTTTCGTTTTTCGTAATTATGTTTTAGCGGAAACAGCTATTCACTTCAGGCTAAGTTTATGTCAATGTCAAATACGTGCAGCTGACCTGAAATTCCTATACAGTCCAAGAACTGTTGTTACAAGTGATATATGGAAACTTGAAAAGGTTCTTTCTTTACACTTTAAATTGGTTGCTTAGGGAACAGATGATGAAGAGGAAGACGAGAAGGATAAAGGAAAACTTAAACCCAACTCTGGCAATGGAGCTGACCTTCCAAATTACAGATGGACACAGACTCTTTCAGAACTTGATGTAAGTATTGCCTTATTACTAGGATCTGAGGAATCTAAGCCAGGGAATAAGAGCAGGATTTCAATGGCTGGGAGAGAGCTTGGTAACTAAATAAAATGCCCAGAAGCTGTAGTTACCTTTGCCAAACCTTGGTCTTGTTTAAACAAGACATTGAAATCTACTTCCCTTTTTATGATCCCTTTGAGGTATTGGCCATCCTGTTGCCAAACTTATTCTTGTATCCTTTCACTTCCCAATCACTCATTTCCCCAAGGAAAATATTGCATGCTCTGCCTTATTCTGGTGAAACCAAGGCAAAAAGTCTTAGAGTACCAGCACAAGAGGGTAAGGAGAGGCTTCACTGCTCAGCTCCTCGCATCTGATCTTTGTCTTGTCCAGCTGGCCATCCCTTTCAAGGTGAACTTCAGGTTGAAGGGGAAGGATGTGGTGGTGGATGTCCAGAGACGGCGCCTGAAAGTTGGCCTGAAGGGCCACTCGCCTGTCATTGATGGAGAGCTTTTCAATGAAGTGAAGGTGGAGGAGAGCTCCTGGCTGATTGAAGATGGTAAAACAGTCACCGTGCACCTGGAGAAGGTAAAGCAGAATGAATCAGAGAAGATTCAGGCTAGTCTGCCTCTTCCCTGGTGAAACAAGAGTCTGACAAAACCTATAAAAGCTCTGGGCTTTGTCAGCTGAAGTAGAAGAACCATGCTTATCCTTGGTACAATGTCAGCGATGCTATTGGACGCAGAGTATTCCAAGTTCCCCCTGTTTTCAGCCTAACTTTGTGCTAATCCAGGGTATCCAATTGATTGCTCAGCAGTTCAGGAAAAGCTGGAAGGAAATCAGTCATTTTAAAGTTGTTCCGTAGTGGAATAATGCCATGTTTTGACATCTGTTAGTGACATGAAAATCCAGGGACAGACCTTATTGCTTCTTGTGTCCCTTCTGGGCCTCTCCAGGTGATTTGTTTGTAATCCTGTTTATGTCATGCCAAACTGATATCTGACCTGCTTTCAGATGTCCCAGTTGTGGAAATTCAGGCTACCTAAAGTGGTTCAGAATGAAAGAAGTATCCTTTACTCACGTTCGGATTTTACTGATATTTAGAAAACTGTCAAAGAAAGTTTGATTCCAGCAGCTTTTTCCTGTGACTGAAACTTAAAATTCCTAGAACAAGCCCAGGAAAAATAACATATTTTTTGCCTCTTCATTCCTTCAGATCAACAAGATGGAATGGTGGAATAAACTAGTCTCCACAGACCCAGAAATCAACACCAAGAAAATTAATCCAGAGAACTCAAAGGTAAGACTGTCCCCCCCCCCGGGTTTTACTGAATGGAGCCTTCTCATAAATATGCTCACATTCAACTTCTATGTCTTTTTTTTTCTTTTTTTTTTTTTTTACCAGTATAAAACCAATACTGGGACTACGGCTGCATATGGTGCTGTCGTATAACATAAGTGCCCCCCAAACGTTAAGTGAATGAAGCCGAGTCTATAGATCAGTGTCTGTATAAGTGTTTCTGCAGCCCGTGCACACAGCACAGCGTAACCTGAATGTATTCCTGTTCTCTGCAAGCAGGGTGTATGTATGGGTTGAGACAAGTTATTCCAATTTTGACAGAAGTCCTTGCTTTTAGTTGTCAGACCTGGACAGCGAGACTCGCAGTATGGTGGAGAAAATGATGTATGATCAACGACAAAAATCCATGGGCCTCCCCACATCTGATGAACAGAAGAAGCAAGACATTTTGAAAAAGTGCGTAGACCTCATTAATCTGTGGGTATTTGCTTTCCCAAGCCCCTCTCTTCCTCTGACACAAATACGTGAGCAGAAAACAGGTCGACCTTCAGTCCTACCTGCGTTCACATCTACGGTTACCTAGTCATTGAATTGTTGGCCAACCACCAGTGTCTATAAAAGCCCGTGGCAGCAGAAAGCATAATGGGAAGTTCTAGGAGTAGCCTAGCTCTGGGATTGTCTTAATCTGCTGATTTCAAGTCCAGAAAGCATGTTTGGGACTGCAGGTACCATCTCTACTGAACTTTAACATCCTCTTGATTGTTTTCTAATCTCCCTCTACTCAGTAGCCCAGGTAATCACCCCTCCCTACACACCTGCCACCAGACAGCTGTCTCCAAGCCAATAGCACTTTTATGTCTTTATTGCCCTGTTTGGCATAAACGCACCTTGGCAGGGAAATTACTCACGGAGCTCCCAAGGCCGTTTGGGAAGGCGGGGAGGCAGTTCTGGGTCACGCAGCTTCTTCAGCAAGTGCAAACCCACATCTTATCTCAGGATTGGAAGGAGGATTAACGTAGCAGGCCCGACTCCTTTTCTTCCTTGGCTTATCTATAGCGGCAGGAGCTTCACTGATCAGTGCACCGAGTACAGCGTAGGGTGCAACTGTTTTAGAGCAGAGATCGGACTTCCTTAGTGCCTGTCTGTTGAGTTGTTAGAATGGGAGGTAGCTCTCTCCTCCTGGGAAGTCCACATACAGGATACCTCGTTGGCAAGATCACTCGTTCAGTGCTGTGGAAGTTGGGCTCGTGCACAGATTGGCTGGTAAAGAACGGATAGGAAGTTTAGACTTTGTTCAGGCCAAAGTAGACTCAGTGACACCCAGGTGGGTCCTAATCTCTGCCAGTGAAGCCCTCCTGGCTGCTAAACAAGGACACTATTCTCGCAGCACATATTTCCGTGGAAATGGAAAGTGGAAACGCTGTGGTGGCATTTCAGAGGAAACCACGAGATGAGAGCACTGAGGAATACAAGAGGCCTGCCCTTAACTTGCACTTTGTGCGTGAATCCTCCGCGTGGTTGTGTTCCTTGGTGAACTGCAGGGCAGAGGAGGAAGCCAGGAGCTTCTGCGTGCACTAATCGCTCATAGGCACAGGCTATTGTTCTCAGAACTTTCTGATGTGGCAGCCTGAGTCCAAATAGTCCTATGTGCTGGGACTGCAGTACGTTTGAAATCAGGTTGCACCTAGCCTGAAACCAGATTTCTCTGGTCACGTCCTTCATGACTTTTCACTGTCACAGCACTGGAGATATTCCCCATGTCCCCAGTAATGCTTAAGATCACAAGTTTGAGCTTAAATCGTAATCTGCTCTCACAATCTCCCCTCTGCCCCACAATCAGTGTCATAGCTGCTACGCGTCCGTCCGAGAGGTAACGGTTAAAGGGTGTGTGTTTGATAATTAATAACTCCCATGTGTCTGGACTTGCTGACCTTGATGGCTGGTAGGATTGCTGATACCGCTGACCCGAGGAAGAAGTGTTTGTAGTATGGGGAGTGTGTCCCAGAGAGCTCAGAGAAACAGTCCCTGTTGTGGAAGGTGTGGGGAGGAAGCAAACTTCATAGTGCAGGAAGTAGGGATGCCTTACCCCCCCAAAACAGAGCTGTTCCGTGGCTCTGCTGACTCATACCCAAGCTCTTGTCTTTGTTTTCCTTGTAGGTTCATGGAACAGCATCCAGAAATGGACTTTTCAAAGGCTAAATTCAACTGAGCCCGCCCCTTCGCCCCCCTCTTTCAGTCAGCCCGTCGAATGGGGCAGGATACGTATTGCCGGATATGTAGGGATCCCTTACCTTGGGCAAGTAAACACTTCCAGCATCCCCACCTGAGCTTGCTGTGGAGGCAGCTTCCTGAAGTCGTCCTCGCTTGTCCTGTGTTGAGCAGAACACGAGGCCACAGAATCGTCCTGCAGCAGCTCCAGTCGGAGCCATCTGTGACACTTCCCAAGCGGCAGTTAGGAGAGAAGGAGGGGTTAGAGCAAAAAGGGCGTTAGGGCTATGAGAGCCAGGCTTGAGAGGTTTTGGGACAGATCCTTAATGTATTGCTTAGCTTAATCTCCTGGCCCTTCAGAGCTGCTAATGCACTCTTTGCTGTTTCAGTTTGGCAGCAGGTACTCCTGAGCTTTTACTCCCTTCCCCTTGGCTTTCCTGCTCTCCTGTGAAAACAAGGGCCAGTTTATTTTGTAAAATAATTCTCCTTCTGCCTCCTTGGGAAGGGAAAACACCAGTCTAAAAAAACCACCTATTGCGGTAGAGACAGACTCTGCTTCTCCTTGCTGCCGCTTCTATTCTTGCCAGAAGTGGAACAGACTGAGCCCCACAGGGCTCAAGGGAGGGCTCCCACCGCAGCTGGAGAGGTTGTCCTGCTGTCCTACGGCAAGGGAAGGCTGGAGAGTCTGTGGCTTTGGGCAAGGGAGAGGATGTCGGGGGTCGCTGGGGGTGCTCTTCTTGCTGGGAGTGCGTCTCCTGCCCCTTTTCCAAGAGCCTCTCTCCCTGCTGACTACTGACAGGCATCGCTGCGTTCTCTTCTGAGCTCCCGCTGACAAGTGGCATTACTCTGCATGTTCCTATCTTTGTTAAAACTGCAGTGCAACATAAAGGAAAAAAAAAAAAGTGGCGTGTTTCCAGGCAGAGCGTGTGATTTCTCCTGCCAAAGGGATCCAGGCTGCCTGCGCAGGCTGGGATGTGAGCTGGGAGGGGGCAGCGCCTATGAAGGAGGGTGCTGGGCTGGGGGTGATGCTCTCTGCAGCCAGCCACCTGTAAATGCCTCTCGGGCTCCCTGCTCTGGACTGATGTTGGCTCCCCAGCTAAGGAGAGGCAGCTGGAGCTGCGTGTTTCGCTCAGGAGTGCTGATGAGCTCCATGCCCAGCTTAAACGCTTGGGGATGACCGAGGCTCATTGCTCCAGGCACCACTCTCCACGTAGCAGCGCGTGACTGCACTGAGGAAGCCACCCTTGCCCCAGGTCTGCTTTATGATGAGCTAATGAGGAAAGCGTCACGAAAGCCCAGGCTCCTGTCAGTCCTTAACAGGCTACCCCTGATCCCTGCTGCTGTGGTTCTTGCCTCTGCCACCCTGAAACGTTTCCACCTTCTACCAGAGGGAATGGGCATAAACGGCTGAAAAACCTCCTTGGGCAAAGTCCAGCCTGGCATTGCACCTGGCATGTTTGGTTTTATTTCTTTTTTTGAGTAGTAGGACATTGTTTGCATTTAGTTTCCCAGTTTAATAGGCTCTTGGGGTCAAAAACCAGCACCCACCCAGTTGAGCTGTGACCTTGCAGGCGATCAAGGACCCAGGTTGGGGCAGCTGCCTCTCCTCTGGGCTGCTGGATCCTCCCGCCTGTTGATCTTACAGTTCGCCCCACACGTGTTTGCCTGTTTGTGCTTTGGCCCTGATAAACCAACAGGGTCTCCTGTTACTGTAAAAAAAAAAGCCAGAATGTGCTGGTTTCATAGGCCCGTAGCCCTGGCGTGAGCGTACCTGCCAGTGTCTGTGCTGAACCGTGGGGCAGGTGAGCTGGGAGGGCTGAGCTGTTGTTCTGGGGGGGGTGTGACAAGTTTCACCCTGTTCTCAGCTATGTCAGACCTCTGCTGCTGTTCCCCTGGAGTTGCCGGAGATTGGGGGAGACGGCCGGGCTCTGCACCTGCAGCGGGATCCGCAGCCGGCTGCCAGCCCCTCCTAAGGAGCAAGCACAGGCAGGCACTGGGCAGCAAACAGGGACTATGAGTGGTTCACAGCACCACCCCAAACCCATCCTGCAGCTTTGTTATTTCCCTGTTACCGCCTCAGCCCTGTAACCAACACCAGAAACCCTGAGTCTGACCTGATCCGATCACTGGCAGCAGCCGTAGGATCAGCCGGTCGCTGTTACGCAGCGTTGTGCTGCCCGTTTTAAGCGCAGAGCTCCCACAGCGCTCCCGCAATCTCAGCGGCTGTCCCTGCCCTCGGCCCCTGCAGGGTCGTGGCTTGTGTGAGCCCGGGCAGTGATTGGGGTAATCGTGACTCAAACTCCGTGAGTTTTCCAGTTCAGGGTGGCACTAGGCTTAACTCCACTTGGCGTCACTTGCAGGAGGCAGGTCGGGTAGCAACTGAGAGAAGACAGAATTAAGACAGTGAAAAGGCAGCGGCAGGAACTCCAGAGGAAGCTGGGGGAGATTTTTTTGGGGGTGAAAGAGTGTCATTTTGCCTTTCATGCAGGTAAAGGGAAAAGGCAAACAGTCCTGGGAGAAGAGGGCCATAACTGCAGCTCTGAACCCTCCAGCAGGTGAATGCCCGGGGCTGTGTTTGTGAACAGCGCTTGATCCCAGCACTACCCCTGGACTTCAACCCTTCCGGCCAGCGGAACAGAAGGTGTTTCTCCTGACGGCCTTGTCCTCTGCAAACACCCAGCTGCCACTGACTTTCCCCAGGCCAAGGTGAAGCAGAAACACCCTTTTGCTTCCAAAAGGCAGTTTCCCCTGGAATAACGCACGCCAGGGCAAGGCAGCTCTGGTCTGAGCAGCTGCAGAAGTGGCTTAAAGAATGTGAATCCCCACCTCAGTCCAAGTTACTGGAGACCACCACGGACTGTGGCTTTGTCCTTGTGACCATGGCAGGGAAACGCTGGGCACCACGCGGGACATCGGGAACTGAACCCTACCAATACATACTGGTGACTCCCAGCAGATGTTTCCCTGCCCAAGCCCCAGCAGACCAGGGAGGGCCGTGCTGGAGGGTGGCAGGCGATGAAGGTCCCTTTGCCTTGTCACGCCCGTGTCAAGTCACCCGGAGAAGCCGTTTCGGTGCTGCCACCCGCCGGAGCCACCGCAGCTGCCAGCACAGCCCGGAGCTCCTCCACCTGCCTGGCCGTGGCTCCCTCGCTGCTGGGCCCCTTCTCAACATCCTTTAAAAGCAAAACCTTGAAGGTATATAGGCTCTGCAGAGAGCTTTCCATATGGTAAAAGTTCCCCTGGTCTTTTGGTTTTTTGGTGGTTTTTTTTTTTCCACCGTAAAAACAGCTCTTGGCTTAGCTTTTATTAATGAATACTGCAGCTCAGACCATTTGGGAAACAGCCCAGACTGCAGGACTGCTTTGGAAAGAGCAATGAAACGGCAAAACCCTAAAGAGGGAAACGGAGGCACTGGGTATTTAACGTTACCGCTTACTTTGAGGAGATGCCACCGCTTCTCTGTTACTGACGACCAGGCTGTAAAGAATTAGGGTCAATCCACCCAATTTCTAACTTCTAAACCACACAAATAAATCATTCAGTTCAGGGAAGATGAATTTCTGTAATGCTGAAAGTCTCGCGCATCCATTCCCAGCAGAGGTACTGATCTTCCTTAACCTGAACCCAAGGAACCGCTGGCGGTGGGGTGGCTCGGGCTGCGCAGTACATCGCATCCTACTCAAGTCACTGTACTAAAGGGCAGCCCTTTTGCTGCACGGCGAGGACTCACGGACAATGTGAGTCTCCGGAGAGTCTCCTGGCAAAAACAAGCCCCATGATAAAATCAAACAACGTCTTCAGGAAACGAAAAGTGCTGAGTCAGGCTCCCAAAAGGAAGTACCTGCACGAAAAGGGCATGTTCACGTGCACGCAGCCAGGTAAAGGGCTCTCGCGTTTCTAAGATCTCCACTTGGATAACTGACTCTTTCTGCCAGATCACTCAGCAGAACACTCAACACTAATGCTCAGAGCAAAAACCAACAGCCAGGACAGCTTAATCGACAGCAAACATGACTTTCAGCAGACAAAAACAACCCCCTGTGGATTCGTTCCACGTGTGGCTGTGAGCAAGGAAACCCATCATCCATGCAGCAAACGCAAAAGCAGGAGAGTTGCTGAACACAGGACTGACAGCAGAGACAGATCGACTGCAGGGTCATAGTTTTAAATGTAAAGTTTTCAAATATTTCCAGGAATTGCACTGATCTCGCAGCCGGAGTTTTGAAGCAGCCAGCTGGTTAGGAAACGGTGCTTTGGAGCAGGAGCTCCTGTGCTGTGCACCCAGCAGACAGAGCTGCACTGAGCAGTGATTGAACCCAAAACCTCCAGAAAACAGGCTTTCCCCAGGGATTCAATGTGCCCAAGAGAAGCAGGAGCAATACGGCGTGTGACAGCCGCTCGGTCATTCCAGCTGCTTGAATGAGTGTTGAGGAAAGACAACCTGTTCCAGGAAAAGCACTGGAGAAATTTAGAGAGGAAGGGTAGGCAGAGGGCAGAAAAACGTGGCTCAGACTTCCAGGTAGAACTAGCAGGGCAGCTTAGGAGCAGGTGGGGACAGCGGAGATGGCAGGGACACAGCCATGTCCCCGCACAGGGTGCTGGAGGTTCGGTCAGCAAGCTGCTGCCGGCAGCCTTCGCTCCATCTCCCTGGGCTTCCAACCAGCTGGTTTGAGGGCTCCAGACACAAACCCATCTCCCTCTGGAGACCCTTCCCAGCCAAGAGAAGCAGCATTTACCTGTTCACAGCTTTAAAATCCTTCCAGGAGACACATCTCTGGCACGACTGCTGTGGACTCTGCCTGCTGCTGAAGGGTGGCCGGCCAGGTTGAACTTGGTCTTCATTTAACAAAATCAGGACAGAACGGGCAGAGGACCACGCACAGAAGGACTCAAGTTTGGGCTCAGTCTTCTGCCTGTCTGCACGGACTAGACAAGAATCACAAGTCCTCAACAGACTAAACTTAAGGAAAAAAACTTAAGGAAAAAAAAAAAAAAAAGAAGGGGTTAGTGCCAATCCTTCACACCATCCGCCCTGTGCACCAGGGGGAAGAACCCACCCACGACCACCTCCCTGCTGTCCTCTGCCCGGGGAGGGCGAGGGAAGGTCAGCGGCAGGGAACGGAGCTCTGCAGGTTATCGGCTGAGTTTTAGTAGCGAAATTAGAAAGTGCAAAACTGGTCCTTCAAGTCACAGGGTCAGAGACTGAGCCAGCCTCCCTCCCCAAGCAGAACCTGCCCCGCCATCAGGGACAGCAGCCGCTCCGGAGCAATTCTTGCATTTTCCAGCAACAGCTGTCTACACCACAGGGAACGAGTTGGAAATTCTCTCCCCAGGCTCAGTTTTTCCCCAGCTCAGTTCCAGCATCACCCCTCAGGCAAGGTCCAGGTTTCCCTATATGCAAACGGGCACTTCCCCAGAGACTCCTGTATTTGCACCCAGCTTCCCCGTGTCCCACGCACCAGCCCGGCATTCAGACTGCCGAACAATCCCCCTGGGCACGGGCAAGCGCTGCCAAGTGGACAAAAATACCTTTGTCCGTGTGCTGCTGGGAAAGCAGGGATCAGCGCAAACCCCCCCCGCCTGGCCCAGGCTCCCTCTGCTGAGGGATGCTCTCCCCAAACGGATGCAAGCAGGAATGTAAAAGACACAGCACAGGTAAAGAGCACATCTTTTGCTTTATAAAAAAGACCGAATCAGACGTTGAAGGCCAAGGAGTGCAAAAGAATCCCGTAAGACACCACAGGTGCACCAGCTTCAGGGACCATCAAGTTGACAGGCTTCCTCTTAGTGAGTTTTTGGGGTTTTGGGGGGGTTTTTGCAAGCTTACTCCATATACGTTCACTCTTTGTCCACAGACTAAACATCAAAAAAAATGTCCTATTGCATCTGTAATAGTGATCGGCAGCTCTTTCGCCCCTCGTCTCCAAAGCTCCAGCACACAGACCAGAGAGCTATGTGTCAGCGTGACCCATGCTGACGCCTCAGTGCACAGGTTTCAGTAAACTTGTCCAAATACGTATGTACAAATCCATTCAGAAGCAGGAAACCAAACGGGTCCATCAGTACGTGTGGCGTTCGGAAGGAGGTGAACCAAACACAGCTCCTCTGGGAGGCCCGGGCTGGCCTTGCTTCAAGTCTCTTCCTTGCCGAAACGGGATTTTTCACAAACCGACAGCTTTAAAAACAAAGCAAGGAGGGGAAACCAAATCCAAGTCTCAGTCTCTTCCCTTTATTTTCAAAATCGCTCTCCGTCAGTGTCTCAAGGCGTGGTCTCAGTAATGTCCGTGATTTATGAAAGCATGCTCTGAAATGCAAGCAGTTTACAAAAACAGGCTCTAACAGGGACTTAAACTGTACACTGCAAAGGGCTTTGGCTCCTTAAGTAAGCCTGACTGCTCATGTGAGGAATTAAATCCTTTTCCCCCTACCCAACCTTTTGAAGAGTAATCACAGGCTATGAAATAAAGGCACATTTCAGTTCAATTAAGGCACATCTCAGTCCAATTAAGGCACAAAAACGTAGTCCACACCAAAGCACAGGGCCTATTTTAGTTTCCCTCTCCCCCCCCAAAAAACAGTGGGTGTGTTGATTCTATGGCTGGTAAATTCACCCAAGCGTTTTCTATTCATGTCCAAGGGCACCTGAACGTATAAACAAGTCCCATGGCTTCACGTGTTTACTTTGTGATAAACAACCAAGTGGCAACACCAGTAAGATACAGCTTCCTCCTGCTGCAATGCTACAGCCCTCAAGGTCGCCTGGCGCCGTGCCCTCGGGGTAGCGATACCGCATCTCCTGCTTCTGACTGGCTCTTGGAGAGGACCAAAGGGAAGGAGAAGGCGCCGAATATCCACAGGGGAAAGGATCAGGACCAAGCAGTTCCTCACAGACCCTCTGGAGATATTCTCAGGGCAGGCTTTCCTTTCAAAGCAAGGCACTTTGAAGGGAGTTTCTAGCAGAATAGTCAAACAGCTCAATTCTTAATTAGAAAAACCTAAAAACGAGCCGACTATTTCCTTCACCTGCCATAACCCGCGTTCAAGGCTTGCCCTAGCAGTCAGCCTGACAGGGAAACGCAGAGGGCTTGGCAGATGAGTGAGGAAGAGCTGACTGGCACGCAAGTCACAGGTCATCGCGTGCAAGTGGTAACACCTCGTGCCCGCAGTTCACATCAGACCGGCAGTGACTGCAAAGCCCATCCCCGTGGTCTGCTCGGGTGATGAGAGTGGCGCAGCTGTCCAGGCATCCCACCCCTCTGCAATTAGCACTATCTCGGGACGCACACCAAGAGGCCAAAGATTAAACGAACCACATTACCTGAACCTTCTCCTTACAAGGCAGCAGGAGAGGACACCGCTAAGGGGCAGCAGGAAGAAGGCAGATCTGGCTACTGCAAACACCATGGATAGAGGACTTAACGTTTTTGGGACCAACCCAGCCACTTTAAATAGAGATTTGGGTCCCTAGAGGGCAGGTGCTTGGCCTTCACCTCAGCATCAGCACAAACACAGAGACACCATCCAGTTAATTCCCTACCCAAGTTAACTTATGCAATGGCAGAAAGCAAGAACTGTACAACAGATCCTCAAAACAGGGAACGGGCTGGGCCACTGAGGTCGTTGAAGCTAAATGTGAACTACGGAAATCACAGAGGCACAAGGGATCTGATACTTCCTTGTCCATCTTCTCCTCCCTGGGCACACATTCCACCTCCCAAGTTCATTAGCTCCACAGTTCACTTCCTTGATGTTCTATATTGTCCAGAAAAAAAAAAAAAAATTCCAGTGAAATTCAGACAGCAGGAGAAATTTGGCTTCAACAAAGGATCAGGGCAGATGGGGGGGAAAAAAACCAAGTGGCGTAGCGCACTCCGTATTGAAAGAGGAGAAATCTGATTGCAGCAAAGCCTCGAAACGCCTGCCTGCTGCTTGGGTCCTTTTCCTTAACAATACACCTGAAGCAGAGGTGCCCCAGATGAGTCAGTCTCTGTGTCTTGGAAAGAGGAATCTCTGCTTGTTGGAGAGCCTTGGAGAGAAAAGAGAAAGAGATGGTGACATTAGACAAGGTGAACTACAGCAGCCAAGTGCCTGGCAGTTTAGGCAAGCAGCTGCCACAAAAGGCTTTGTGTATCATGAGGGAGGAGAAAGCCACACAAAGCCCACAGGCAGGGAACAACCCTGCCTGTATTGTAACCATCTTCTAGGACAGATCTGTTATTATGCAGGAGAAAACTTGTCTTGTAGCCCTGGGCTGCTCTTTGGAGTGGAGCACGCATGCCGCGAGGATCAGAGCTCAGGGGACAGCCCGTCACTCTCCCCTGCTTCCCTTTTGCACAGTTCCTTTTGTTCCCAGTACAACCCAGCCGTGACCTCAGCTGGTCACACCCCAAATACAGCCCCAAACTTTGTCAGGATACCCAGAGACTGAAAGCTCTCAGGCCACGTACTGCGCGGGGACAGAGAACACTCCAAACTTGGGTTTCATTCTTTTTCAGAAGGACCCACCAACCCAGGCGGTCTTCTGAGCTCCCTTCACTCCCAAAGCTCAAGAGAACGATACCCCTTAGGATAACCTAAGAGGCAGCGGCAGCTCAGCCTTTCCAGACGGTGAAAACTGAAGGCATAGTTAATATGAGAGGTTTGGGGCATTCCCCTCACTCCTGTGATGCCGCTGCAGCTCAGACTCTGGCCAGGTACGTTACCTGCGCTGCTATGCCGCCTCATATTCCTGGCTATCACATCTGCTGGTGTTTCTTCCGATATTTGCACGGCCAAATCTGGAACAAAAAAAGAAGAGGGGCTGAGACAGGGAAGGATGGGCAGCTATGACTCAGAGTAAAGCTCCCTGTCAGGGAACGCACAGGGCTCTCCTTCAGAAGGCACCACCCTCAGGTAATAGGAGAGGTAGAGTCTGATTCTTCAGATTGCTTCCACCATTGTCTTGGTAATCTGAGCTTTATTAGTCCCTAAATACCAGGAAGCAACAGCAGCCTTACTGCTAAGCTGGGAAGCACAACAGCTACCCGGTTTCCTCCATGACTTCGAGATGTCTCCTCGCCTCCCGTACTCAGCTTTTCAAGGTCC
Source organism: Burhinus bistriatus (assembly GCA_013397275.1). Lineage (NCBI taxonomy): Eukaryota > Metazoa > Chordata > Aves > Charadriiformes > Burhinidae > Burhinus > Burhinus bistriatus. Next base: position 131,006 of record VYXH01004263.1, read on the forward strand.
TTCTACAACAAACTCTCTTAGAACCTCTTCTGGAGGTCAGTCACTTCAGGCTGCTCCAGAGGAGGAGGAAAGCATCCCTGACACAGCCATGAGGCATTTCGGCTGTGGCAGCAGCCCTTCCCTCCTCTTTGCAGGGATATTTACTGGCTGTTCCTCACCCCACTGTGTAGAGGAAGTCTCGGCTCCGAGGAGGTGCTCTGTCATGGTAGTCTAAGGGTGGCATTAGCAAAGAGCGCTGGTAGAACACTAGGAAGAGAGCCAGCTTAGTAACTGGACATCCTCCAGCTCATCTGGTCATACCAGTTAAGTTTGACTCACGGTCTTTCTGCCTAGCTTCGAGGTGCGGAGGAAAGCCAGAATCATTGCCGTGGCAGCAGAATAAGCCCTGATATTGCTCAGTGCAAACTTCACAGACAGTGAAAGATACTATCGAGAAAGCCGCAACACAGTGACTGGTGGGAAGCAGAGGTCTCCAATAATACGTAAGGACCTCCATCCCAGGAAAATAAGCCCAGCCTGAAGACAGACATCAGCTTTCAACCCTGCTCCGTTACCACATGGAGCAAGGCTTTATCAAAGCATAGGCTTTGATAAAATAACCCTCTGGTATTGAAGCGGTAACACCAAGGAACCTGCACATACCGTCTTGGCTGATGACCATGGACTCTAGCATCGTTTCATTACCGCTGTCTGGTGCGTTGCCTCTGCTGGACTTCTCCTCGTGGCTCTGGCTGGCTGGGATAGAAATATGGGGCCGGACCCTGCTTTTCCGGGTGCTGATGCGTATGATGCCTCGGACTAGCCTGCATTCAGCATCCTGCTCGTCCAGGTTGTAGTCCTGAGTTATGCTATTGATGAGGTCCGAGATCTTGTTGGTCTTCTCCAGGAAGACAGTATCTGATGTGCACTTAGCCAGCTCATCGATCTGGTGGACGCTGAAGAGCTCCGTCAGTTTCTTGAAGATCAGGACGTCAATCTCCCTGCTGGACATGGAGCCGTTCAGCTCGCTGATGTCCAGGTCGGACTCGTGGAAGGAATAATACTCCTCCGAACTCCGGTGGCTGCTGGGGAGCGGTGGCTTTTCTATGCTGTTCCTGAAGGGCTTCTCCGGCAGCAGCTCTTTGCAGCATGAATCTGATTCCAGCTGGTGGCTGGGGCTCCTGTTTTGATAGACAGGAATGCCCTTCAGTTTCACATCTGGGTAACTGAAACTGCTGCCCATGCTGGACTTTTTGATCTGGTTCCCATTCTTCTCAGTGGGAGAGACGTTTGCGGGGCTGTTTGGCAGTCGCCCGTTATAATCTCCGTTCTTTCCATCATCAGTGGAGGTCTCAGTGGGCCCCGGATAGGGGATACAAACACTGCAGTCCTGAAAGCAGCCCCCACAAGTCACTATGCAACAGAAAACAGCCTTGTAGGTGTTCCAGGCCTGAGACAGAGAGGAACAGCAGAAGCTCTGGTTTGGGGGAGCCTCTGCTGTACCCGAAATAAAGGTAATTGTTTCTGCCTCTCTCCCATTAGAGTCTTTGAGGTCAGCTTTGCGACCTTTCCTATCCCGCATCTGCTGGGCTCTGGTGCGGCTCTGTTTGATTTCAGGCGTAGAGCCGCTGAACACCTCCAAACTGACATCCGTCTCCTTGGATGGTCTGGTCCGCAGGGGCACAGCCTCCTGGTAGGACTGGTTCAGCTGGCGGTGGCTGTTCAGGTCGTGGGGGAGTCCTGTTTTCCGGCCCAGCATGGCTCACCGCTCAGGCACCTGGAGAACAAGAAGGTCTCAAGTCAAGCATTTGTCGTCAGTCTCACCTTAGCAAGCTGTTGATCCACAGAGAAGGACCCAACGTTCATATTCAGTGATTCTCAAATTCAACAATTCAATTATTTACAGAAATATTTTGCGTTAGGACTCACGCTGTTCTCACTTGACACACAGAGAGGGAATCCAGCCTGCGTTTCAGGGTTCTCTGACTGCTCTAGCTCTGCTGCTTCCTTTTGGTAGATGCTTGAATCAGAAGACAGATGTTTTAAAAGGACTGTTTTTAAGACCTCAAAATCCCTGTAACCTTCAGAAGAGGTTTCCTCAGTGCAGCTGGAAGAAGAGTCAGGCTCCAGAGCCGCTGCTCCAGAGCAATAAACGAGGAACACAGCCGTAGGTGGAGCCAGCTGACAGGCTCCAAAGGGAAAGTATCTTCTTTTAAACAACTTCCCCTTTGTCTCGCATTCCTTAAGATTAAGCTGGGCCCTGACAGCACTTACCCGTTTCAAAACACACCATGCCCAGGAGGAGATGACAAGCAATCAATCATTATGCAAGCTGCCAATTCAGACTCCAGATTATTCAATGCTATTTTAATTTAGAGGATTTGGCAATGACGGCGTTTACTAACTGATGATTTTTGCTAGTCATGCTAAGACCATGTTATGTTAAAGACTTTCCTACGAAAACCAATGTCTTCATCTGGATTACAGAAAAGATCTTGTCGCCAAGTCAGGCTGAAATCACGCCTCGCGGGAGCAAAACCTTTGCAAAGCCCGACTACAGAAATCCTACAGCAGACTATCTGCTCCACTGGTTTTCTTGTTGCCACTGTACTAACACAACTGCCCCAGGTCTGCACACGGGAGTAAACTGTTTTTCCAGGGTACTACGTCCCACCGTAGCTCCACACATCCAACACGCACGGTTTGGCACATTAAATCTCCCTCTCATGAAGAAAGCTCGGCACCGGGTGATGGCGAAGAACGGCAGGTCAAGGCTCTCACTCTCCACTTCTCTTGCTGCCGCTTTTATCCCGGACTGTGGTGGGCCCCTAAATTGTCCACAGTTTCTAAGATTCTTGGCTAACACTCCTTTCACCCCCAAGAGATCCTTTCAAATACTAATTAAGCTAATTAATAAGCAGTGAGAGCCCAGCCATAGCTTAAGCGTTTTTGGACTGTGCCTGCTGCTCTACTATATACTTTCTATAGGGCACCTCAAGCATGAATAAATAAATCTGTCCTACCGTGTAAGAGCATTGCCTCTTTTTCCCTTTTTTTTAAAACAAACAGTAACGTTGCCCCCACAAAGAAACAGGCGCAGACTGAAAACCAGGCAGTTACAGCATACCACTGCTTTCCAGGAATATTTCGGCTCAATTAGCTTATAAAAATCCCTAAGTAGTGCGTGTCCCAGGAGCTCCCTTTGCACATTCCTGGACAATATGTTAAATATAAAAGCCCCAGACACTCCAATTTCAGTGCTGAGCAGGCAGAGCTCCCTAGACTCGGCATCAGTGGAGAGTTTTGATCGCTTTCACCTCAGAACAACAGGGTTTTTTTTTTTCTTCAGCTTCATCATTTTTGTAATGCAGTTCAAAATTTAAAAACAAACTGAAAACATTTGAGCTGTGTAAGCACAGAACTGCTTACTGGGATGTTTCTCTTAATACTGAGGCCTCGTCAAGAGATCTAATGTAGGCATTGCACAGTAACTATCATTTTTATAGCAATATAGAATATTCCGAAATTTCAAAGCATCTTTGACATAGGGAAGAGCATTATCTCAGCTCTCCTGAAAAAGTCTTGCAGGCTCAGAGATTAAACCACTTGCCTGACATTGCACAACCCCCCAGCTGCATCAGGTATCAGAGACGCCGCTGGTCCCAAACACTGAGCTCGCCCCCTTCCCATCACCGCTCTCGTTTCTGCGGCCACTGGATCACACGCCAGAAGAGTTCCTTGGGAGCGCATACAAGACACAGCTCCTCAATCCAGCGGCTCCTCTGGCAGAAGCAACGGACTAGACTGAAACGCGCAGCCGGCTGCTTAACACAGCCATAAACAAAAGCTTGGAGTAAAATCCACAGCCGGGTTCATACTCACAAGATGGTTGGGAGCTTTCTCTGTTCTCACGCAGGCACCGTGTGTGAATAGAGAAGATCCTTCTAAAGAACTTCAACATCTGCTTCAGAAGAGCGCGGAAGGATTCACAAACAGTTTTTGCCTGTCTTAAGAGTTAGCCGGGGTCTAAGATCTTCATTGTTCAGAGGACAGGATTTCCTTTGAAAGTTGCAAAAAAAGCTAAATTCAGTTGTGAATCTACTTAATAAAGTCACATTGGTCTGCCAATAACCATGTTGCCGCTGTTGTTAGAAGCTGGGGAGGTCAAAGCATTAACTTAAAAAGGGGCTAGAGGACCTACGTTCAGGATAGAAGATTTGCACATAGATACAACTTCTCCTGATTATACGGAAGCATCAGTTTTCCAAGCAGCCTTGCCAGGAGCTGAAAGCCGCCCTGTAAAGCTCCAGGACTCCTGACTGCTCTGCCGGCACCGGGCAGCCATAGAGACCCTGGCAGAGAAAAACAGGGATCTCACCTCTTCTCTGTGCTGCTCTATCCTCCCTCTCACCTACTCGGGATAGCAACAACCCAGCCAGGGAAGCCAAACGCTTCCCTGTGTCCCCAGCCCAAAACACCCCCCTCCCTGCCCCGTTCCGGCTGACAACCAGGACTCCCATCGCGGGGCAAGTAAACAAAATTTGGCCCTTCCTTCTCACAAAGTGCTGCAAGGGAAGGGGGGGGACACCTGCTGGGCACCAAGCAGAGGCCCCTCTGCCTACCCACAGCCCCCGGACATCCTGGAGAGGGTGGATTTTTGGGAGAAGAGAACCTGGCAGCAGAGAACAACCCGGCCTCGCAAGGCCTTGCCCTTTCCCCTTCCCCGCTGCGTTCCCCCCCTC
>VYXH01004264.1:456-10836 GCA_013397275.1 Burhinus bistriatus
AAGCATGCCAGCGTGATGAGCCAGCGCCAGGAGTTGTACCGAGTCGTTCCTAGGATGCTAGGCCGGGCTGCTAAGGAGTCCAGCAGAGCTGTCCCCAGGAGAAGAGCCAAACCATCCCTGAAAGCCCAGGGGAGCTGCCCAAGGAGCTGAGTTGAGCTGGCTTCAAAAGTCAAGCTGCACTGGCCCCAAAAGATGAGCCAAGTCCAGGCAAAATGAACCGGCCCAGCAGGCAAGGTCAGTTGGTCAAGGAGCAGAGCCGAGCGGGTTCCAAAAGACGAGCCATGACTCCACTAGTATCTAAGGTGAGTTGGTCAAGGAGCGGAGCTGATTTGGCTTCCGGAGATGAGTCAAGCCAACCTAGGAGCCTTTCAAGGCCACACGAGGAGCCAAGCTGTCCCCAAATGCTGACCTGAGGCAGCCCAGAGAGCTGAGCATGCCGGCCTTTAGAAGCAGTGCCAAATCAGCACCACAGTCTGATTTGAGCTGCCTAGCAGTAGAGTCAGCCCCAGGAGCCAAATTGAGCCGGTCCCAAGAAATGAGCTGAGGTAGCCCCAAAATGCAAGCTGAGCTGGCTGCAGAAGTTGAGCGGAGCTGCCCCAGAGGCTGAGCCAAGCCATTGTCAGGAGCCAAGCAGAGGTGGCCCACGAGCTGAGTCGACCATGCTCTAAATTCAAGACACGCTCTGGCCACAAAAACCTATTAGCCAAGGACATGCCAGGAGCCGAGCTGAGCCAGCAGCAGGAGCCGAGCCGAGCTGATCGCATGATCCGTGATGAGCCAGTGCCAGGAGTTGTACCGAGTTGTTCCTAGGATCCTAGGCCAGGCTGCTATCGAGTCCAGCAGAGCTGTCCCCAGGAGAAGAGCCAAGCCATCCCTGAAAGCCAGGGGGAGATTCCCAAGGGGCTGAGTTGAGCTGGCTTCAAAAGTTAAGATGCACTGGCCCCAAAAGATGAGCCAAGTCCAGGCAAGCTGAGCCGGCCCCAGCAGACAAGGTCAGTTGGTCAAGGAGCAGAGCCAAGCGGGTTCCAAATGATGAATCACACCTGCACCAGGATCCAAGGTGAATTGGTCAAGAAGGAGAGCCGATTTGGCCTCCGGANCTGAAAGCCAGGGGGAGATTCCCAAGGGGCTGAGTTGAGCTGGCTTCAAAAGTTAAGATGCACTGGCCCCAAAAGATGAGCCAAGTCCAGGCAAGCTGAGCCGGCCCCAGCAGACAAGGTCAGTTGGTCAAGGAGCAGAGCCAAGCGGGTTCCAAATGATGAATCACACCTGCACCAGGATCCAAGGTGAATTGGTCAAGAAGGAGAGCCGATTTGGCCTCCGGAGGTGAGCCAAGCCAGCCTAGGAGCCTTGCCGAGCCAGCCCAGAAGCCGAGCTGTCCCCAGATGCTGAGCTGAGCCAGAGCCAGAGCAGGAAGCTGAAGCATGTCGGCCTACGAAGCAATGTCAAATCAGCACCACGGTCTGAGTTGCGGCCACCAAGCAGCAGAGTTGAGTCAGCCCCAGGAGCCAAATTGAGCCGGTCCCAAGAAATGAGCTGAGGTAGCGCCAAAATGCGAGCTGAGCTGGCCCCAAAAGTGAAGCTGCACTGGCCCCAAAAGATGAACCAAGTCCAGGCGAACTGAGCTGGCCACAGCAGACAAGGTCAGTTGGTGAAGGAGCAGAGCCGAGCGGGTCCAAAAGACAAGTCATACCTGCACCAGGATCCAACGTGAGTTGGTCAAGAAGGAGAGCCGACTTGGCCTCCGGAGGTGAGCCAAGCCAGCCTTAGAGCCTTGCCGAGCTGGCCTACAAGCCAAGCTGGCCCCAAATTCTGAGCTGAGCCAGCCCAGGGAGCTGAAGCGTGCCGGTCCAAGAAGCCGCGCCAGATCAGCACCACAGTCTTAGCTGGGGCCGCCAAGCAGTAGACTTGAGTCAGCCCCAGGAGCCAAACTGAGCCGGCCACAAGAGATGAGCTGAGGTAGTCACAAAATGCCAGCTAAACTGGCCCCAGAATTCGAGCCGAGCCACCCCAGAGAAGTCTGAGCCAAGCCATGGGCAGGTGCCAAGCAGAGGTGGCCCAGGAGCCGAGTCGACCCTGCTCCGAAAGTCAAGACATGCTGGCCCCAAAAACCTACTAGCCAAGTCCATCCCCAAAAATCAAGCTGAGCTGGCAGCTGGAGTCGACTCTTTGGTGTCAGAGCAACAGCTGGACATTTACAATTTTTGGAGCCCTGCTCCCGTGGCCGTGAAAAAGTGGGCTTTTGAGGCTGAAGTCACCAGGCAAGCAATGCAGGACAATCAGGTGATCAGGCCCAGTCAGCATGCGTTTGTGGAAGGCAGGTCCTACTTTACTAACCTGATCTCCTTCTATGACAAGGTGACTCACTTAGTGGATCAGGAAAAGTCTGTGGATGTTGTTTACCTGGACTTCAGTAAATCCTTCAATGCTGTTTCCTACAGCATTCTCCTGGAGAAAGTGGCTGCTCATGGCTTGGATGGGGGTATGATTCGCTGGGTGAAAAACTGGCTGGTTGGCAGGGCCCAAAGACTGGTGGTGAATGATGCTAAATCCAGTTGGCAGTCAATCACAAGTGGTGTTCCCCAGGGCTCAGTTCTGTTTAGTATCTTTATCAACCACCTGGAAAAGGGGATCGAGTGCACCCTCAGTAAGTTAGCAGACAACACCAAGTTGGGTGGGAGTGTTGATCTGCTGAAGGGAAGGATGGCCCTACAGAGGGATCTGGACAGGCTGGATCGATGGGCCAAGGCCAATAGTATGAGGTTCAACAAGGCCAAGTGCCGGGTTCTGCACTTGGGTCACACCAACCCCATGCAGCACTACAGGCTTGGGGAAGAGTGGCTGGAAAGCTGCCCAGCAGAAAAGGACCTGTGGGTGTTGGTCGACAGTCAGCTGAATATGATCCAGCAGTGTGCCCAGGTGGGCAAGAAGGCCAACGGCATCCTGGCTTCTATCAGGAATAGTGTGGCCAGCAGGACTAGGGCAGTGATCATCCCCCTGTACTTGGCACTGGTGAGGCCTCCCCTCAAATACTGTCTTCAGTTTTGCACCCCTCACTCCAAGAAAGACATTGAGGTGCTGGAGCGTGTCCAGAGAAGGGCAACGAAGCTGGTGAGGGGTCTGGAGCACAAGTCTTCTGAGGAGCGGCTGAGGGCACTGGGGTTGTTCAGCCTGGAGAGAAGGAGGCTGAGGGGAGACCTTATCGCTTTCTACAACTACCTGAAAGGAGGTTGTAGCCAGGTGGGGGTTGGTCTCTTCTCCCAAGTAACAAGCGATAGGACAAGAGGAAATGGCCTCAAGTCGTGCCAGGGGAGGTTTAGATTGGATATTGGGAAAAATTTCTTCACTGAAAGAGTTATGAAACATTGGAACAGGCTGTCCAGGGAAGTGGTGGAATCGCCATCCCTGGAGGTATTTAAAAGATGAGTAGACATGGCACTGAGGGACATCATTTAGTGGTCAGCTGGGTAGTGGTAGGTTTACGGTTGGACTTGATGATCTTAAGGGTCTTTTCCAACCTAAATGATTCTACGATTCTATGTCATTCTTGAGACAAGAGCAAGATTCCCTTCTGTGGGCAGCTTTCATGCTGGAGCCCAGTTTTGTGCCTTGAGGGACCCCAGGGCTAACAAGTCACTTCTTTTTTTACAGGAAAGACGAAGCATTTACTTTTCAATTTCTTCTTCACATGAATGGAGTACTTTCTGGCAGGGTCCTCAAAGAGAAAAGTCAATTAATAAAACAGAAAAATATTCTCTTAAATTATTTGACATGCAAAAGGAAACCTTGAGAGAGCACACAGTGGGTACATTACACTCTGCAGTAGCCATGAGAATCAGCAACCAGAGGTTTTAGACACGTGTCTGGACACACTGTAGCCTGCACAGCAAGAAGGGATCAATCAGACCCTCACTGCAGCAATACCGGCTTTCATGCCATGTGGTAACATTAGTGTTTCTAGCCCTATAGCCAGCAGAGCATGTGGAATGGTAAAACTGTGTTTAAAACCTTACTGTAAGCCAGTCAATGTAAATAGCAGTCCCTGCCAGGTGAAAGCAAATCTTTCCCTCTCCGTTCCTGATACTGGGATCCTAAAAAATGTAACCTTCACTTCTACTGTTGCCATGCATGTAAAAGCTTGCTCATTAAGAAAACAGACTGTATTGGTTATACCAGCAGCAGCTGCAGTGAGCAGTTCAGTGGTTGTGTTCAGGGCTGTGTAATCTACCATTAGTCACCACTTGCCATGAGGTTTCTCTACCAGCCATGCAGGACAATTGTAGCAGGAATGAGATTTGATCATGGTTCCCCGTTCTTCCAGCTCTTTTATCAGTTCAGGAATAGCCGATATGGCATCAGAAGGTGACTTGTATTGTGGGGTAAAGGGGCAGGACCTGGATCTCACAATAATGACGTCTTTGCAACAGGTTAACAGTCAGGGATGTGTCAATGCAAGGTAAACTGTAGGCAGAGCGTATGGTGCCCCTATTTCCCATTTTTGCCATGAGTTCACCCACGACTGACCCTTCAATACATTCATACCCAACGTATTATGAGGACCTAGAAGTAAGGCCGGAATGTCCATGCATTAGACAGAATTAATTTAGCCCTGACCAGTGGGTGGACAGTTACCACCTACAAGAGAAATGAATTGCTTGTGAAGTGGAGTCTGTCCTTATCTACCATCCATATTTGGGCTCCTGTGTCAGTGATGAATGTTGCAAATTAGCAATAACTAACTGCAACCATCAGCTCAGGTCTGGGAGCATCAGCAGTGGGAGCAGTGGCCCTGAGGACTTCCACTGGATTAAGCCCTGACCCCAGTTTCCTGCATATTGGCAGTCCAGATGCATTGCATGTCGGCATCCACTTCTGCCTTGGTGTACTGCAGGCACTGGAAGAGAAGCCGTGGAATGACAAGGGACACATATGCATGTTTAGGTACCCACAGCTGAAGAGGGAGACCTGACAGCTCTCCAAGTACAGAAAGATTCATAACTTATCTAGGCAATGTGTGCCCCAGGGCACAAAAACACTTGGAAGATCTCAGGAGGACCTTAAGTGAAATTGCACATGGATACACTCTTGCCACATTGTCAAGAACTTACCTCCAGGATGCCCCCAGGGTTCAGAACCAGCTTCCAGTCAAGAAGCTGAATAAGCACTGTCACCCCCATCATCTAGAAGCAAGCACAGATAAGAAACATTTCCATAGCCTGTTAGGCTCCTCATGCATGTTAGTGAACTGTAGGCACTGGAAGGGGGTCAGATAACAACATGGGAGCCAGACGTAAATACAGCTTATCAGCCTTTTAGCTGCTTGTGAACAGAGACAGTGGTATTTTTCAGTGTGTGCGTACCCACGCAGTAGGAACAGAACTAAAGTTGTCTGCGTGAAGCCGGAAAAGTATTTTGAGCCAAAACCACTTTTACGGTCATTTACATCTCTTGGTCAGACTCTTCCTTTTGGCTCCAGGCAGCAGGTAAGCACTGAAACTGATTCTCAGAAAGCCTGCTCTAAAGGGCCCAAATGGAGGTATGATTTAAATAGATACTAAGAAACTAATTAGAGTGCTAGTAAGGGCTGCTTATTTAATAGTGGTGAAGGTGAAGGCTCAGTGCAGAGGTTCATTACAAAGTACTCCAAAGTTTCAGACGCCCTTGCTGGAGCACTCTGAAGCCAAGGCCCTGTTTCCTCTTTGCAGTATCTCCATCTTCACAAAGCTCTTAACTCATAATAGTGCCTGGGGTGCATCACCAGTTACGCTGGGCTGTATGACAAGTCTGGAGATGGTGAATGTTCATGTAAAGGATTGCTAGGGGTTTTTTCAACTGCATGGACAGCCCTGGAGAGAGGAGAAATGTCCAACATGGTGCAGACAAACCCAGGAACTGTTTGCCCTTGTGTTTGCATTGATTCTGCAACAAGGCAGGAGGCTTTTTAGTAAAAGTGCAGTGAAAACAGAGCTGGCAGTCCTAATTTCACCCAAGACCGGGACATTCTTGAAGTGGTAAAATGCCTGCTGTTTTGTTTTATCCATGGGAGGATTTTAGGATTCCATCTGTCCTCTTGACTGAATGCACCTTGTTCCCTGACATGGGCTTACTGGGATGTTGTGGAGTTGCAGCCTCCCCTCCAGCACGCCCAGCCCTAGGGTGGGAGAGGAGCAGCACAACCCCCAGTTAACAAACACGCAATGCACTAAAGGAGTTTGGTTATTTCCAGAGAAATTAACAAGTCNATGTAAATAGCAGTCCCTGCCAGGTGAAAGCAAATCTTTCCCTCTCCGTTCCTGATACTGGGATCCTAAAAAATGTAACCTTCACTTCTACTGTTGCCATGCATGTAAAAGCTTGCTCATTAAGAAAACAGACTGTATTGGTTATACCAGCAGCAGCTGCAGTGAGCAGTTCAGTGGTTGTGTTCAGGGCTGTGTAATCTACCATTAGTCACCACTTGCCATGAGGTTTCTCTACCAGCCATGCAGGACAATTGTAGCAGGAATGAGATTTGATCATGGTTCCCCGTTCTTCCAGCTCTTTTATCAGTTCAGGAATAGCCGATATGGCATCAGAAGGTGACTTGTATTGTGGGGTAAAGGGGCAGGACCTGGATCTCACAATAATGACGTCTTTGCAACAGGTTAACAGTCAGGGATGTGTCAATGCAAGGTAAACTGTAGGCAGAGCGTATGGTGCCCCTATTTCCCATTTTTGCCATGAGTTCACCCACGACTGACCCTTCAATACATTCATACCCAACGTATTATGAGGACCTAGAAGTAAGGCCGGAATGTCCATGCATTAGACAGAATTAATTTAGCCCTGACCAGTGGGTGGACAGTTACCACCTACAAGAGAAATGAATTGCTTGTGAAGTGGAGTCTGTCCTTATCTACCATCCATATTTGGGCTCCTGTGTCAGTGATGAATGTTGCAAATTAGCAATAACTAACTGCAACCATCAGCTCAGGTCTGGGAGCATCAGCAGTGGGAGCAGTGGCCCTGAGGACTTCCACTGGATTAAGCCCTGACCCCAGTTTCCTGCATATTGGCAGTCCAGATGCATTGCATGTCGGCATCCACTTCTGCCTTGGTGTACTGCAGGCACTGGAAGAGAAGCCGTGGAATGACAAGGGACACATATGCATGTTTAGGTACCCACAGCTGAAGAGGGAGACCTGACAGCTCTCCAAGTACAGAAAGATTCATAACTTATCTAGGCAATGTGTGCCCCAGGGCACAAAAACACTTGGAAGATCTCAGGAGGACCTTAAGTGAAATTGCACATGGATACACTCTTGCCACATTGTCAAGAACTTACCTCCAGGATGCCCCCAGGGTTCAGAACCAGCTTCCAGTCAAGAAGCTGAATAAGCACTGTCACCCCCATCATCTAGAAGCAAGCACAGATAAGAAACATTTCCATAGCCTGTTAGGCTCCTCATGCATGTTAGTGAACTGTAGGCACTGGAAGGGGGTCAGATAACAACATGGGAGCCAGACGTAAATACAGCTTATCAGCCTTTTAGCTGCTTGTGAACAGAGACAGTGGTATTTTTCAGTGTGTGCGTACCCACGCAGTAGGAACAGAACTAAAGTTGTCTGCGTGAAGCCGGAAAAGTATTTTGAGCCAAAACCACTTTTACGGTCATTTACATCTCTTGGTCAGACTCTTCCTTTTGGCTCCAGGCAGCAGGTAAGCACTGAAACTGATTCTCAGAAAGCCTGCTCTAAAGGGCCCAAATGGAGGTATGATTTAAATAGATACTAAGAAACTAATTAGAGTGCTAGTAAGGGCTGCTTATTTAATAGTGGTGAAGGTGAAGACTCAGTGCAGAGGTTCATTACAAAGTACTCCAAAGTTTCAGACGCCCTTGCTGGAGCACTCTGAAGCCAAGGCCCTGTTTCCTCTTTGCAGTATCTCCATCTTCACAAAGCTCTTAACTCATAATAGTGCCTGGGGTGCATCACCAGTTACGCTGGGCTGTATGACAAGTCTGGAGATGGTGAATGTTCATGTAAAGGATTGCTAGGGGTTTTTTCAACTGCATGGACAGCCCTGGAGAGAGGAGAAATGTCCAACATGGTGCAGACAAACCCAGGAACTGTTTGCCCTTGTGTTTGCATTGATTCTGCAACAAGGCAGGAGGCTTTTTAGTAAAAGTGCAGTGAAAACAGAGCTGGCAGTCCTAATTTCACCCAAGACCGGGACATTCTTGAAGTGGTAAAATGCCTGCTGTTTTGTTTTATCCATGGGAGGATTTTAGGATTCCATCTGTCCTCTTGACTGAATGCACCTTGTTCCCTGACATGGGCTTACTGGGATGTTGTGGAGTTGCAGCCTCCCCTCCAGCACGCCCAGCCCTAGGGTGGGAGAGGAGCAGCACAACCCCCAGTTAACAAACACGCAATGCACTAAAGGAGTTTGGTTATTTCCAGAGAAATTAACAAGTCAAATCAAAAGAAAAAAAGGGAAAGGGTGTAGATGCTCTCAGGCTATTTAAGATGCAGTTCATCAGACCCACTTCATCAAAAGTGAAACAGACTAAGACCAAGTGTGAATCAGCATGATGATTCGATATCATTTATTTCTGGTTTTGAAAACCCCAAAAAGACATCTGACCAGTTTGTTTCTCTTTCCCTATTTCTAAATACATGCAAGGTTAAGAGTGAGTCACTGACTAAAAATAAAAACAAGCCTATTATCTTTTTATATCCTTAAGTAGAAAGTGGGATGTGCCGCATTAATCAAGCCTTGATTGGAAGTCCTTTGTAGGCTGGGTGAACTGAAAAAGGAGACCTGATAAAGCTTTCCTTTCCTATTCTCCCTCTCTCAGAAATTCTTCAGCAAGAAACAGAAACCTTTGATACAAAACTGTCACAGGGAGTATCTTTGATGGGCTCTTACTTTCTATGTACACATGAATCAAATTGTGATTTGCCCAGGCTTCCTTGAGACAGTTCCTAACGTTGTGGGTAACTAGTGCACCGTAGTAGAACAACAAAGTATTATGGCCCCTAAATATTTTCTACTGTTGTCTGTATTTCACCATGCATATGCTCAGATCATGTATCTGAGTTTTGTGCCATTAGAGTTTTTTGGCCCTGTTGGTCATGGCCTGCTGTCAAGAGCTGGTAGAGTCAATAGAAATTGGAAAGGAGCAGAGGAGTTGCCAGACTGCCTCACAACCTGCAAAGCACTGCACTTGTACACCATCTGCCAAGTCAGCTCAGGGGTCCTGTTGCCTGGATTTGCCTATACCATGGTAAATCACAGCAAGCCTTCTAATTATTTGAGGAAACCAAGGATAAGCCCTGATTATCTGTGTCTTTTCTCCCTCTTCCCTCAATGCTGTGCCACTATCAACCACATATACAAAGCACCAAGATTAAACCAGCTTTGGGGAGAATCCTTCCTCAGTCCCTAATGGCCCCTCTTACATGGGGTTATACATAGGGGATGTTTGTGCACTGGGAAGCATTTAACTGCATGCAGTGGTTTGTCTGTCATCTAGTGTTCAATAAAACATGCTGGTGAGATTAGTCTATTATAGTTGCCAAGTGACATTCAGGGATTAGGCATTTTAAAAATGCTTCCTGCATTTGGCTTTACCAGCTTCTACAACGTGACCAGTATGACTTTTTTGTTTAACATGGACCCTATGACTTAGTAAGATGCTCTGACATCATCCAGCTTTGTAATTTTGAAAGGATCACAGCGTTACATTGCCTTGTTTGGGGATGTTGTAACCTATTATGCTCCTTGTGGTATAATACCTAACAGATCCTTAATCTTAATACAGAGAGAGATCTTAATACAGAGCCTCTGCAGTTGCAGTTGTAATTAATAAAACATGTTTTTTAGGTATGGAGGTCACTAATGCATTTTTTAAAAGGCTAGAAAGGAGGACCCTGGGAACTACTGACCTGTCAGCCTCACCTCTGTGCCTGGGAAGATCATTGAACAGATCCTCCTGGAAGCTATACTAAAGCACATAGAGGACAGGGAGGTGATTTGAGACAGCCAGCACAACTTCACCAAGGGCATGTCCTCCCTGACAAACCTAGTGACCTTCTGTGATGAAGTGACTACATCAGCGGACAAGGGAAGAGCTATGGATGTCATCTATCTGGACTTCTGTAAGGCCTTTGAGACAATCACCCACAACATTCTTCTCTCTAAATTGGAGAGGTACGGATTTGATGGGTGGACTGTTTGGTGGATGAGGAATTGGTTGGATGGTCACATCCAGAGGGTAGTTGTCAATGGCTCAATATCTGGATGGAGATCGGTGATGAGTGGTGTCCCTCAGAGGTCTGCATTGGGACCGGTACTGTTCAATATCGTCATCAGTCACATAGACAGTGGGATCAAGG
>VYXH01004264.1:11735-36735 GCA_013397275.1 Burhinus bistriatus
GCAGAGGAGGCTACAAAAATCATCAGAGGGATGAAACACCTCTCCTGTGAGGACAGGCTGAGACAGTTGGGGTTGTTCAGCCTGGAGAAGAGAAGGCTCTGGGGAGACCTGATTGTGGCTTTCCAGTACTTAAAGGGAGCTTTTAAGTAAGATGGGGAAAAACTTCCTAGCAGGGCCTGTTGCGATAGAACAAGGGGTAATGGCTTTAAACTAAAAGAGGGTAGATTCAGACTAGATCAAAGGAAGAAATTTTTTATGCTGAGGGAGGTGAAACACTGCTCCAGGTTGCCCAGAGAGGTGGTAGATGCCCCATCCCTGGAAACATTCAAGGTCAGGTTGGACGGGGCTGTGAGCAACCTGATCTAGTTGAAGATGTCCCTGCTCATGGCAGGGAGGTTGGACTAGATGGCCTTTAAAGGTCCCTTCCCACTCAAACTATTCTATGATTCTCCCTGTCTCTTCACATAGCAGGACAGTGAGGCTGTAACCTAGCCTCAAGCAAACCACTGATGTCGGTGGTGCTAGTGCAGACCTGAGAAAAGAGTCTGAGATTGCTGGTGTTTCAAAGCACTGCACACAGTTGTGAATCTTTATGCAAGTATCTGAGATAATTTATTAAAAATGGGATGATAATAAGGACTGTAGGAAGCTATTTTTGCTTCAACACGGATTTCCATTTTTTTTCAACTACTGTAATGCAAATATGTGACAGAAATAGGAGCCCAAATATTCTGCCCCTTGTTCTGTTTTTCTAAGTGTCTGCAATGTCTCATTACCTTTTTTGTGCACCATTGCATTTTAGGGCTGGAAAAGGTCAAAGTGATCAAATTTCAACTGAGTTGGGAGAAACATGAACTTTAAGAGGGCTTACGTGACATACTCATGGGGCTAGAGTCGGGTTCTGATCTCCTCCCTCTGCAATAATTTCTTACGAAAGACAGAAACCTGAATCAGCACATGCAAGAGTTCACCTCTTCCATTATTTAAAAGTGTACAGGCAAGCAAATGCAGCACAGACCTTGCAACAGAGATCTGCAGCAAAGGAGTAGCTTGTTCTTCACCTCCTTATGCTTCAGGAGAAAGGTCTGAGACACTCAAGGGGAGAGAGCACTGCATGTCCACTATGTGAGAACTGAATGAAAGGCTATAGTTAAAGCGTGCTATTGGGGTGGCACTAGCCAATTTTTGCCCAAACTGTTTTTGTCAGATAGATGATACTAAGCATATCTACTAGATGTTTCAGTTTCTTGCTTTCCTGTCCTTGATAAGATGCTCTTTCTTAACATATCAAATACTTAACATAAACCCAGCAAATTTAATGGAGAGGCATTTTTATGATCCATAAAAGGGGTGACTATTTTGCTATCCATGTTTATGCACACATGCCTTTGAACAGAACCTATGGCCAGCTAGATAAAGAAAGGTGCATGCCACATGATAATTAAAAAGAGAGAGTCTTCTGCACTATGTAGATGCTTCCCTTTGACCACAGTTCCTGGATTACTAACCTCGACAAAATTTAATTAGAACAACACAACAGCCACAGAATAAGTTTGTCAAAGGGCACATGGGCATTGTAAAGTGCTGTTCCCCTTTGTGAGTCACAGTCCCTATAAAACTTGCAAATAACCTTGCTACAGTGCTTAAAGATCAGCTTTGCATATCCTAAAAAAAGGACCATTCTATATTATTTGTATTCAAGCTCTTGTGGCTAATCATGTTAATTCAAGCAATGGTTAAGGTCCATCAAGTTAATAATGATGGGTCATCTGCAATTGCCATCTTGAATATTGCTGCTTAGAAAGACCTCAATTATATCTGCTCAACTTCAGAATAACTAACTGAACAAGCTAAAATCAGGGCTTGAACTGCTTCATTCTGTGCCCTTACATAGCAGCACATCTGCTCATTTACTCCAGCCAGCCATATGAGCAAATGTGAGTTGCTGTACATTTCGGTGGCTGTGCCTACAGGTAGATGCTTTGACCACAGAGAGAGAACAAGGATTGAATGAGAAGAAAAAAAGAAGTTGTTTACTATTCTTATTTATGTTACAATGACACACAGACTTTTACTATTATTTGAATGTGCTCAATGTAAAGACATAAAATAAATAAGCTCCAGAATATTAAGTTTTTTTCAGTTGGAGCAATTGCATTTATCACAAATTAATCTGATTGCTCTAAACAGACTATCAATGCAATTTAGGATGTTATAGGCAAACAGAGCTCTCTGGAAAGCCTGTAGGCTGGCAGGGATGACCAAGACCTTGACATAGTAGACGAGATATAAAGAGACAAGGTATAAAATCTTTTTCTGGCAGGATCTGAGAAATATGCGTTAGCTATGTTAGCTTATATTCTTAAAACAAATCTATTTATTTAAAAAAAAAAAATTAATATCAGGCAGTCAAAAAGAGTCAGAATTTGGGGGAATTTTCTATGCTTAGTTGAATAGTTACAACTTGATTCAGCCCATAAAGACTAAGGCTGGAAAAATGTCCGCTTGAAACAATGGGGATTTTTGATGTGTGTTTCACTGGGGCCAGGATGCCTCCCTGGGGAGCAGGGATGGGGAGATGTTTTGCTTATTTGTATTGCTGTTTGCCCTTTCTCCTCCTTTCTGCTTTTACTTCTAAAGACCTTTAGCAAATAATCAAAATAAAAATGAGAAAAGCTTTAAGTAATATAATATTGATAATAATGGTTTATTTGGTTTAACAGATTTATAATTGATAACATAACAATGCTTTTTGTCTTCAGCAGCCTCATGGAGAAATGGAGCATAATCACAAAGGGTTTTGGTTAGGTCTTTAAGAGTTTTAGGTCATACACTATACATTAAAGGAGACAACACTTATGGACATATGCCAAACACTCAGATTATTTGATAACAAAAACTTGTTACCAGCAAAAGATGCTGGTCCCCACCCCCTAAGCACAGCCTGCCCACGCATGGCCTTATCATGTGCTGGGAGTTACTGTGCAGAAGACAGTTGTGTTTGACAGAATTGTCAGCAGCCAGGAAAGGTCCTGGATTTTAAACACTTAAGTCATGTATTTTTGCTAAGTAATCATAAAGGAATTTTTCAATGTCTGGGAAAATGCTGGTGAGCAAGGGAAGAGCCAGAGTGAATAATGACAGGGCAGGATGCTAGCTGAATGCATCGCTTGGGCTTAAGGCCAGGCTTGTGTGTACCTAGAGACTGAAGCCAAATAATGGACAAATACACACTTCGCTAAAGTCTGGATCTATTTAAAACTCCATTGATCGTTTCAGCTGGAACAAAAAAAATAGGTTTAGGGAGTTTGCTTTTGATATGATGCATTATTATCTCTCAAACCACTACTGCTTCTGATCAAGCAGAAATGGGCTCTAAATAGGTCACACTACCCAGCTGCTTATAACTTGAGCAAAAGTTAATAATTTTGAAGAACCTTATTATTCACTTTGCTCAGCCATGCTTTCTTCACTGGAATGGAAAGTGGGTTTGTTCAGTCTACACATGTGAATTTTGGCAGGCGCTAGAAGATGGGAGTTAATGGAGTTTAACTGCAGACAATCATTTTGGCACCAGTCAAGTTTTTTACTTCTAGTTCAGGACTTCTTACTGGTTCAGAACTCCACTGTGTGGTGTGGATGGGCAGTGCCCAATAGTGGCTCTGCCTGTGGGGAGGGCAAGGTGAAACACATCTGAAATAAAATTCTGAATGAGAAAATAGAAGATAAAGGAATGGAGGGAAAAAAACAAAACAAAACAAAACAAAACCCCAAAACAACCCCAAACCAACATATTCTGCTTTTCAAAAAAGACTTGGAAAATTGCCTGACTGGAAGCAATTGAGGGACAAAAAGCAGTCAAGTAAAAAGCAATTTCAGATAATTTCTGGAGAGTCCTGCTGGGATGAACTAATTCAGTGTCTCAGTTAATGCAGCAGGCGATGAACAGAGGCAGCTGAAAAGGCAGAGCATATTCATTTCGGCTAATTCTATTATAGAAAGGGGAACAAGAGGTCTAATCTCCAGCAGGACAGGAAGGGCAGCTGAGGGAACTCATCTGCCCCCATAAGCGCCTCCAGAACTTTTTTGGAGCACCATAATGAAGCAGAGGAGCTCAGGACCAGAGGGAAAACCTCAGCAGCTTTGTACCATGCATCTGTATGCCAGAGCAGAGGTCCCCTCACACAAGTCAGTCAAGAGCTGAGGACGGAGACACAAAATGACATAAAACTGAGATTAGTTAAGAGTGGAAGAGATATAGAGCTATGTTAACCCGGCACTGGGTGGCAGGTGACTTCCATCTGGTGAATAGTTCTTAGTGTGGGTTGGAAGGACTGTACTGACCTGCACGTTAGGAGTTTCTATGCCAATAGGCACATGGGAAAGGACCTGGGCCTCAGCTTACATAACCCCATGAAACCGTTTGCTTTCTACCACCAAACGTATAGAAGACCTCCAGAGATGAAGAGGCAAAATGATTTATAGGTAGGTTTAGAAATACATGCAAGAGAGAGCAAGAACTAATACAACTTCAGAAAGGAACTCGTGGAATTTTGTTTTTCTTGATTCAGATTTCAAGATAAGGCAAGGAAACAGGAAGAGGATGTTTGCAATTGTCAAGCCTATTTGAAAACACAGAGCCATGCTGCATCACCTGTCCTAGGAAGCTGTAGCAACATGATAACATAATCTAACGATCTTATAAGGTACAGAATGATCAGACCTCTGTGGACCTCATCGTCATCACATCATTTCTCTCTTCCTTTCTCTTTCTGTATGCATATATGTATGTGTATATATATAAAGTATGTGTATAAAAATACTGAAAATATAAACCTTCCAATTTCATGCCAAAGCAAGAAAATATCCCCATTGGGTGGGTTATCCTGCAATTCCTACTTTGTTTGTGAAACATCTCTTGCTGGCAAGTACAGCACGCAGAACTCTGAGACACCACGGTCCTGGCACATTTGGGGATTGACACCAGCAAAATAGGTGCTTATGAGCTCGAGGGAAAACCCTTTATTGTAAAACAAGTTAACTGATGGATATTATAAACTGAAAAGATTAAAACGTACCTGATCTGTGAACCTCTTACCCCTCATTCAAAAAATGGTGTCTGAATACTTTTGAAACCTTCTCACCAGCATCAGTTTATCAGCAGCTGGCTGCAAACTGCAAGCTGCAGAGCCAGGCATAAACTCCTCAGAGTTCGGAGAGGGCATCCGAATGGGTATTTGGGCACTGATTCAGCCGTTGCCTGGAGCCATACCAATGACCTTGAGAAAGGACAAGCCCTAAACACTAAGAATCAGGGTTTCCTAGGCCATCAGTTTCTTCCAGATGGTCATTAATCCCCAGAAAATGCGTGCTGTGCTTCAATTGTTAATGCCTAATTAACCCCATAATGGCAACACCTCTACAGGTTTTCTGTTCCCCCTTAAATGTATAGAAGACCCTGATACTTCTCAGTCAAGGCTTATGCTTTCCAAGAGGGACGGCAGACTGTAGCCTATCAATTACACTCCAATTACTGGGAAAAAAAGATCCCTGTAAGAGTGTAGGTATGTCAGATGACACTTTGTACAGCTGCAGGAAATGCATTAGCTGTTAAAACCCTGATGATTGCAGGACTGTATATGCATTCCAGATCCCTGTATATGATGTTCCCTTGGAAATTACAATGCAGAGGTGGGCTGTCAGCCTTAGTAACTTGTCTTGCAAAATACCCTTTCCCAGAACTTCCTTCAGCTGTTGCACATCATGTGACTTTCCAGGATCCCTGAGAATGGTGGCTGTCACCGAACCAATCAGAGCAGCAATGAGCAATAGTGACTAAGTAGTTAATAATTTCTTTTCTCTTCACTAGCAGTGGGTGACTCAAGTCTTAGCTCCTGCATCCATGATGACTCTTGAGAATTACCAAATCCTTCTGGCTATGGTGCACAGTAAAGGCACTGGTGCTTCACAACATCTTATTTTCAGCCCGGTGGAGGCAGGGGATATTTTGACCCCCGTTTTAGAGAAAAGGAGCCAAAGCAAAGAGGGACATCTTAATCCTCCCTCATTTTGGATGCCCAGGTCAAATAATCTCTGACTGGATTTTTCAGAACACGTGATAGGATGTAGATGACCCTTCCACTGCTCCTCATACAGGGGGGGGACAGCCCATGCACCTCTGCCAGCAAGGTGTTAAGCTTCTCACCTGACACCAGGTCCTCCAGACCCTCTTGTTAAACTTTTCTGTCTTTGGCAATTTCTCCAGTATCTATTCAGCAATGCCTACCTCATTCCCGGTCTGCAAAAGGAGGTCATCAGTCTCCCTCCCAGGCTTACCGCAGTTGTTCATCGGAGCGGGAAGTGCTG
This sequence comes from Burhinus bistriatus, assembly GCA_013397275.1. Taxonomy (NCBI): domain Eukaryota; kingdom Metazoa; phylum Chordata; class Aves; order Charadriiformes; family Burhinidae; genus Burhinus; species Burhinus bistriatus. Next base: position 18,102 of record VYXH01004264.1, read on the forward strand.
TTTGTCTCCACAGTTTATGACAAAGAAGCATAAATTGTGTCTCTCCAAGCTACTTACTGTTTGGAGCAAATATATTTAGAGATGGAAGGAGAGCTATCTTTGTGTCATCTGATTCCTACAAATCATCTGAACTTGGTTAATTTTCGCCTGAATTTTGGAAGCTTGTCCATGCATGTCTCTTTATTGCTTTCTCTGTTTCATCATTTTCTGGTCCTCTTGAAATCTCTCTGAAAGAACTGCTGAGCTGATGTTCCTTGCTTACATGGGCTGTCTGCAGCACAGTCCAGGAGCTGAAATGCTGGGAAAAGATGCAGGAGCTGTTTCAATCATGCTTTAAAATTTGCAGGACAATCTTAATACATACCAGAGAAAGAAGGATCAGGAATCCACATGGAACCTATTAATCCTTTGCCATTTCTATTTACCTCTGTTTTAATCCCTAGGTGGTACCAGCCCACCAGTCTGAAACACTGGTGTGTTTATTTCAGCTTGTAGCAGTCTGGCAGCTGGAATCACTCAGCCCCATGCACCGCATCACCTGCCGCTGGCTCAGACCCATAAACGTGGTCCATACAGCTTGCTCAGGATTTTTCCCTGTTTATAGTTTATTTCAGCTTCACTTCTGCTACCTGCTCACCACTGCCCTTACTAGCACTGCAGTTCCTATGCATCTGTGCTTTTAGAAGTTGGGTGTGCGTGCTATTATGTGGCCCATGGGGGATGGCACCATACAGGCAAAGTGATGGAGGGCGGCAACTCTGCTGTGGGAGCCTGGGACCGAAGTCTCTTTTCATTGGGGGTGGCAGCTTGCCACCTGGAGGTTGTTTTTCCTTTGCCATAGCACTTTCTGGCTTTCACATACTGCTGGAAAGACCAATGGCTGGCCGTAAAGGAAAGAGCAGCATTTAAAATGACAGTGATCAAAATGAAAGGGGGTAGCAGCTCTAGCAACTGTAATTTTGAGGGCTACACAGATGGATTTGAATAATGGACTAAAGCTGAAATCTGAAGATATTTCTCTCCGCTCCCTCCCTTTCCCCTCTTCCCCTCCCCCCACCCCAAGCCAGAGTAACCTGAGCATTTGTGCTAATTCATCAGCTGATTCAGCTCTTTGCTTGGGAATTTTCCTTGCAGATGATAGAGGTCACCTTAAGTCAACTGTCAGATTCACTTGGATAAAAGTCATTTCGGAAGCAGAGGATAAAGACATTAGTTCGCTTCAGGGACTGGGACTTGGATATTTTGAGGTTTTGTTTTGTGGGTTTTTTTAAATTTCTTTGATAATCTGTGTATAGAGCCTTGAAACACAAAAGGACTTCAGAAATACATACTTTACCTAGCAACAGCATGTTAAATTTAAATCCTCACAGCAGTGATAAACAGGGAAAGAGCATCCAACTCATTCTTGCAATCTGTATTAATTATGTTGGTGCTGACAGGCTGTTTCTCTGGGATTTACTGTGGTTGTTGTGTAGAAGAGATGGGAGAAACTTCTCTTCTCCTAAAATCCTCTTTGGGTATTTCCAAGGTGACCAGGCAGTTCCTTTTTTCTCCAGAATGATTTTTAACACTTTGAAAAACAGTGTTTTTTTCTCTGACATAGGCTACATATATTGAATAACATAGAAGATTTTAAGTTCATTTTTACCTAGCCTGTAGGTCATGAATTCTCCCTGATCTACTTGTTCATCTAAACTTTGAATTAGCTTTGATGGAACTGGAATTAGGTTTGGAAATGATCTGGCTTAGGTTTCAAACCTATTCAAGCCTATCAGCCCTACCTAAACTCCATTTTAGCATTCCTGGATGAAATATCTGTGTTCCGAGGCATCACATCCTTCATGACCTATGCTATCAAATCCAACTTTTTGAATTTGGATACCCAGGTAGAAACCCAAGAGCTTTTCTCCCAGATGAGCTGATCCCCACCATATTGATGCAGAAGAATTGGATACCACCATTTTAAGGAACTTTTTATAAAATGGTGAGGAGTCAAAGGCAGCCTGTGGCCCAGACCTTGGTACAAAATAGCATAGATCTGCCAGACTGTCCACTAGATGGAAGTGTAATACGGTCCCTGTGCAAGGGATGTACAGGATCATCCCTTTCATGGACAGAAATGTCACACCGACTTGAGAGGCCACAAAAATCCATCCTGAAGTCCCTTACTGTCCACCTTCCCCTGCTAGCAGCACACTCAGCCCCAGTTTGAGCAGAGCAGAGCAGAGTGAGGGGGACCCACACCATACTTAGGGCCCTCGTTTGCCCACAGTTGACACTCTGCAGGATGCCCACAGTTGGCACTCTGCAGGACTTTTTGTCCTGGTATTACATTACAAGACCTGCACAAAGACTCAGGTAGTACCGTGTGATGGTGAGAGCAGGGAACGACGACAGTCAGTGAAAACCAAACAGAAGACACTATTTGTTACAGCTTTTCCTGCTACAGTCATCACCTGAAATCCAAGAGACAGTATTTTCCGTTTTGTCTGTTTCTGCCATCCTCTGCCCAGTTATTTCTTTATTCCTGCCCTCTTATTTTGCTTGGTTTTCAAAAGATCAAGGGGTGTATAAACATTTTCTTCACCATTACAGCCACCTTTGGGAACTGCCCAGTTGCTCTGTCTTAACTGCCCTGTGCTCTCCTGGCATGTTCTGCGTTCCCATACTTAAATTATTTTTCCTTTTTGATAATCCTTCCAGAAAAGCTCGGCTCTTTGAGCAATTGCTCTTACCTTTGTCTCCTTGTTAATAATCTCCACACCCTGTTTTTCCTGTGTTCTTGTCTCAGGTCCGATCATGTTTACCTGCAATTGGAAATGCCCTGAGGCTAGGGAGTATGTGTAATTATGAAAGGGATGATTAAATCTCATTACTCTGCAGAAATTACAGTTAATAGTGTTCTTAAGCCAGGCCAATGTGTATTGAATCAATGATGCTATAGGGAGAGGGAAGAATTATTATGTGACATTTTTGCCTCTACAAAATCAGTCTCAAATAAAGCCTATTTTTGTCCAAAACCTGGATAAATCCCTTGTAATCTTATGCTGTCTTTATTCAAGAAAAAAAACCCACCTCTGCTTGTGGCAAGCTGCTGCATCGCATTCTTTATTACAGAAGAACAGCTAGAACTGTGCTTGAACTAATGAAATATAAGTGTCATGACTGGAAAAAAATGATAGGATCAAGAGCCGTACCCATGTACAATTGACACCATCATCATTCTAAGGCAGCCTTCTTGTTATAGCTTCTATTTCCTTAGTTATTGGCAGAACAGATGCAACTGTCTGAGAGAGGAGCGTTAAGCAATAGGTCAAAAATATTAGCAAAACACCTTGAAGACTCACAATGTACTTGTAAAAAAGGCTTGTCCTCATCAGAGTTGGTGAGGATTAACTTCAGTAACTTCGCTTTGAAGTACCTTGCACCCATGAACTTTTTTTCCTTGGATTTCTTTTTTTTTAATATCTAAGTATTTGGAGGAATCATCTGGCATGTGAACATACGATTAAATCCATTTATAGTGATGCAAGACCTACTGGCTTTCAACAAAGTAGGTGTGGAGGCACCTCTGTTGCAACACAGCAGTTGCTCACTGGTCAGGTCCTCCCGCTTCCACGCTGCTCTCCTGAGTCCCGTCTTTTCACCTGCGTTCCCTCTGTGATGACAGGTCTTCCCAGGCAGCTGCAGCTTCCCTCTCCAAGTATGCAACCTCTCCGAGCTTTGCCCTCTCTGACGTTTGCTTTCTCACCTTCTAGTACTTTGGATTACCTGGAAGCTTCAGGGAGACCTGTCCTGGCAGGTGGGGCTGGCTGGTCTCAGGGAAACAGGAACCACTGTCACTCTACACATAACTCCAAATAGATATCATAACAAATACAAGATAGCAGATGAGTGGGCTTTAGCTGGAATAACAGTGAAACTAAGAAGCTCTGGCACTCGCAACAAGAACGTTAATAACAGCAAAAGGGTTTTAGGAGCATGGGCAATGTACCCAGTTATGAAGGGAAACAGGTGAGATACCACCACCAGCTGCTGCATTTTGTAGATTTCCTAATTACTGCCCAAATTCTTGGGCCACCCAATTTGCACAAAAATTGTTGTCTTCTCTCTCTTTTTTTCTCATTTTTCCTACTCTAACATCAGCACAATGAAAAGAGGGGACAGAGAGCAGAGTGGGAAATGGCTGCCATGTTACAAGGAGAGATGATTCAGCTCCTAGAAGCGCAGAAGCTTTGAAAACATGACTTTGTCCACACACACAAATCCGAAAGATCTGACTGCATATAGCACAAGGCAGCAATTCTCCCCTGTGCTGCCCAAGCAAAGTGCTGAGGATGTATTTCAAAATCTCACGGTGCTGCGCAGCTGCGGTGATCCCATGGGAAAGTGAGCTGAAGCGGGTGAGCCCTGCTTGCCCAGCCACTCCTGCTGATCCAGTGACAGGGTGACAGAAAACCTGCAAAAAATATGCCTGCCCTGAGATATTTTTGTAGCCTAGGTATGGTAACAAAGCAGGGGTCATGCAGTGAAGCATTTGAAGTGGGAATATGAGGAATGTAACCATGCAGGAGAAAGAATTATGGCAGCAGTTGAACTAAAGGCTTTGATGACAAAGCTCTAGTAAAGGACATTGTGGTCAGCTGCAAGTGTTTAATCTAAAGGAGGGGTTGGGCCTTTTAAAGGTTTACTGGACAGGCAAGCAGCACGAGGGAATGGCAGAAAAAAAGACTGAATAGAAGAGAAATTCAACCCCACAAGTATAGCCGCACAGGATCAGTCTCACTGGAAACCTCATCTATCTGCCAGGAGCGGAGAAGGAGGAAGGGTCAACCTTAACATCTATTTCTCAAAACACTCTGGTTTCACTCATTCTTAGTTTACGTAGAATGTAAATAGTTTAGTAGAGTACAGAATCTTGAAGTAGGGGAATAAGGAGGCCACAGTATAAAGTCTCATTGAGGTGTCTCCAAGGGTACCTCACAAATCTCAGTTTTCTAATTGACTTTCTTAGTTCTCACTCTCACCTCAGGTCTTCTCATTACACTGTAAACAGAGCCTGCTGCAGAACTAGGTGGAAAAGCTGGGCAAAATCATCCGTTTCTTTTGATGTTTATGTTATCAGTATTTGGGGAAATGTGGAAGTTTCAGTTCTGTCCAAGCTGAATCACTGGCATAGAAAAATCTGTAACAGTGATGTGCAGACATAGCTGTCGATAGCCAGCGCATATACTCCAGGGAGCTTGGAGCTGACAATGTATTTGCTTGTTTACAGAAGCAGTAAAAACAAACAGACTCTTCATTTCACCCCACAAAGGTTTTATTTGTGTGGAGAATTTGGCACATGGTAAGTGTTCGGACCATGTAATAAATACAGCTTATGTTCCCATTTTTATATTTTATTCTAACTTTGCATATAAAAGCCATGGGGTTTGTATTTTTTCAATCAATTTGCCTCCTTCTACCTCATCCTTCCATATTTCCTTCAGAGTGACATTGGTTCCCAGACTGAAGATGCTCATGATTCAGTCGTCTCAGGTCTTTTCTATAGGGAATAAATGCAAGCATCTCTATGCAAATTGCAAACTTCTGGTCGGTGTCTTCTAAATAAGCAGAAGAACTCAAGATACCTAATTACAGATCCTGTATATACTAGTTTGTTAAAAATGTGTATGAATCTTCTGAAAGTAGGAATCCTCCTGGCTTTGCCTTACCTTCCAAGACTTGGGTGGGCAATCCATTCTCCTTTCTCCTTCCCACACTGCCACTTCAGTATTTCCTTTCTGTTTACTTCTGCCGCAGCATCACAGTAACAGGCATAGCTGCATGAGTAATTCAGTTAGGGGATAGCCAGGCTTTGTTCTGCTGGAAAGAAGCTGTGGAGAACAAGACAGAAACTCTATGTGCCAGGCTTGGGATAATGCTCTCTTTCTTCTGTTTGCTCTTTCCTGTTAGGTCAACAGGCAGTAGACTTGGCTGGCAAGAGCTGTTGAAGAAAGGTCAGCTGTGAGCCTTCAGCCTGGTGTGCCTCTTTGCTGACGGCCAGAGCTCACGTTGTGCATGGGAGCAGATTTGCTTATCTGAGGGGCCAGTTTGGGCTGGTGGGGGAGCAGGTTTCTACACAGTGCAAGCTGAAGAATTTAAATGTGCTGTCTGAGGGTGCCTTTAACAGGGATGTAGACAATCTGTAATCACAGTTGGGCAATTGGTACAGAGGACATTGCATGCTAGCAATTCTGCCTAAACAGGGGGGAAGTAGCAAAGTGGGAGATGTTACCCAGAGAGGCTGGGAGTAGCTGAACCAAGCTATGGGAGACCTGATCTTCCAGTGGTATGTTGGACTGTGTCCTCCCAGGTGCATCCTTCCAACCTGCTCTTCCGTGACTCGGGGCTGGACACAGGTCTTGTGCCTGCAGGAGGGGCTAGAGGGGCAGCCTGCACTCCAGAGACTCTCTGTCTGTCCAAGTCCTCTATCCCTGGACCAGTTAATCTCCTCCAACTTCTTCAGCTATCTTTGTGCACAGTTGTTCGGTGTGATTCTTTCAGCCAATGTTACTCAGGGAGGAATAATCCTTCTCCCAGGGCAGACCATCATCATTGGTTACATGCAAAGCTCTGTGAGAAGCTGTAAAACTGATGTGGTGTCCAGGGAACTGCAGTAGCAGTTAGCCTCTGCGTAGTGCCTGTGCTGGCCCTTTTCTTCTTTCTTCTGTATGTATAGAAGAGAAGAAAATATATTTAGTTCCTGCTCCTGCTGCTGCAATCCATTAACTGCCTTCCATTTCACAGCCGGGCACTATTTTCCTCAGGGAACTTGCTGCAATAAACATGCTTTGAATAATGAAAGCTCTCTACCCCATTAATGGCTTTTTGAGTTATGCCTTGAGGGAGAGATTTTCAAAGGTACTGCATGAGGTCCTATTTCTCCCTCTACTTTTGAAACCTTTCGCTCTTACTGTACAGGTTTCTGGGGTGTCTGGGTCACCCAATACAAATAACAGCAGGGCCTTGGCTTTGGCCAGCTTTCCTCTCAGATAACTGGGCTGCAATGCGCAAGTGGGTGAGTCGTTGGTGAGCACCACCTTGAGTTACTGCTTGACTGTTTACATCAGACCAAAAATGTAGTAGGTAAAAAATCTTTTTGTGTGGGGAATGCGTTGTGCTGTAGAGAAGGGAAAGCAGGTATTTTCCCTTCTCCAGAAAGCAGTCATCCAACTACTAGAGAGGATAGGGGATATATTATTTGAAGTGTTCAATGAAATTAAATTTTAGTCTTGTCTTAGAAACAAGTCAAAATTTTTTTTTAATATAATACATTTATTGATGAGAAAAGTGTTCTAGAGGTTAGAATAGGAAATTGTGATTTTCTTGGATCTCCCCCTAGCTGAGGGTGTTGTGACCACCTGCCAAAAAGCAGTTTCAAAGCACGTTCTCTGTACCTGGCTTATGGGTGCATGTCCCTATGTTCGCTGGATTTACTGTATATCTGCAGCTCCCACTGGCTTTAGCACTACTGAACATCCAGAGCAGAAGTGGAAATTCAAAACATAAAACACCTAGAATCCAGAGCTATTCCCAGAAATTAATATATATTTCTATGTGAAAGGCGTTATACTTCATAGTTGTTACATGGTTATCCATATAGATCTCAAGCTATATAAATAGTAGTTATCTATGTCAAACATTCAAATAATCATTATGTAGTTTTGTGAACCTTATCTGAAGACTGTCACACAAATGCAAAGCATACCTTTCAGCAGATCATTTGCTTTCAGGGCTTTTTTACCTGCAGTTTGTATTTGGTGGGTCTGACTCACCTTTTCCACAAAAGACAAAATGTACTTACCAGCCACTCTCAAACCCAAATTTCCTTTGTGGTAAGAGGGATTCTTTCATGCTCTTAAAGAAGAACAACCCCTTCCCCATATGACGGTACCTTATATGAAAACAGAATGTACAGGACATGCTGTGAAGCGCACAAGAGTTAGCATCCAAACAATAAAAAGTCAGTTCTGCAGTGACATTTCATTTGGGTGTGTGATGTAATAAAAGAAGGTACACTGAGTTATATGATTTCGTTTAGGCTGGTTTACTTTTTAGTTAAATGCCATGACATATGTCAAGTTAATGTGCTTTTATCTCGTTATGTCAATCTGGGAGACAGTATCCCCTTCCTCAGTGGACTAGCAATAGCTAAGGAGCAAAATAAAACACTTATCCAGCCCTCCTGGCTCCTGCATGATCATGCAGACACTTAGGTAAGGAATTTTACTCATGCCAATAAGATCTTTGAAGTTACTCAAATACAGAACTGTTTGCAGAAGTTGGCCTGTGGTTTGCCTGAGCAGTGCTGCAGTTCGAGACAGATACTTCTGGTCAAAACTCTGCTTTCTTTGGTCCTAGCTTGGGCCTAATTTCTGACATCTCCTTATTCCCAAATCCATGTTCAAAGCCCAACTTGATTATTCCAGTTGGTTTATTTAATTTTTCTTAATGTTTATTTCTTTGCACTGAATTATACTCTCAAGCGCTGGAACAGGCTGCCGAGGGAAGTGGTTGAGTCACCATCCCTGGAGGTAGTTAAAAGACATGTAGATGTGGCACTGAGGGACATGGTTTAGTGGTGGACTTGGCTGTGGTAGGTTTATGGTTGGACTCGATGATCTTAAGGGTCTTTTTCAACCTAACTGATTCTATGATTCTTTACTTAGAATAAATTGCCATTTAAAAGATGTTACATAGCAGTACTGGCCAAGTAAAATATTTAGTTTACTCTTCTCTCCATAAGAATGTCTTCAGGAAGCAATGTGACATTGTTTGTCCATCTGCAGAAGGTCTACAGCAGTGGAAGTTTAATATTCAGTGCTAACAGGTAAAGACATGGCTGATGGATTTTGAAATGTTGTGAGTGGCACTGCACTGTGCCAGGGACCATGCACCTGTGGGACAAAGAGGAGCTTTCCAGGTGACAGAAACCTGGTCCCTTGCTCTGAACTGAGCAGGGGAACATGGGAAGCAAGAAGAGCTCAGGAAGATGGGAAAGAAACAGAGGTTGGAAGAGCAAAACGTATGGGTGAAATAGTGATAAATGCTGTACTCTTAAAAACTAATAGCCACAATAAAAATCAGTGAAGTGACAAATATGTGGAGCATCATTTTCAAATGTGACAGATCTGGGATATATATGGGATATCTGCATGGAAGGTATGCTTAGATGGAAACAAAAGAATGTTTGTTATGTTCTTGGCATCATATGTGATGTGGGTTTTCAATTATGTTAGCACTTTGCCAGTGGACCTTCTCATTGTAATGATGGGCTATAATTACTATATCATTTGCATTCATTACTGCCGACAGGAATTGCAGGTATTCTGGTCATTTTTTTTATTTGTGCTACATGTTGAATGATGTTACCTATATAATAGTGTGAATTTCTTCATGACAGGGTGATAGAGGGTTGTGGTTCTTTGGATGTGGTTTCACATCAGGCTGTCTCTGGCTTTTCCCCTCCAACTACATTTCCAGATACGGTGATGAAAGATGTAGCTTGTGCTTTGGTCAGCCTGACAGAAGAAGAAAGCAAAAGTCCAGTTCCATTTTTGTTTGTATTTCTGCCAACAGCTTTCTTTTTTTATGTGTTATTGACAGCCCACCATCACACGGGGAGCTACCAAAAGAAATGGGGCATGTGCTAAGAAGAAAGCTCACCTCTTCACTTGCACAGTCCTAGTGGCCAGTCTGGTGAGGTAACACTATGGATGGAGGCATCTAGTCCCACAGACATTGCTTAGGAAAAGCTGTGGCATGTCTGCTTTTATCTTTCTACGGAATTAACTGTGTTTATAGCAGCTGGGTACAAGCATGTGCTTCTGAAGTACTGCACCTCTGGTTTTTTATCAGTGTAAATGTAGGCTCATTCTTCCTTTTTAGGCAAGCCTCTGTAGAAGGGACCTGACTCTTGCTGCGCACCAGTAGTATCTCCAGTGAAGGCAGTACAGCCGTATTTGTCTATAACTACCATGAATAGACGCCTGGTACACAGCCTGTGAGTGTACACCCTGCACCAATACGCCCCTGCGTCTGCTTTGCAGAGACCCAAAAAGCCACTTTGGAAAATAATTCAGATATATAAAACTGCAGTAGGTACAGAAAATACCCCATTAAGGTCTAAGTTGTTTAAATGGTTACGTTTAACAAGGTGCAATTAACTTGGCACTCGGTTTCCTTGTTTTACTGAACCCTTCCATGGGGGCTCTGAACAGAGCAGTGAGGCATTTTTTTATATTTTTAATTGTGGATTTTATAACATCCAGTGAAAGCACTGCCTATATCAACACATTAGTGTTATCCCTTTTTATACATCTGATGTTTTTTTAGTCACTTGGGATTGCCTTCTTTTGGATTTTGGGGTTTGGTTGGGTTTTTTTTTGATAGCAGGTGTTTTTAATCAGTTCTGGAAAGGCAGCATTATCTGAAGGCCAGAGCGGAGGGATAGACATCAAAGGACAAAGACTAAGGTATAAGTCAATTTATTTCTAACCAGATGTATAAAATAGGAACCTACTGTTACAATCTTAAAACCACACAGTAATATTTCCAAGTGCTAAAGCTGAGCCCTGCCTCAGTTACCAGCTGCTGACATTGACCGCAATGATACATTTTGCTTTCATAAAACTTTTTAATCAGGAATAATAGGAATTTAATAGGAATTCAAGTTTTTAGTAATTAATACAGGAATTATAGCAGATGTCAGTGAAATCTGTGAACTCCCAGAACATGTAAGTGGAAAAAACATTCTCCAAAACCCAGTACCTTTCTGCGCCATAACTCATTTGTTCAGTGCTAAAACCACAGACTACTTCAGCTGGGTTCTGGGTCATACCCTGTTTGCTTCATACCGCTATCAGTGAGCTGGCTGGGTGGCAGCTTTGTCCCTGCACACTGTGACCTCTCAGTGTGCTTCCACCTCTTTCCAAAATGCAGTAACTTTGCTTCGTTGCCAGCCTACGCAGCTTCACTAGCCTTCTGATTTTTCTTTATTTAAAACTCATGCTCTTGTCATCGAAGGCCCTTATATTTATATAACAGAGGAAAATAACATTGAGCTCAGACCTACTGTGAATTATTTAGTTGATTAGCTTTTAAATTAATGAAATTAATGCCACAGTTAAGTTTTGGGTGTTGGGTTTTTTTTTTAAGTTTTTCCTTAATCTAATCTAGAAAACGGGCACTGAGGAGTACTATGTTTAGAATAGGGCAAAATAAGTAGAGAAGGACTAACAGTCATTTCTCACCTTATTGAACTACGTAGCAGTGCAATGGGCATGTGAATGCATCAGTAAGAGATGTAATTTACAGTTTGGCTTCCCCGATGTGGGGAAAATGCTCTATTTTAAATTTATGCGTCATCTATTGAGTGACATTAAGTCATTCAAAATAGACCAAATTCTGACCCAGAGGTGAGGTGCCACAGAATTGCATTTCTTGGAAGTAGAGAGAAACTTTTGGAAGTGACTTTTACATGAGCCTTGTTTTGAATCTAAAGCATATCTGATGCACTTCCCAGAGGCTTGCTTTATATTAGGAAAACTGGCATTGCCAGGAAGATATTCTAGCAGTGAGAAAATCATCTGACTGCAGAAATGCTGCCTTGCTGTTTCTCCCCAATTAGCTCTTCAGCAAAAATGATGGAGGATAAGGTGCTAGCAGCATCCTGGGACTCTGCCACATTGCAGGGAGTTGCAGAGACGCTCTTCAAAGGCACCAAAGCTGCTGTGTCCCATTGTTGTTATAAGAGTATCCTCTCTGGGGCCAGAACTCTGACCCACTGATTTTCACATCAATTTGGAGTAATTCAACTGACTTCAGTGAAATTCCTGCTGCATGTAACAGTGCAGCCAAAAGCTGGCTCTGGCTATGCCTGGCTCACTTCAGAGCTTATGAGAAGAGGGAAAATACACAAGCTTCTTTTCTCACATAGGTGGAAGTAAGTAGAAGTATTTCTTACTTGTACAGAGAAAAGCAAAATTTGTCCCTGTCAAAGTACACGCTGTATTTCTGTGTGTCTGCATAACCATATTACTCCCCTGTAGGTGACCTTTGGCACCTGGGACCCTTTTGAGTTATAACAGGAAAATGAAGATGAGGGGGGAAAAAAAAGAGAGAAATAGCATTGCAATGATCTGCTTGATTATACTGGTACACCCTGCTGTGCTGGCTCTTGTTTTGCTTCAGTTTAAACATGTGCCTAAATGATTTATCTACAATGAAACAGACTTGGTTTAAATCCAAATAAGGGTGTGTTTACCTCATCAAAAGAGAGTGAGTAATGGCAGCTCATTTACTGCTCGTCAATCAGATTTTCAAAGATGATTTAAAAGGGAACATTCTCAGCAATGTGAAGCATAAACATCGTCCTTTCCTGCAGTTCAGTTGAAGAGGTCAGCCACTTGGGATGACTTGACCCTTTCTGCAGACCTACAGGAGAGGCTTCCTCAGGTGAATGAGACTAAGGAAGGAAAATGCTGAAAAGCAAGAGGACACAGCATGGTCTAGAGAAGCTGTAGGTGGCCCTGAGGGAGGTGCTGGTCTTGCAGTGCAGGGGGGAGGAGGAGAAAAATCCTCGCTTCCTCTCTGGCGTATTCTCTCCTGGCAGAGTAAGGAGGTATCCTGAGCATCAGCTCCCTGCTTACACCTAGCAGATGGTGTGCCAGACATGCCATTATTTGGACCCTCCAGCCATTCCTTCTTCGGAGCTCCTGGCAGTGGGCCAAGTGCTTATCAGGCTGGATATCCAACTGCTCGGGTCAAGGCGCAATCCCCACGATTGTTGTATGCTCCCCAGGCATCCCATCAAATGTCCAAAGTTAAATTGCCTCTTTCTCCTGATGCTTAGACATCTCAAGAATTCGGTTTCGTGACAAACAGCTCTTAATTCCTCTGCTCATTACCTGCATGCAGATGTTACCTCCAGCAGCTTTCTGCCAGGAACTTGCCAAACTCTTGAAAATAGGTATTTTCAAGCCACCTGAGCCTTTCAGGTTCTTATTTTGAAGTGTGTTTAAGAATAGTCAATGCCATACCTTACCCAAACATCTAGCCAGTCCCAAAGTAATTTTTCTATCTTAAATAGAAAACAAGAATAGGAACTGGGGACTGCTTGTCAGGGTTTCTTATGGCTGTTTCATAGCCAGTTTAAAGAGTTTTTGTTCTGATGTTTGCTATAGCTGACCTGTACACAAATGCAGTGGATAAAAGGAGAATGAAACCATGATGTGTTGTACCACCTTATTTCGGTATACTTGAACTCATCCAAAGTAAGACATAAAAAGAAAGGGATTTTTAAAGATTCTTATGTCTGCAATCATCCCAAATTTAGGCACAGGTTAGGTTGGCTTTCTACATTCATTCAGCAGGGATTATCAGAAAATTCAGCTTGTTTGAAGCTGGTCATGCCTGCAGATACGTGAATATTTTCCAGTGTTGGATTAGAGTGCCTACATGCTTTGGGGTTTGGACTCAGGTTAAATAAAACTAGTGTTGCAGGGCTTTGCCTTTGCTGCAATTTTTCCACAGGGGAAAAATTTTTCTATGGGTAAACTCCCACAAGAAGAAACACTATCTAACTTTATTTTAGTATTCAAGATGGTTCCTCTGTGATTCTACCACCTTGTGCTCAGTGGTTAGCTTTAAAATCTCAGTAGGAAAAAAAGACCAACAGTCTGTCTTCTCCATCTTTTGTGTAAGGCTTATAGCACCATAAACGCACTTGGCCTTCAGTCAGTGGGGTAACAGCTAAGCCTTTGCATTAATGGTGTTTGGGGACAGTGAACAGTGCCCAAAATGGGCAGTGGCCCCTGGCTGTGCCCAGGAGGAGGCGATGGACACGGGCCAGGCTGCGCTCCTGCACTTATTATAAGCTTTTATTATGCTGCATCATTACCTTGAATGATGGAGAGAACCTTAGCTTTGACAAGCCACTCCAGTTTTCTAAAACTGTGCAGAAATGCTTTTGAAATAGCTATTGTCATATTTATAATTGCTGCTGAATATTTGCCTTTGCATCTTGGGCAGTTTATCAAAATAACAAAGTGTGAAACCTAGAAACAGATCTTAGTTTTAAGAATGACCTAGAAAACAAATAATTACCCAATGAAGTCACTTGCGCTATACCAAGTTGATCAGCTCATCTCTATTAATCCCCAAAACTGGTCAGGTCTTACAATGTAGTTCTAAGCTCGGGATGTGAACTGAAGCTCCGTGTCCTGAGAGCAAGTAATTACATGCAGATTTCAGTTTCAGCAAGGGAGGAGCACCAAAGGGTAGCTAATTTGTTCAAGCCCAGGGCTGCAGTGAAAAAACGGAGCACAATGAAGGCTCAGAAAGTATGAGGTGAAAGAAAACAAGTCAGTATTTATAATTAAAAATATCTTATTGATGAATGAGTTGTGAATGCATGGGCTTAGTAATGCTACCTAGCAGGGGCAGACAAAAGAAAAACATAACGGGCAACAGATTTGAGAAGAAATCCTAATACTTAAAAACATAGTGTGGAGGAGAATCTGAGAGACAATGTTTTTATTTTCCTCACTTGGGTTTAAAAAGAATCGGGAAGTTTAAACACCCTAAAAACATTCTAGTTTGCACAGTGACAGTCGTGGTGGTACAGCAGCATAAATTCAGTGCAAAAGAGTGAAGATGCTTTTACACAAGGGTTCAGCTTTATGGAAATAGCATTAAACTTTTGTTTTCACATTAATTTCATTTGCAAATGGGGAGTTTTAGCTACTGCAATTGTAGTGTGGGTGTTTCTCGATAAATCCATGGGAGAGGCACTGTTTTGAAGGCCACCAGAGCTTGAGCAGACCGGAGCAGGAGGCAGCTCTGCCACCTCAGCTGAGGTGCCTGGGGCAGGATTTTAGGGGGTGAAGTCCAATGAATGTCCCCTCTCAGGCCAGCAGCTGCCTCTGCATCGCTCACCCTCTTGATGGGTTTCAAGGTATTTTGAGCGGGTGCAAGATTCCCACCACAGAGCTGTAGTACGGTTTGAGTTGGAAGAAGAGGATTTTGTTAATTTATACCTCATTTATGATATACGTTTCTGCCTTCCTAGTGCGTTGGCTACAGAGCACGTTAACTCCCAGGGAAACCTCAGCTGAGGGATTAAAAGTAACTCTGAGGAAGTATTACTGACTTTAAGTGACCCTCAGTGACACTCTGCCTATACCTTTACTTGATCAGATGCACCTTCTCCCACTGAGAACACCTGTCAGAGGCACCTCTCAGTATCCAAATCCAAATCTGCATAATTCGTGATGAAGTAACTACCTGGATTTTAATGATCCCTTTGGGGTGTAATTCTAGAATTTGCCAAGGCAGCACATTCCTTGAAAAAAAACATCTGGTGTCTCAGGTTTCAGGTAGAAATTAGGAGGGAAAGCCAATGCAGCAGTTGCGCCTGCCAGCCATCCCTATTCATGAGTCCATGGCTGGGCCAGTGTGAGACAGAGATGCTCTCCTCTGTGTCCTTAGCTGCTGCCAGCCTACCAGTTTTCTTAGGGTGTAATGAAGAGAAGTATATTCCAGCAGTTTCACATGAAATGGAGTTGCCTGGAGGTTTTACAGTCCTGCAGCCATGTGGTCCAAATCTACTGAGGGCAATGGTGCGTTTTGCACCAGCTGAAAATGATGTAAAATCACAGGCAGCCCCAGGTACTGCCTAAAAGTAACATGTGGATTTTAAATGAGCTTTGGCATGTGCAGCCGACATGGCTTCAGAGGAATCCATGTCACAAGTAGTGTTCCCCAGAGCTCAGTGTTTGGGCCAGTTCTGTTTAATATCTTTATCAATGGCCTGGACATGGGGATCAAGTGAACCCTCAGTAAGTTAGCAGACAACACCAAGTTGGGTGGGAGTGTTGATCTGCTGAAGGGAAGGATGGCCCTACAGAGGGATCTGGACAGGCTGGATCGATGGGCCAAGGCCAATAGTATGAGGTTCAACAAGGCCAAGTGCCGGGTTCTGCACTTGGGTCACAACAACCCCATGCAGCACTACAGGCTTGGGGAAGAGTGGCTGGAAAGCTGCCTGGCAGAAAAGGACCTGTGGGTGTTGGTCAACAGTCAGCTGAATATGATCCAGCAGTGTGCCCAGGTGGGCAAGAAGGCCAACGGCATCCTGGCTTCTATCAGGAATAGTGTGGCCAGCAGGACTAGGGCAGTGATNTGGAGGTATTTAAAAGATGGGTAGACGTGGTGCTGAGGGACATGGTTTAGTGGTGGTTTTGACAGTGTTCGGTTTGAACTGATGATCTTAAAGGTCCATTCCAACCTAGATGATTCCATGGTTCTATGAACATAAAAACCTGACACTGTACTTAGCCTGAAACATTCATTAGAGTGGGTATGTATGTATTTTCTGGCTTAGGACAGCCAGATATTTATTTGCTATTAGACAAGGAACTTCCCTGAGGAATTCTGAAAATAAAAAGCCAACGGAAATTCATACACACCATAGGCTGAGGACATCGACTTGCTGCTTCTTAGATGCAGCTGACTGAATGTCGCATCGGTGATCATGGGACAAATACATCCCTGCACATGAGGCACAGGGAGCTCCAGGCAGTGTCAGGGCCCTGAAGAAAAATTGGCTGAGGCAGTTTCATGACTAAGAGGCAGTATTCAGCCATTATACAGTTTATTAAAGGGATAAGGTTTTATATGTACCAGAGCAGAGCATAATGAACACAGGCAGAAGCTGAAAGTACCTTGAAAAAACCCTTCAGCTGGAAGCAAATACGTTGCTTGATGTTCTAGACCATGTGGAGTGCTCAAATATGTAATTGGTTTTATTATGTTTGGCATTTGCTTACCAGTTCATTAGCAATTATTTTTGACACTGAAAATAACCCCGAGCTGCATGTGCTGCCCTAAAGGAGGGTGAAGCAGCAGGGCAGCCAGGCAAACTCTCCTGCTGCTGAGGGGGTGAAGCAGTCGTCTCCCCCACCCGGGTGTAAAGCAGGAGCATTTCACACTGCCTTTATGGAGCTGGTTAGGAATTACAATGGTCCAACTAAGAGAGGTGTTTGGCTCTATTCAGCCTTCATTATGTTTTAGAAATTAATTGTACCCAATTTCTGTGCCTTTGCCACCATACTTGCCCAATGGTGTAACCTGTAGCAACAGCTGATCACATTTTTCTACTAGATTGGCAACTCCTTTTTCAAGCAGCGTGGTAAAGTTGCCCAAGTATTACTGTCTCACAAGTATTTATGCCAGCTGAACTTGCTGCAGCATTTCCCTCCTTCCATTGGGCAGTCCGGTAGTATGTGATCATCTTGTCCCGTGGATGTTTATCCTGAGTGTTATGGTTTAAAAACCCCCAACAATTTATTGTCATTTAGAGAATTATTCTTTCACCCAATGACCGCTCCCCACCCAGGAAGGGGAATCGGGGAAAAACAAGGAAACATGAGAGTTGAAATATAAATAGATTTAATAGGATAGGACTAAATAATCAACATTAATAACACTAAAGAACCAGTATTGATCCCAATCCCAACATAAAATACACAAGGGTTGTACTCGGCCAATTCTATCCATAGGAAGCTGTGCACTGCCAGCAGGGGACAGCGAATATCGGACACTGCGAGCGCTATGGCTTCGGGAGGAAGGGAAGGCCTCAGGGCTCCGGCACCCGAGCGAGAAGTTCTCAGGATTGCAGCCATCAAGGGAGAGAGAGAACTCCTCAGCAAACTTTCTAATTTACACTGAATGTGACGTTGATGGTATGAAATAATCCTGTTGGCCAGCTTGGGTCAAGTGCCCGGGTCTTGCTCCTCCTGATCCCTGCACCTGGCAAGCTTGAAAACACTGAGACCTTGAAACCCACAGACCGTAGCTGGCTATAAAGTCAATATTTTCACAAATTCAGACACTAGAGTCTTCTAGAAGTACAGTTTTCCCAAGCATTAGAAGAGAAATTAGTCCTGTGTTGCTCAAACCAGGACACTAGGGATGATGCTGGGAAACATGGTTTTTGTCCAACCCGGTGGATGGAGCACTACTTGAAGCAGGAACTGTGCTGGAGATGTGAAGCACCAGGAACAAATGAGACACTCGCAGCTCTGGTGCGCAGGTTTGAGGCTGACACCAGTGCTTGGCACATTAACCTTCTGTTCTTTCCATGCTGGTGTGGCAGACCATACGCTCCATTCTGGCAAAAGGGAGCCATCCCACCACAATCCCATGATTTTGTCCCCACAATGTGGCTGCTGTCACATCTCCTTGTCATCACCTTTCAATACTCCGACACCTCCTGGCTCCCAGCCATCTGGAAAGCAAACCTCATGAAGTTCAACAAGGCCAAGTGCAAGGTCCCGCATGTGGGTTGGGGCAATCCCAAGCACAAATCCAGGCTGGGCAGAGAATGGATCAAGAGCAGCCCTGAGGAGAAGGACTGGGTGGGCTGGTGGATGAGAAGCTCAACATGAGCTGGCAATGTGCGCTGGCAGCCCAGAAAACCAGCCGTGTCCTGGCTGCATCCCCAGCAGAGTAGCCAGCAGGGCGAGGGAGGGGATTCTGCCCCTCTGCTCCACTGTGGTGAGACCCCCCTGCAGTGCTGCCTCCAGCTCTG
>VYXH01004264.1:37932-78900 GCA_013397275.1 Burhinus bistriatus
GTGGGCTGCGGGGCCCCGGGGCTGCTGCGGGGCGGCCGGAGGGTCAGCCCTGCACCTCCCGGCAGAATTTGGAGGGGGGCCACCAGGCCTCGGTCTTGCTGCAGGCTGCGCGGTTAAACCCTTCCTTCTCCAGAATGACAGCTCTCGGAGACGATTGTCTTTACCTTTCAGAGCAGGAAAGGGGGAGGAAAAAAAGACAAAAAAGGGCTTTTCTGCCCCTGGCCCCTCTCCTGTGCCGGGGGGATGCGGGAGGGAAGCGAGTAAATGCTCTTCTTTGCCTTCCCGACCGTTTCGCCTCAGGCTCTGGCAGCAGGTCGGCCTCGGGCTGCAGCAGCGAGAGGAGCCTCCCGGCCGCCCCGGGGGCGAGCGGAGCCCGCCGCTGTCACCGCGCTCTCCCCGGGGACCTAGCAGGCCGTGTTGGGGCGGGGGGAGCCCCCGGGCGCTGGAGGGGGGCGTCACATGCCTGCTGAGGTGTGGAGGGAGAAATCTTGTGTTGATGTTGATGACCTCCGTAACGCAGACCACCACGGAAGCAATGTAGTGGGCTTTAGTTCATGCAGCTTTGTTTTGGTGCCTTTCCCCGTCGTTGGCCTTTTTTTGTTTTTCTTTAAAGGAAACTTCAGATCTAATCCGTGCAGTGGAGTGAGATTTGTCAAAAGAAATGCTGTTTTCTTAGGTCATCTGGCACATAAGTTTTTCTTGTGCAAGATCTTCTCCAGGTCTAGGCCACGGGAAAAGCGCAGCCTCGGGAAGAGTCTGTGCACAGAGTGGCGCCGGCTTGCCAGAATAAGTAGACATATGGCTAGCTTTCCTTATGAGAGCATATCTGGTCCCCTGCCAGTCTGCTGCATAGCATGTCCCATGGGAACTTCTTTGCCTGCCTGTACCCATGGTTATTTTGGTGACTGTTTCCGTGTAGGCAAACCCTGTGCTGCTTTTCAACCGATTTAGGCCTTGCCTTGATTGCAAAAGATCTGATACAGCCCAAGAGGTGAATATATGTGGATTTATTTGACCAGTGCAAACTGAATCCGATGGGTCTTTGGTTTACCTCATTCAGTTGGAAACGAAGTAACATCAAAACATGCTGTTTCAAAGGGAAAGTAAATACTTGTAAATGGACTGGTACAAATTCAGCTGAATCTGTGGGCACCCTCACTTCCTGTATGCCATGTGTTTTTTGGTCTTGTACACAAAGCTTTATTCAGCTTTTACTATGTTAAAAAAGCATAAGGAAAAGAGGTTAATTACTTTAAATTACATGACTATGAATTTGTTAACTAAATATGCAAGCTGAACTGGTGAACCGCTATAACTAAAGCCACTTGAGACCGACAGGGTTACAGCACCATACAGTAGCAGAGATGCTATGTGAAAGTCAAGGGTAGAGGCAGTGTTGAAAAGAAGGTGAGAGTGACAGAGTTGTGCTAAAGGGAAAGAAAAATCAGTAAACCCATTTGGTAGGTGGGATGTGAAACGTGGCGTCGAAAGGTGAAGGGACTGGTCCAACCTCATTCAGCAAGCCAGCACCTGATCCGTGAATGGAAGCCAGGTTGCCTCAGTCACAGGTAGCACTGAGCTGTGCTGTGTACACTTGGGCATTACATGTTTTGGCTTTCAGCTGGAAAAAGGCTTGAAGACAACTTCTTTTCATTCATTTAGGGCTGCAACGCTTCAGAAGCTTGTAAAAGAGATTAAAAAAAAAAAAGAAAATTACATGATCAGCAATGATTCACTCTTTTTTTGCTTTTAACATTCTGAAGGATTTGCTTTGTGTGTGCATGTCCCATTGTAATTAAGTCAAAACCTGGGAGGCAAACAATTCTGGGAACAGCTTGAGGACTCTGCTAGTTAGCGTACACAGGGGAAAAGCATTACTCCTCCAGCTTTCTTGTGATGCTGTGGAGGAATCTGGTCTGTATTAGGTCTTGTAAACCTTTAGCAGATGCATGAAGCATGCTCTCAGAGGAGGAGTTTATCTTCTTTTCTGTTTATGCAACTTCTTGTTTTTACCAGGCACAGCTAGAAGAGCCTTGCATACAAGTCTTGCCAAATGTCAAGCTCCAACCTAAAGGGACTCCACCTTGGGCTACCAGAGGTTGTTCTTGGGGAAGGCATGGGATTGATGGTGTCATGTTTGACTTGAACAGGAGTGCTTTTCCATCTCTTGCNTGATGGAGTCGGAGCCCGAGTGGCTGCGGAGCGAGATCAAGCGGCTTTTCCAGGAGCTGGGCGAGACCACCAGGGAGAAGATCCAGGCGGCGGAGTACGGGCTGGCCGTGCTGGAGGAGAAGCAGCAGCTGAAGCAGCAGTACGAGGAGCTGGAGCTGGAGTACGAGACCATCCGCAACGAGATGGAGCAGCTGAAGGAGGTGAGGCGCCGGCGGGGGGGCCGGCGGCAGGTGCCCGCCCTGCGGCGCGGCCCCGGCCCCGGCTCCGGCCTGAGCCGGGCCGTTGCGAGCGCGGGGGGCGAGGGCGGTTTGGGGGCGGTGGGGGCGGGACAGATGGCCGACCCCGGCACCCGGGGGGGGGNCGTAACGCAGACCACCACGGAAGCAATGTAGTGGGCTTTAGTTCATGCAGCTTTGTTTTGGTGCCTTTCCCCGTCGTTGGCCTTTTTTTGTTTTTCTTTAAAGGAAACTTCAGATCTAATCCGTGCAGTGGAGTGAGATTTGTCAAAAGAAATGCTGTTTTCTTAGGTCATCTGGCACATAAGTTTTTCTTGTGCAAGATCTTCTCCAGGTCTAGGCCACGGGAAAAGCGCAGCCTCGGGAAGAGTCTGTGCACAGAGTGGCGCCGGCTTGCCAGAATAAGTAGACATATGGCTAGCTTTCCTTATGAGAGCATATCTGGTCCCCTGCCAGTCTGCTGCATAGCATGTCCCATGGGAACTTCTTTGCCTGCCTGTACCCATGGTTATTTTGGTGACTGTTTCCGTGTAGGCAAACCCTGTGCTGCTTTTCAACCGATTTAGGCCTTGCCTTGATTGCAAAAGATCTGATACAGCCCAAGAGGTGAATATATGTGGATTTATTTGACCAGTGCAAACTGAATCCGATGGGTCTTTGGTTTACCTCATTCAGTTGGAAACGAAGTAACATCAAAACATGCTGTTTCAAAGGGAAAGTAAATACTTGTAAATGGACTGGTACAAATTCAGCTGAATCTGTGGGCACCCTCACTTCCTGTATGCCATGTGTTTTTTGGTCTTGTACACAAAGCTTTATTCAGCTTTTACTATGTTAAAAAAGCATAAGGAAAAGAGGTTAATTACTTTAAATTACATGACTATGAATTTGTTAACTAAATATGCAAGCTGAACTGGTGAACCGCTATAACTAAAGCCACTTGAGACCGACAGGGTTACAGCACCATACAGTAGCAGAGATGCTATGTGAAAGTCAAGGGTAGAGGCAGTGTTGAAAAGAAGGTGAGAGTGACAGAGTTGTGCTAAAGGGAAAGAAAAATCAGTAAACCCATTTGGTAGGCGGGATGTGAAACGTGGCGTCGAAAGGTGAAGGGACTGGTCCAACCTCATTCAGCAAGCCAGCACCTGATCCGTGAATGGAAGCCAGGTTGCCTCAGTCACAGGTAGCACTGAGCTGTGCTGTGTACACTTGGGCATTACATGTTTTGGCTTTCAGCTGGAAAAAGGCTTGAAGACAACTTCTTTTCATTCATTTAGGGCTGCAACGCTTCAGAAGCTTGTAAAAGAGATTAAAAAAAAAAAAGAAAATTACATGATCAGCAATGATTCACTCTTTTTTTGCTTTTAACATTCTGAAGGATTTGCTTTGTGTGTGCATGTCCCATTGTAATTAAGTCAAAACCTGGGAGGCAAACAATTCTGGGAACAGCTTGAGGACTCTGCTAGTTAGCGTACACAGGGGAAAAGCATTACTCCTCCAGCTTTCTTGTGATGCTGTGGAGGAATCTGGTCTGTATTAGGTCTTGTAAACCTTTAGCAGATGCATGAAGCATGCTCTCAGAGGAGGAGTTTATCTTCTTTTCTGTTTATGCAACTTCTTGTTTTTACCAGGCACAGCTAGAAGAGCCTTGCATACAAGTCTTGCCAAATGTCAAGCTCCAACCTAAAGGGACTCCACCTTGGGCTACCAGAGGTTGTTCTTGGGGAAGGCATGGGATTGATGGTGTCATGTTTGACTTGAACAGGAGTGCTTTTCCATCTCTTGCTTCTGAACTATGACTTCAAGCAGCCTTTTAAAATACAGCAGTTCTAGTCTCTATAAATCTTGTTTTGTTCTTCTCTACTACATCTGGAGACCTCAGTAGCACAAGGCCGTTTTATGCCGAGTACTGTGCAGGCACACAGCAAAGTTTCCTGTACTGCTGGGTGTTGTAGATTTGGGTGGACTTTAATTTGTTCAATGTTATGAAGCACCCCATATCATGGCCCTGTTCATACTGTAGGTAAATGGGCTCCGAGTGTGGGAACTTGGTAATACAGTCTGTTGTAAGTACAGGCTTTTCTGCTAGTCATCAGATCTTCCATAGCTTTTTGGCCAGGTTCTCTTACCTGCCGCCCATTTCCCATTGTGGCAGAATTTCATAGCCTTAACCTCCACAGTTTTATCCCTTTGGTAAGTGCAGATGGCATCCTCAGAGCTGTACCCCATTTTGTAAAGGTGTCTGTGTACACCCAGTATTTGCAATTCAAATCCTCCTGGTGAAGCTGTGGAGCTGTCCTGTCCTTGCATGAGGCTGCACACTAGCCTCTTTTTAGTCACGGCCCTTGGTAAATTGTCCTTTTACCTGCTCGTGTGCTGACTTGATCTCATATCTTTTATGGTAATTTGTGCTGCATTTTTTCTATTGCATTCATTTGAGAGCACTAAATTTAAATACAAACTGTCCCCAGGTAAACTTACTGATTATCTTTAGTCCCACCTTTGTAAAAGGGAATTGATTTCAAACCTTTATAGATAAATAACACAATTTTCCCTAGTTCAGAGAAATAAGCTACTGGCTTTCTTGTAGTGAAATACTGCATCACATTGTATGCATATAATTTTTATTGTTTTTTCACCTCTAGGAGATGAAGTAATAGAGAGTTTTTTCTGTAGGCCATGTTCAACTTGTAAGTCATCCTGTGAGCTTTCATCTGCAATGGCGCTAATTGTATAAGTTACAGGGCTGCCTACCTGCCTGAGCCGGGATTTTTGTACTTATGGGGAAGATCTGTAGGATCAGCTCTTTGTGTGCTCCAGCTCACAAAAGTGATTGTCTGGGGATTCAGTTATTGGCGTTCCTGATGATTTGTAGGGGAGTGTGGCATGGAAGGTTAAGTTGGAAAAGGGGTTATCTGCTTCACTCAGTACTTTCGAGTTGCTTTTGAGATGTCAGTTAGATTTATAACTAACTATTAGTTTAGTTATGAAACTGGCTGCTCTCCAAAGCTGCTTTCTGATTAGGTGGTTGTGTTGTATTGGTGGTGGTAGACTTGTGTTTAAATCCCTCAGAAAACATGGGTATTATATTATGAATTATTTATTTCTGTAATAATGTAGAAGTATGGAAGTAGACTGTGGCTGTCCTTAAAGTCTAAAAGCATGTGTCAGTACATCACAGTTAATTTGATATATATGGTTGTATACAGTTTTTAAGGGGGGGGGAAGCTTACAACGAAGAGTGGCAATGATCTGTACATGACTTTTGATTTCTTTGTAGGGTGGCAGTGGCTCTTGTTTCTGTTTTTTGCCTTTAAGGATCACGTGTTGGCTTTATGCCATGACATGAATTCTCTGTAGAGGATTCCTGGGTAGACTTGGAAACTGTCTTTGAAAAAAACATTCAAATAACACCTTGCTGCTTCATGAAGAAATGGCTGGGCTAAAGTCATCTAACAAACCAGTGGGAAACTGGGATTAAATCCTCTGTGCTCATAGTTCAGTGCTGGATTGACCAGGTCTTTCCATTTAATCATAGTAAATAATGATATTCAGTAGTAATACACCTAAGGCCTCAGGTACACCTCTGCAGCCTCCTCCTAAGAAATATTCAGGTGTAATGTTGATTCCTGCTGAAAGGGAAGGACCTTAATGACATTTGAGATTAACTCTAACCTTCCAGTTCTGTTAAAACCAAAGGGTTTAGTGCATAAAATAAAGGAAATGTTTTTTTAAATAGACCAGCTTAGGTGAAATTTATTCTGATTATACATATGTAAATATAGAATAAGAATCTAGAGTAAGTACAATTACAAATTGGTGTTGGGGAACTGATACCAGTTTTGTACAGAGTAATGGAAAATAGTTATACTTCTGTGAACCTGTCTTGTGGATTTAATGGGGATTGTTAATTGGACTGCAACACCTGCCACACTTGAAATGTAAGAAAAGAACAGAATTGCTGTCTCTAGTGTAAAATTAGACTGAAAACTGTGGTTGGGGTAGGCAAAATATTCCCGTGTAAACTAAGCTTCTTATATTTTGATAAATCATAGTTGGTTTATGTTAAGAATAGAACCACCTGTAATTTTCATTATATCTGCAGTGGTAGAGACACTTAGTGCTGTGCTTTGGAAAAGCTGCTTTTCTTACATATCCTTACTTTGGAAAAAACAAAGCCTGAAAAGTTAAACATTCCAGTTTTTCCTGCTGTACTAGAAATAGTAACCTGTAAGGCTTCATGTTGCTAACTCCATTTTCTTTGTCAGCGTTATTTGAACTGCCTTTCTTGAAAAGCAGAAATAATAATTCTTAAAGTGATGATTTCAGATTATTTTCTTCTAAAATTGCCAAATTTTCCTCTTGGGCATTTTTCTGACAAAATTCACTGTACCTTGTGTAATACAACAGCCATAAATACTTGTGTGAATAGTAAGGACCTTCTTGTGGAATTAAATTATTAAAAAAACCCCCATGTTTCCGGAGTAGTGGTTGTCCTTAAACTGCTGTAGACTCGGCTGAGCACTGGGTCTTGGTGAAACATGATGTTTTATTTTTGCTTTGTGATGCTTGTCTGTGCCTTGGCCCAGAATGAGGGTTGTCCCTGACCCTCCAGCAAACATTAGATAATTTGTTTCTAATTTTCTACATTAGATTAAACCCAAGGTTTCATGAAACAAAAGTTTGGCAGCAGTAGTCCCGTTTACTACGTATTTTTCCCCTGAAAGTGTGGCAGCGCTGGGTGTTTGCTGTCCTGGTGGAGGAGATACAGTGAACTGCAATGTGGAACTAAGCCAAATTCTCCTCTTTATTTTTTTTCTTATTTTGTAAGCAAATTTATTTTTCTTTTTGAATCAGGTCAGTTCCCTGATTTGGGTGACAGGTGCACTGCACGTGGTTGTGCTGGTACCACCTCACTGAGAGCGTGTTACAGCAGCAGCAAATAGGTGATGAGAAGAGCATCTTAAGCCAGTCTTGCTGCTGAGCTTGATGGTGAGACTGCTGCCTGAGCAGCACGAATTACAGCCTGCACAGCCTGCTTGCGTCCTTCTTGTCTGACAGTCTTCGGGATGCTGCAGAGGTGACAGCGTTATTGTCAGGCTGGCAGTTATGGTAGGGGTCTGTACTGGTATGTAGTCTCTCTTGCAATACTTTTTGTCTTTACCCAAATAAACCGTTCCTGTTTGAGACACATTTGGCATCCTTCAGCATGCAGTCCTGGATGAGGGCACTTTAGAGCTGAGGCTCTGCAGGTGGGATGGAGGGCTGCCTGGGTGTTCAGAGAGCATGGTGATGGGGTCAGCAGCAGGGGACAGGCAGTCTCGGCAGGAGGAACAGGACTACTGCACACTGGCAGCCTCTCTCCGCAGGTGCTGCAGGGGAAAATGTGTGGAAAGCACTATTGCTAAGGGCCTGAGTGAACCTGGAGGGCTTCTGATGGGCAGCACTATGTGGGTGCCGGCTGTGTCTTCCTACCTCCCTGAAGCAGAAGTTCGTGCAGCCCCTGAGGTGGCAGACATCCTGCCTGGAAACTGAAAGTCTCAAACCTACAGTCATCAGTGTTCTGTTGCATGGGGGGGTTTCTGCAGCTCTGCCACAGTGATACCCGTGATTTACTCATTTCAAATCACAACTCCTGCTTGCCATTTCAACATCTGCTGGAACAAACTCGCTACTTTCAGGGGCATTAACACCCAATTTATCCCTTGGAATTTAGGGCCATTTTTCTTCTAATCTGAAAGAAAATTCTAGTTATTTGGAAAATTGCCTGGTTTCCCTAGGAGGGGAGTGAGTGGGTGGGAATAGCAGTTCTCAGGTCTGTGTGCTGCCCCGGAGTTAATGGATTCACCATTTCCTCTTTCACTCTACTGTATGTGAGGTTGTGACTAATCTGTAGCAGCGTGGGGCTGTAAGATGACTTCCAGAGGGTGATGCATCCTCCAGGCATTCATCTGCTTACTTTCTCTGCTTTTGGCAGACTGCGGAGAATTGTTTGTTCAGAGCTGGTAACCCAGCAACAGAGGAATATAACGTGGGTTTGAAATATGATCCACAAAAGCTTAGCAGAGGGAAGTGACATAAATAAACTTTGCCATCCAAATGAATGCAGGAGCCTCCATTTCAGACAATAGCTGAAGTTTTAAGTGTAATAGCTGCAGAGCTGTGACTTTTTTCTTATTTTCCCCTCCCTCCAGCTCTCTCCTTTCCATCTCCTGCTTTCCTTCCCCTCCTCAGCTGTTTTCCCAGCTCTGGCTGAAATACACACCAGGCGGTGGAGCCTGCCTCCACATCCCCCTACGCGTGTCAGGCTCACCCCGCAGACAGGCGTCACTTTGGAGCGGGTAGATGGGACCTACCTGAAGAGTCGGCTAAAAGCCATGCTATGCCTTACTCATACAACAGATGGGTTTGCCACCGGGGCTCTGGGGAAGCAGGGACCCATGTAGTGTCTAGAGGGCCCTTTAGACAGAAAATGGCTTGGCTCTGGGGTCTGTGTGCCGGGAGGTGGGCCTAATTGGGAATGTTTGGCCCAAACGTAGTTGGAGCATGGGGTGGGAACAGATATGGTTTCTCTGCAGTCCTGTGGCCATGTTTGGCACTTGGGTCAGGGAGAGCCCATGCCATATTAGGACCTGTACAGCTCTGGCTGAAGTCAACAGCAGGTCTGGTGGCGTGGTGCACTCCTCCTGCATGGCCTGGCCTCTGCGGTATGCTGCAGTCCTTTGTCTCCTTAAATCTTTTGTTTTCACCCCTTAATTGCTGCCAGCATGCAGGCTGGATCTTAGCAAGCTTACGGAGTGGTGCTGAGCGCTATCCTGTTGGCAATGAGGTGGTATTATGGTAAATTCATTAGGAAGTCTGTCTACCTGTCCTGTCTGTCAGTGCTGCACAGAACTGGTCCTGTAGTTAGTCTCTGGTTCGAAGGCAGAGATGTGTATTGACCTGATGGATGAATAAGCTTATTTCTTCAGTATTGCTACAAACTAGAAAGACCTTTGAATTGCCATCTAACGTGCCAAAGCCAAACAAGTTTCGTTGCTTCCTATGCACAGAGAGTTTGTTACATCCTTTTTGGTTTTTTAGACGATCAAGGGATGATGTTTGGTTGGAGCTTGTTCTGTTGCATGCACAGATGACTCTGAAGTAGACGGGCTTTTCTGGCACTCCCTGCACACATGGCTGTGTGTTTTTTGGGGGAGAGATTTGGTTCTGATGCCCAGTGTGGCTGGGTATCGTGACCTGTCTGTAGTCCAGCCCAGCTCTTGAGGTCTTGCTAGAGCTCGGCAGCAGATGCCCTACCAGTAGCAGTGAATGAAACTTTTCAACAGTATGATGTCAGGAAGAAAACGGAGAGAATGCATTTTCAAGCAATTAGTATATAATTATTTTGTGTTTTTTCCCTGATGTCATTTGGAGAGGGCATTCTGCCTTTGAAATGGGAATCGGCTATTGTAGGGTGAATGAGACTGTCCCCAAGAGGCAATGAGCAGAAAAATGTGGTGTCATGTAGCATGTGCCCTCAGCTTTGGTACATACTATGAAAAGAAGAAAGATTATTTTGCCAAATCATACTTCCCTAAATAAATTTTGGTCTCTGATTTAGCTGAAATCATCCAGGGGTGGTCCCGATTTAAACTTTTCTCTGGCACAGTTTAATCCAGTAGCTTTCTGAGACTTGTATCTATGTGAATAAAGGCTCCAGTCTAACTTGTATCTTAGTTCACTGTGTTCAACAGCTGTTCAAGTCATTCCACTTGGCTCCATTTTGGTGATGCGTTAATAAAGTGTTTGTTTTTAACCAAAAAGTGGTTAAAATCAAATATTCTCCGCTGTTTAAATCAGCTAATAATTTTCCACATAAATGCTTCCTCTTGAAGTGAGGAACAGGGATTGATCTATTCATTTTCAGCTCAAATTTTCTTCTGTCCCCTTCAAATTTATATAAATGTACATATTTTAACAGTTGTAATGTCAATAACAGTGAGACTTGACCTATAACAAGAGGTGTCATTTTTCCCTTCATCAGACACCTATTCTTCCATGTGGTTCTATTTTTCCTTAAACTTCTGTGGCTTCAATCTCTGACATTTCTCATTGCAAAAGTCCATTTTACACATTTGGTAATGGTTTTCATTCTGTCACTTAGCAGTACTGGGATATTCTCCCACATCTTACAGCTGCGGTGGTAGGCAGAAGGTTTTAAAGAAAAATTTGCATTTTGAATACAGCAACATGTTTAGTGTGACAAAATGAAAATGCAAACCTTTGTGCACCCTCTGAAGCGTTAGTACCCTTAAGAAGGCTTTGTCCTGGCCTTGTTCTCTAGAAAAATACGCTGATTTTCTTTTCTCCCAATTATAATGGAATGATAAGCTTTGTGATCTTAAATAAATCTGGCTGCTCTAGCTTTTGTCAGCCAGCTTTCTGGTCTTTCATAACAATGTGGATAGTTGTTTTTAAATTTGAATGGCTGGGTGGTTTTCGAGATGAATGAGATCCTGTCATGTAAAAATCTCTCTTATGTGTACATAACAAGTAAGCCTGATGTGAAAGTGGGATCTTTAGCATACTGTTTAGCTACATGGAATCTGCATTTAAATGGTATAAATGAGATAACTTCAAGTCCATGAAAACCAGAACATTTTGTTAAGCTGGAAAATCGCCTTGCTATGGCAGGTTTATTAGGCATTGCTTGTGTGTTTGTGGAGGCCTTTCTTTCCTGATGGGAAGAAGATGGGTACAGTAGACTGCAATTTCAAGTAGTACACTGGGCTTATTTTTAGTCTTGCCTCACAATTTCTTTCCTTATGTAGCTTTAAGAAGAATTTTACCTTAAATCCAAACTCCTCTGATTTTTGTGTCATTGGTTTTGGCAAACATTTCCGAATTTTTTCAGTCTGCTTGTGTTAGGATATAATGGTCTTTTCCTCCTGGTGTTTTTGTGGTCAAAACCATTTCAGGTGGACAGGAAGGCACTTACCTGTCTGCTCATGTCAACTGCAAAGGTTACATAGAGTCGACAAGGGCAGAATTGTAATTTACTTTTCCTAATTAGTAAGATCCCTCTAACATCTGATTATTGAGTTGTGACGAGATCCTCTGAGACTTCAGTGGGGACAGAGACCAGTCCAATATGATTTTGTTTCATAGGTGAGTTATGACAGTCTTGCCAGGAAAACTAATTGAAGTGAGAGGGACTTAAGAAAACACTAAGGCTTCTGTTCTGCCATGTGCTGGGCTCGCACAGGATGTGGCGAGATCTGTGCCCTTCCTTGTGCAGCAAACTTGTTCAGGGGAGACAAACGAGAGAAAGCTGCCCCTCTAGCCTCAAATACAGTTTTTTGTAGACAAAATCTTGGCTTTGCACACCTGCCTATTTATTGACAGTGTTGCCAGTCTTAAATGCCAAGATATCAGGAATTGTGCCTTAAAAAAAAATAATCATGCCTATAGTTTTTTTGAAGTGGGGATAGAGGAAGGAGGAATTGAGAGTTTGGTTGACTTGTTTCTTTTGTACACCCACAGAGGCTAGAAAGTGCCTGAACTGCTGCTGCATTTTCCCCTTCCCCTCTCTCTCCTGAAGCGGATGATTTCCATGGCTCCAGTAGTTGCATTTTAAAGGCCAAATAACTTAAGACCTCTCATACTCATGAGATGGTTTTGTATTTGCGGGTCTGAAGTGTTAACTGAACATCTAATCTTGTACAGATGTTTGTACTCCTAAGCCCTTAATACAAACAAATGCATGCACAAAATCATGCCCTGAACTCTGTAGCTGCTTTGAGTTTAATGTGAGTTAAGGCTTGTGCATTCAAAGAGCCTTTGTTGCAACTTGTCTAAAAACAGCAGAAAAGTGTAGTCTATGTTGTGCTCTAATTACTTACAAAATGGGAGATTTAATGGGAATGCAGACAGACCCTGAAACCTAATGACCAGGACTGCAATGACCTTTCTTCCCTGACAACAGGAAAATTATGTGCTAGCATTTCCTTGGAGCTGTGCCTCAGTGTTTGGTGGGAGAGCGTGCACTCTGCAGTGTGGAAGTTCAGTGAGACACCCTCATAAATACTTGGATTTTGTTCTGCAGCTGCAGCACCAGATTTTTGTCTTGTTTTTTTCCCTCCTTTATTTTAAATGAGATGGGAATGTTTCATGGGCAGGAAATGGGAATGGCTGTTTTGTGAGCACAGCTGTTTTAAATAAACTTAAACCAGTGGAAGGGTGTTGAACTCTCTCCTTTTGGAAATGGCCAAAAACCTCATGAAATTGGAATAGCTTGTTTGCTTTTCGAAACAGCAAACTTAGTTTTTAAACTATCCTCTTGCATCCTTAGTTTTACAGCATCACAAGTTTCCTTACTGTGTCAATGAGGCTATTAAGGATGTTACCCTCATTAAATTTGTGAGAAAGTAAATTGAAGGGAAGGGATTTTAGATTTTATGCTTTACTACTGGAGTTTAATCTGAAATTAACATTCTTTCTTTCGTTAATTCTGTTTAGGGCTTGAATTTCTAATTCTTGTTACCCTTGTTGAGAAGGGAAATACATCCTGAAATTCCAAAAATCTGTTTTCAAGTAAAACAATGTACTTAAGCAATTCTTGATAAAATTCCCTTAAATACAGTCCATGAGATTAGTGCTTTCTGTCACATTTGTGCCACAGTACAGGCAATTAAATACTGAACGGATGGACTTGGCTAATTTAACGTGATCTTGGTGAACTGCATTGAGAAATCTCTCTGAACACATCAAACCTAATTGTAAACACAAATTTCCCCATGACACAGAACTAACGCAATGTAGATTTCTGTATTACATTGGAAGTTAATAAAGCATAGATGTGTATTGAGTATCTTGCAACAGGAGGCAGCTACTTGTATTTTTATTCCTTACTTTCTGTGTGTACATATGCATATGTCTGGAAAATTCTAGCATTATAAGACGACTGGAAAAGCTCAAGTCTTTCTTTTTTGCATACAGTAGCTAAACACGAGAAGAAAAGACCTTTAATTTGCTGCTGTTTTTAAGAATGTATTTTGAAAGATGCTTATGATCTTTCACTTTTATATATATATAATGAAAGGATGTGTAAGTCATTCTCTTAGGTAGATCTTGGCAGCTGCCAGTTGAGTGGGGGGAAGGGTAAGGAGAAGAAAAATGAGATACAAGCTATCAACTGAGCTTGTAACTTTAAATCCTTGTTTACGCTGAGCATTATCAAAATATTCCTCATGACTGCCCAAGCACTGTGTTCAACAGAAACGAGCTGTGGTGGTGGAGGATGTTGCAGCTGCGTCTGATGATACCTTTCACTTTTTCTTTTATTTTTTTTTTCTTTCTTTTTTTCTCCTCCGCCCCCACCCCCGGTTCTTCTAAAGTTTTGAAAAGGTTGTATCTGCTTTCCAAATAAACTTTCCTGGAGAGTTTCATTGGATCTGTGAAAGGATTTTCGAAGCCATCATTCCTAAAACTGAGTTGGGTAGTTCTAGAGCTGCCTCTCTCTTTTTCTGGCTGCTATTCACTCGATGCTTGCTGTTGCATGAAGGTTTGTCCCTTTTGTTCAGATCCCTTGTGATTACAGTTGCTGAATTCAATCTCCTAATTTAATATGCATCTTTGTGATAGTTCAGTTTAGTCTTAAGAATACAGCAAAAAGACAACAGATCTTTTTTGTAGATTTTTTCTCAAAGGATGCTGCTTCTCTTGCCCTCCTGCCTGTCCCTAAATGTACGGTGCACTGAAGTGCCACAGTCGTCTTCATGGAATTGAAAGGGAATCTCTGAGGCTGGGGGCAATCTAAGCTGGACAGGCTGGACAGCTGGGTGGGTGGCAAGTAGGTCTGTCCGAGCTCCCCACTCCCCACAGAACGAGGAGAAACTGCAGTGCTTGATTCGACAGACATCAGCCAACCCCAGCTTCCTTCCTGTCTTCCGTCCTATGTTCCTCTGTAAACCTACAGGGCTTTCGTTTTGTTCTGTTACTGTGGCTGATTGTGAAATCGCTGCAGTTGGAGAGCAGAGTACTTTACATAACTTTTATAAAGTTTCTCCTTTTTCTGTTCATGAAGGATTTTTACTGAAAGGTCTTCAAAAGTGAAGGCTTAGAGTAAAATAAAAATTATTAGGAGTTTTATTTGAAATTTAACATTACTAATCTGTTACAAGCCTGTCATATTTTTCTTAAAATGTTACTGATTACCATGTGTAACTGTTGCTTTCAGTTGTGCATGTATGCCATGTTCTGTCTTGCATGGGTTTATTTATATAATAAACATTACATGGTAATTTCTATATTCACTACATTAATACTATAGCAATGCCAGGTGTACAAGTATATGCACAATTGGCTTAAAAAGAAAATTATAAGCCTTGGCCCAGGCGACTGTCTAAAGCATAGTTAGCAGGAAGGAACGTTCTGCCGGGGGACAAGTAATGTCCAGACAACAGAGCTGTCCCACTCTCTTGTGACCGTCTCTAAATACTAGCTAACTTCAAATGAAAGTTTACCTTTGCAAGACAGATAAGTTTGTCAGTGGTGGAGAGCCGATGGTGATCTTACGGGTGATTTGCATGTTAACAGCTTGGCGTTTACCTGTCTTTTCTTGATCAAGTGGTGGTTTATCTGGGGTGAGCATGCTGGGTGCTGTGATGGTGAGTGGCAGCAGTGCAAGAGGGGATGTTCCACTGGGAAGCTGCCACACAACAGCACATAGGTAACTTGCCAACTGCGATGACAGCCTGTACTTTCTGTATGAGAATAAGTGAGACTGACCTCGCAACGGTTGCAGGCTGGGAGGGCTAGACAGGGCTTAGGCCATGCTGGTTGGGAGCATCCGCTGCTGGCAATGTGCGTGTGCGTGCACCAGACTCTCCTGGCTCTGGAGTGCAATTTGGGGATTGGAATATAACATCTGCTTGCTCCCACATGCAGCTTTGTCAGTGGCTTCGTTTCAGCCACATTTGACTCAGACACAATAGGTGAAATATAAGGCAGCTATTTTTGTAAGTTTCTTCTTTTAGGGGTAATTAGTACTTTTTTTTTGCATAGGCACAGCCTATGTTCTCTACTGTGAGTCCAATTCAGGAAGCTAATTAAAGGTGAGCTGAAGCCAAAATACCCCAACTAATCCCTGGGAAATGAGACCACTTGCACTTAACTGGCTAAATTAGAGCAGTATTTGGGGAGTAAGTGTTTTAAAACATTTCCCCCATGCCCCACTGGTTACAATGAAGTCTTGTTCTAACATCCTCCAGTAATCATAGAAATATTTTAAGAGCACATTTGAGTCACTTGGAACAAATCCAGCTGTGGAGTTGTTTAGCTCCAGCCACCAGTGTATTTGTGTTGCTACAGAACAGTCCATAAAAACTAAAGACTGAACCATAGCACATACATGAGTAATCACAAACACAATGTGCCATGTTTAACTTATTTTCTGTTTTGCTCTTCTTTACCCATAGGTTATGGAGCCTCCATCTTTGGAGGCATTCAAAACCCAATTGGACAATGTCCTGAGCAACCTGCTGTGGGCGGCCCTACTTTAAGCAGGGAATTTGGACTAGGTGATGTCCAGAGGTCCCTTCCAGTCTCCTCTTCTGTGATTCTGTTATTCTGCTTATATATATATGTATGTATATGTTTTACATACATACTGTGCCCAGTATGCCCCATAGTTTTTGATACAGTTCTAAAGTTTGAACTCATTTTTATGATTCCCCCCTTCCAGCTATTTTTAGGTAGTGAATACTTGCTGAAGGATTGAGTAGCTGAATCTAGATTTTAGCAAGTGGAGCATGTGAGAGGTGTTGGTTTTTTGACTGGATTTCGGGAGGGCTGAAGGAATGCGGACTGCTGTGACACTTGTAGCATTACCTCTTAGGAA
The DNA here is from genome assembly GCA_013397275.1 of Burhinus bistriatus. Taxonomy (NCBI): domain Eukaryota; kingdom Metazoa; phylum Chordata; class Aves; order Charadriiformes; family Burhinidae; genus Burhinus; species Burhinus bistriatus. Next base: position 54,223 of record VYXH01004264.1, read on the forward strand.
AGGAATGCAGAGATGGGTCGCCTTCTGTCAGTGTTGGGCCTTTCACAGGCTTTGTAGTTTTGTTCGCACCTTTAGGTTTTTATAGTGATCCTACTAATCACTCTCAGGAGTTTTGAAGCCCTCTTATCCCTGCATGTATTCTGCATCATTCTACCCTCTGTCCTTGCAAACTGGTATTTAACTCCTAGAACGGTGTGCATGAATTATGGTCCCCTTTAACTTCTGTAGGGTTCTGGGATGGGTAAAATCCTGTATTCCAGGATTAATTTTGACACGAGTGAGCTATGGTTGATTATACTTTCCTGTCCTCTTGGGTCCCCAGTGGAGGTAAGCACAGTGGTGAATTGGAGGGAAACTGTACCTAGGACTGTCCATGGCCAGTAGAATCAGGCTTGAAGTACGTATCTTAGCTTGTGACTACTCCTTTCTGAATTTTGGGAGTTTTCTTAAGGAAGATGAGAGAGCCTCTGAGGGCTGGGATGTTGGCATTGTGTCAGGGCTGCTGGGACTGTGGACTTGAACCCCAGGCTAGCCTGGAAGTTTGGAGGAAAACTTTCCCATCAAAATGTTCTGTATTTCAGTCTCTCACGGATGCATGCTAGGGTAGGGAAAGCATAGCTTTCCTGGCAATTTCATGTTTGAGACACCCCCACCCAAGGACTTACTAATAAATCAGCTTGATTTTGTCCCCTCTGTGGAAGGAGACAAGGAAGAGAAATGTCTCTAAAGATTCCTTGTTGCCTACACGTTTGACTTTGGTAACAAGTAGAAACCAAACAACAGGAATACAGTAAGAAATGTGGTGACCAAGAGCTGCTGATGTCTGCAGGTACATCTGCATAGAACAAAAGCTGTGTGGATTTACATTAGCTAGTTTGTAGCTGGTTGTTCTAATCTAGCCTGTGTGGCCAAGTGCCCTAAAATATAAATGAGTTATTGGGACTGAAGCAAATGGACCCTTTTTAACGTGACACAAAGCCTGTTAACATCAAAATTGGTCTGATGTTCCCTCTGACCTCCCCATTGTTAGGGTTTGCAGGGAGCATAGTAAGGCATTCATTCCTTTCATGCTCCTCGGCATGTGGGACTGCAGCTGGGGAATGTCTCTTGGAATTTTGCTTATCCAGGGAAACTTTAGGGGCTGGCAAAGCCCCTGCAAGGTGTCTGTTCACTTTTAAGGTTCTTGGCTCTGGATATTGTAAGATCTGGCCTCAAAGAGCATTTATCAACCCGACCCTGTGGTCTACTATGCCTCCTCTTGATCAGCGTGGTTGTGTGTGCCCTTATTTTCACAACAGGCCCATCCTGTAGTTGCTCACAATGGATCTGAAATAGCATTAAGGTTGACACTGTATGTGTGCTTCACAAGGAATATATTTTCTCGTCTTATTATCATTGTTCTCTGTGGCAAGGTCCTCTCCATAAAAAGTGATTAATTTGATGAAAGTATTTCTCATGCTCTGGGCTCCTCTATTTGCTGCGTAGTACCATGCTGTGTTAGTCATGTGTTACTGCACATAATATTAGGCTTTGTATGAAGAATGTGGCCTTAATCTTCAGTGGGCATTGCTGTACAAGGGAATAAAGCCTCCACAAGATGTGGAGTTTGTGTAGATCTCAGTTTTGTTCCGTGCCAGGGGGGTTTTAGGATGGATATTAGGAAAAATTTCTTCACAGAAAGGGTTATCAAGCATTGGAACAGGCTGCCCAGGGAAGTGATGGAATCACTATCCCTGCAGATATTTAAAAGATGGGTAGACGTGGTGCTGAGGGACATGGTTTAGTGGTGGTTTTGGCTGTGTTGGGTTGATGGTTGGACTTGATGATCTTAAAGGTCCGTTCCAACCTAGGTGATCCTATGATTCTATGCCTCTTGGCTCAATGAGGCTCTAAAGCTAGGTTTTACTTGTAAAAGATTGCCAGAGCTATCAAGAACAGCCCAGTACTTGGTGTTGTGTGCACGTGAACTCCAGTGCACAGGCTTGGATTGTTTAACTCTTCCTCTTGTATTTTAAGATCAGTCTTAATGCTGCCTTTGGAACTGGTGTTGCAGCAGTCATTACAGTGTTTTCCCACTCGACTTACTGATCTAGTGTCTTGAAATTTCAGGACTGTAGATAATGCGTGTATTTCTATTTCTCTTTCTTCGTGGAGTGAAGAAAACCGCTCTAATAATTGAAAAGTTGTGTTTGAGCAATTTGAATATCATCTGTGGGGACAGCTAGAATTCCTCTTCTCCATTTCTTTAGTTTTTCTTTAACTTTGAGGCCTTCATCTGCCTGAAAACAGTGTCTATTTATAATGCAGAAATCAACTTGCTCAAATTCCAGCTTTAAATGTGAAGTGAGCTCTTGAAGAGACAGAGAATTCTTCCTTGTAGTCTTGAAAAATAAAACTGATCTGTGTCAGTATGTCACTGAATGTAAGATGGGGTGCTCTCCTTGTCTCAGTTCTGTGTTGGGATTGTAGTTTGGTTTTGAATTAATCGTGCTTTAGACATCAGTCCTGTATAGATGTACCCAGTGTTTCGTTTGAGAACGAACAGCAGGGGCAGCAGTGGCAGTGAATGCAAAGAAGTATAGTAATATCCAAGGAAGTGGTGGGGTGGGTAATGTGCCACTGAGTATGCCCTTAAGAAGAACCACGTGTTCGATTCTGAAAGGCTGAAGAGCGTAGCTGTAAAACTACTTCAGTCCTGACTTTGCTTTTTACTACATTCTCTTGCTTAGTCTTCTAAATCTGGGAAAATGTACTTTTGATCAATTACCTCTTTGTGACCAGGGTAGGGCAAACCTGAAAGGAGATGTGCTACAGCAATTCATGAAGCTGAACACAGAGGGGTAGTTTAATGCACTCCATGGCACTGTAAACATTGCAGTGTATCTGCTGTGTCCCTGCTATGCAGCTGCATTAAATACATATTGCATGTCTGGGGTCTAGTTTGCTTCCAGGCCCACTCTCTGTCTACAGCACATTGCATCTTAAATGTAGTTAGATGCTTTCAATCATCAGTTGGCAGTTACTTCAGCATCTATAAGCTGCGGAGTTGCTTCACATTCGGTCCCAGGGAGAGTGGCAGGGCAATGAACTTTTTTTATCAGCGTGCCAAGAATGTGGTACTTTGCAGTGGTTTGTTCAGTCAGATACTATTACACAAGCACCCTGAATCTATAACTGCAAAAATGTATCCCTCATTAAAAAACAAAACCAAGCAAGTCAAAAATCCCACTACTGTTTGCTCCTCTAACGTGTCTTCCAAGGCATTTTTGAGTGCAATGCCAGGCTGCTTGCTGTTGAAGGGAACTTAAATGTTTAGGGAAGAATGCGCTGGGCAAATGACACAGTTATCAAGTCGGGTATTGTTCTCAAATAACTAGTATGTGCTTACTTGCTGAAACTGAAGTTTGGTCATCCGCTTTCTTTTCTGTAGCTTCTGCCGCAGCTGAAAGGTCAGAAATGGTCTGCTTGCATGTGTGAAAACTAGACAAAAAGTGTAGTTCTTGTGTACTGATAAGTTTAAAACAGTACCTTGTCCTGGCTAGGATGATATCCCTGTCCTATGTAAAGACTTAGACTGAAATAATGTCTTGAATAGACTTGTGTCTCTGACAGTTGCTGGTTAGCTAGATTTGGTTAATGTGTGATATTTTTAAGGACTCTTACACAGCTCTGTTGCAGACCGTGCTTTTTGATCTTTACCTTGGAGTCCGGCATGGGAGACAAACTTTAGCCTTAGGCCAAGAAGTTGGAAGCAGTTGCCATGTAAAGATGATGAGGACAGTTGGCTGCCCACTTGTATCTGAAGGGCAATGTGGTCGTGTCTCTTCTTCCAAGGGCAGGAGGAAGTGGGATTGGGTTTTGTTCCCCTTCCTCCATTTCCTCCTGAACTCCATTGCAGTCTTTGCCATGCAGGTTCCCTTGATCTCCCTGTGCCACTGTCCTGACTGTCTTCTCTTAACTTTTCCCGTGGACATATGCTCTTTGCCTCCTCCTTATAAGATTTGTTTTCTCCCTTGATACTAGTAGTTCTCATGGTTCCTCATCTAATCAGTCCTTTCCTGACCATTTTCTTCTCCAGCTCCAAGCCTTCTTGCTGAAGAGCTCCTTTCTCCCCTCCCTGCTCCCCAGGATGTTCATGCCCATGGCTCAGCCAGCTGGGCAGTAGCATCATCTTTCAGGCCTGACGCTGTCAGAAATGCCAGGCACTACCAAGCACGGGTAAGAAGTGGAGGGGGAGGAGGTTTAACGAGTGCTTAAGGCCTTTATGCATAGAAATTGCTACTTTTCATTGAACTTTTAAAAATTGAGCTGGGTTGAGTTAAGATGGGCAGTAGGCTCCGGGATGTCCTATGCCAGCCTAAACTGGGATTATTCCAGTTTATTGTTCGAGCACAGATGTAAGAGAGGCGTTACTGCTGCAGCAAAATCTGTTTGAACAAGAATTAAATTTTCCTGGACCCCGTTCTGGAAAAGCACTAGGATTGCTGCAAATTAGTTAACATTTGTAATGGGCCCCCGAGTGGCTATCAGCTACTGGATCTTGGCAGGGATATGGCAACCCTACACCTGAGGCGTGTCGTTTGTCTGCTCCGGCAGAGCTCTTGCTGCCTGAAAATACAGTCTGGTGCCTGGCTCACCCTGTCACCAGGGAAAGGCAGTGGCACGGCAAGCCGAGGTCTGTGGGGATATGCCTCTAACCTGGCCAGACCAATACCAAAATGGAAGACATTGGCATCTCCCCCAGTACATGATCTCTGCCTGAATCAATCGGGGCCCCAAGCCGAGCCCCTGCCGGCCTGGGCCCTCTGTCTTATTTACATCCGAGCCCTTCAGAAGGCTGTGACTCCTTCATGTGCCTTGCAGCAGCTTTTCTACCCCTCAGCACTGCAGGCTCTGCTGGATTTGCATGCTGATGGACGAGGGTTTTGTGTCTTCCTTCTGACACTATGGACCCCAGAGCTGCCAGCAGCTGCAGTGCTGCCAGCTGCCCCTTGCCCCCTCCCTTGCACTGTCAGCCCCTGGTGGCCAGCTGGGGACAGCCCAGGGTGGCTGTCTTGCCCAGCCCCGTGGCTGGCTGGGGACAGCCCAGAGCAGCCATCCTGCCCGCTGAGTGGCTGTCCTGCCTGGGGACAGCCCAGGGTGGCTCTGTTCTTTTGGCCGTGGAGCTGTCGCTGGCTGGTTGGAGGCTTTGCAGGATAAAGGCTTTTCATTGCTGCCTGTGTCTGCCAACTCCTATCGCAATTAAAGGGTAATCTTTTCTAAATGGTGCTAAATTAAGGCTAAATCCCTCCCTTATGCCCGATAAGAGGATGAATCCCCGGTTTTCTAAAAACAGCTTATTGTTTGGGCCACTGTCCAGCCAACCCGTACAACAATGGTCTGGTTAATTTGTTTGTTGAGAGGACTCAAACTTTTTTGGTCTGTCTATGTGGATCGTACTCAGAAATCTCCCGCGTGGGATATGGAGAAGTAGTGGGGTTATTTATCACTTCCTTGTATTGCATTTGGTTTGAAACTCGGGAAAAGTTTTTGCTGCCTGAAGTCCGTATGCTGGCTGCCATGGCGGTGGGGAGATGGCTTTCCCCATGGCCGGGTGTGCTGGGTCCACGCTGGCAGCCGTCAGCTTGTCAGCTGTGGGCCATGCAGGGTGTCAGCCTTGGGTCGCAGGAAACAGTCCTGGCAGCATGGGTTGGTTTGTTTTATTCAAGGCAACTGTGTGTATACAACTGTAGCTTAAATTATTTTTGTTTGACACAAGGCTACTGCCACAACATATATCAGTGAGGAGGGGAGTTAACTTTTGACCTTTCTTTTGGGATTGCTGATCTGGATTAATAAACATGATGTGCAACAAATTTCACCCTTGGGGAAAGGAAGAGACTGCCTTTTGATGACTTGTTAACAGTAGGCTTTTATGCCTCTTTTTAGGTGAACTCCTGTGTCTGTAATCAAAAGTTTTTTGCTTATAAATATGTGGGTTTGTTTTTAAAATGGTTCTTAAATAAGGAAATGCATTTGAGTAATAAGGAGGGAGGAGGCAAGAATGGGGGCAGAAATCGGTGCTCAACTCATCAGTGAATGTGCTATTGTAAAACGTATCCAGAAGCTTGCTTTTATTCCATGTTTTAACACAAGTTCCTTGGGGAAAAAAAAAAAAATCATTTGAGGAATTTCAGTGGGTTGATTCCAGCAATAGGATATGAAATCCTGCAGTATTAAAGTATTATATCAATAGAGGATTTTATATAGTATCAGATTTTTTTTCCTTCCTGTTCACTTATGACCAGATATATAAATGTCTCTAATATTCCTACAAAGGTCTGACCTGTTTTTAGCTTTCTCAGTGTGTATACAGGCTCCAGGACTAGATGACTCCTGAAATAGTCTGGTATCACCAAAGTGTAAGAGTTGGTGGTTCTTGGTAGGAATCTGGCAGGTGGGTCCAAAGGCAGGTGACCTTAGGCAGCTGAACCTTTATAGAGATGTTTGGCTTATAATTAATGGCAAGGAAACCTGCATTATGTTCCTACTAAATATGAGTTCAGAACTTGAGTAAAGATGTGTTTACTTGTTTAAAGATGGAGTTTCAACTAGCAGCTACCATCTGTAGGAAGTATGCAGAAAGTGGGCTGCACCTACATGAAGGGCCTCTAGCTGGAGGTACGGTAAAAATCTTTAACAGGCATCCCCTATCTTGGAAAACAAAAATATAAGCAAAACTGAAGAGCTGGCTGAACAGCTGTGCTGATCAAAAGTGGCCTTTGAATTAGTCCTTGCAGCAGTTAAAAAAAATGACATTACCTCACATGTCCAAAATCCTAAATGAAGTTTCCTGTATGCATTTTTTTTTAAAGTTGATAATGACATTTGTTTCTTTTTAGTGGGTATGGAAGTCAGTGAGAGCACTGCTGAGGAATGTAAACATCCTCCGTGCTTCCTGCTGCTCTGCTTCACTGCAGTCTCCTGCCCTGCTGGAATCAGGCCTGTGATGAGCTTGTGAGCACAAGAAAATAAAATTAGATTCATTCAGAGGAAGAAAAAGACTTCCTTTTTATTTTTAAACAATACTTTGCCATCACTTCATTAGTACTGCTTAAAAGCAGATAGTGTGCCCTCAGCCCTTACCTCTTTTTATTGGGTTTTGGTGTATGCAGTTCTGTCTTGTGTTGTTTAACAAACAACTTGGGATCTGCTATTTGTGGTCAGGATTTTGTGTTTTTCATCATGGCTGTATGTACTGTCTGCCATGCAGACCACCAAGTTCTGCACACCTTTACACAGTGGATGTACAATCATACCGGATCTGCATAAGTAGCACTTCATACCTAAGTATAGAGTTGGAAATAATTACCCATGGAGCAAGGCAGCAAAAATGAGATTCGTATCTCCTGAAATGATGAAACACATATAATTACTTTGAAATTTGTCTGGAAGGGGGATGAAAATCAGTTCACTAGATATATGTATGAAGTCTCAATCATCTTAGCTGGAAATTAATTCTTTAAAGAAATACAAGATGTATTAATGTTTTGACTTAGCTATAAACAGATATCCCCATTTTAGGAGCTCCAACTGTCATCTGCTTTCAAAGACTCCAAAATTCCCAGACTTAATTTACTGCCTTTTATTTCTGAATGTCTGGAGTTTTGGAATAAAGTAACAACATAGATTATCAAAAGTCAAGAAACCTGAATAATCTTGAACAGATTGCTAAAGCCTGATCCACTCCTTTCCTTTGTAATGTTTTTCACAGTTTCTCACTGTGTGTAAATCCATCATGCTGTTTCAACATCCTTGTTGCTCTTCATTGGATCCTCTGTAGCACTAGTGTCATTTCAGGTTTCAGACCTTGGCTCTGGATTCCCAAGTCAGAGGTTTTCAAGACACTCTTCTGGAACTTGTTGTAACGACCTATATTTTTGTTGATTTCTACCTGCAGTTAAACTGCTCTTTGCATGTAGTAAATATCTAGGGACCAATTCTCTGAAAAATTTGGTAATTCCATCTTTTCTGTGTTGAATCCTGCAAGTTTTGATGCATCTTTTAACTTTGAAGATTTTGTTTGTTGGTTGGTTTGGTTTGTTGTTTTTTTTTTTTGTCTGTGTGTGTTTGTTTTTTTAAATAAATTATTATTATTACCATATCTATTATTTTCACCAATATTTTGCNGTGGTGCTTTACAGTTTGGCCAATAACTTAAAAACCTACATGAATTTTCTTTTCATAGTTTTTTAATTAATAAAAAACCCCTTTGGCATTACCAAAAATAGTCAAGCTCTGTCCTGTTATCATTCAGTCATTTATTTGAAATAATTCTGGTCTCTTTTCAGTAGCCTGTGATTGTGTACAACTAATTTGCAGTCTGAAGACAGCTTTTTCTTGATTCTTTCCTGTTGCTTGCTTGCTGCTGCATTGCTGGCAAGGACAGGCTACTGACTGTTGGTTTGGTTTGCTTTTTTCCTGAAGACCCATTTTGGCGCTTTTTTTTTGTTGTTGTTGGGGTTTTTTTTGTTTGTTTGTTTTGATTGTTTGTGTTTAAATACTAATTCCTCTGAAAATTTTTTTTAAGTCAGGAACAGACCATGTTCACAGGCTGTCTTTGTATTTCTCAGGTTGCATCCAATTTGGGGAATTTGGAGTTTATCCTGATTCAGACACTGGGCCCTGGTGTCTTAAGGTAGATAGACAAGGAGTCTCCCGTTGCATTTAGCAGCTCCCTGTTGCAAGTAATGAGACTCATTCACTGCCTCCCCTCCCCTACGCAAAGCTTAACTCTGTCCTGGTTGAACTGAGAACCTTCTGTATGAGAAAAAGTCTGTGTTTTAAACTGCTCTTTTTGAAAAATCTTGAAACACGTAAAAGGCTTTCAGTTTCTTAGAGCTGTACTTCCTCTCAGGTAGAAGTATAGACCACGCCTCACATATTATAAAAGTATTTTAACATTCAATCCTCTTCCCATTCTTCCACAATCTAGTTGAACCTGACTGTAATTCTGGGCATCCGCAAATGTGGATGGCAACATATAAATCTTTGTCTGTGTCTGTCCTTAAATCACATTCTGTGTTAGCCACTTAGCAATGGCAGTGGAAGTGGCACTGTTTTGCCAGGAGTGGAAACTGCGATATCCTCACTGCCAATATCAATGGTGTGTTGTTTGCCGTAGGGGCCCATCAGATGGAAGGTGTGCACTGTCTTACATGTATGATCTGGCATTTAATTGCATGAGGGCAAATCTGCAATGTCTCTGGTGTGATCAGTGGAGTCACATCCATGTAAACAAACTGTGCTGAGTAAACTCTGGGACTTGAACTTGAACTTCAGCATGGACCATGCTGACTGGTCTATCTTTTATTTTTAAAAATAAATAAATAAAAGGAATTTGGAAAGCCATTGAGAAGATGGAATTTTTTTTTTTTTCCACTGACATCCTTTGTTGGAAGGGGGAAGTATCTAAATTAACTAATTCTGCCATGCAACTTGTGCAAACATATTCTAACTCATATTTGGCTGAGAAATTGGCCAGTTTTGAGGAATGGGATCTATTTTTTCTCATCAGTTTTAATTATGCTGTTTAGTGCAATTTGAGCAAGGACCATTATTTCCAGCTGAAGTGCCAGAAGTCACTTCTGTTATTTGCTGTTTGTATTTATAGGACTGAACTTCAGGGAGGCGTGCTCTCCTTTATAAATATGGGGAAGAGCAGCTCTGAAAAGTGGCTGCCTGGAATAATCATAGCTCTGGTAATCTTTGTGCTGGCATGCACTGCTTAATTCCTCCCAAAATCAAGACTGTGTGGCCTCTGTCATAGAGTTTCTATGAGTCTGTTGATTTTAATTTACCTACTCCTCGTTTCCATGCTAACTTGTCTGTCACCTTTTTTCTGCTTACTTAACAGGGGCTTAAGACTGCAGGACTGATGTCAAAGGGCTTTTTGCTTTTGATGATTGCCAGCTGATTGCTGTTGCACAAGATTATTCCTTGTGTAGCTATATTTCATAAATAGAAATCCAATACCTACTAGTAAAGTCTTTATTATTTTGTGCACCCTGTACCTGTCTGCATGTGTTTTGTGTATTTTGCATTCTAGCTTGTAGCTTCCTCAGCTGTTCACCTGTATTCTTCTTACTCTAACCCATTGTCCTTCCAATAACCTTATTCCCTTGCAGGTCAGGCAGGATGCATAAAATAACATACGCTTTAATGTCTTAATGCAATCCATTTGAATCAATGCCATTCTGCTGTATTGCCAGGGAGGAAGACATAGGACAGTAGGGAGACTGCCTTTGGGCTACGCTTGGCTGCTGTGGTCAGTGTGCACTCCTGCCACAGGCATCCTGCCTGCAGAGCACGAGCTGGATATTGTCTGCAGCTGGTGACTTCACATTGCTTCGCCTTTGCTTCTATAAAGCAACATGGTTTTGGTCATTTGGAGAGTCCTAATTTAAGAAGTGCTCAACATTTTAAACACAAGGGCCTTGCATAGCTGGACTAAAGGATCAGTGGTTTTAATGGATGGCTGTAATTCATAGCAGCAGGACCTCTGCATTCACAGCCTGCAAGTGGTAATTTTTTATAATTCTAAACAACACATGATGCTTATTAAAATCATTAAGAGCTTAAAAAATGAAGGCTTTGTTTTGATGATTTTTTTTTTTTTAGCACTGACCATGGAAAAAATTAGCATCTGTGTTGACTGAGGCTTCCTGAGTATGTTCAAGTTCTCATAATAAAACCAACAATGGTACAAAAAAGTGGCAAGAAGTCACTACCAGAATGGCATACTTGCACATCTGGGAAAGATTTTAAATATGTACTGAGTACTTATTTCTTTCTGTGATAGAAACAGAATCTAACTGTGTAGTGTGTTTGAAGACTGGGTATCTCTTTTGATGCGGTCTATTTTCTATACTTGTATTTATCAGTCTAAATCTTTACCATCTTCCACTTATATTCCTGTAAAGGAAAGCAGAACTTAAGCCCTTGGTGTAAAATTTAGGGCGGGTAGTGGGAACAGGGAAGACTTTGTTCTAAAGTTGCATTTTTGTGCCAGCAATTACGACTGGAAATGGCAAGAGTGGTATTTGTCAATAGTTAACTACAAAGGTCCTTAAATTGCTCCTGTGACTTTGGAGTTAGTAAACAGAAGAGAAATACTTTTCTCTCCTACCATGGCACAACTAGTTAATGTGTGGCTTTGACATCCATTAGGAATTCACAAAGAACAAAGGCAGACTATCCATGCTTTAAAAAAAGACCTCAGGTTTTGTTTGGGAATGTCAAGGTGTTTAATGTTATGGATGCCTTTTGTTCTGGCTTCCTGTGGAATTTTGTGGCTCCTTTTGATGCTGTTACATATGAAGCTGTGGAAGCATTGATGTCAAGGAAATAAAAGAATGGGCTTGTGCTAATGTTGATTTCATCACTGTATTAAAGTGTCTTAGTGTTCCTGAACAATTCTGTAAAATTCTGCAGAATTGCAGTTTTTTATCATAACTGAAGAATTCCAAGTTGATGAGCAAAGCCTAGTGCTGGAGGGTTGGATTGTTTGTGGTTGCCTGTATGATAACAGGAATTAAGCCACCTCTTGTTATTTGGTGCCAAATGCAGACATCTTTATTATTCAAGTGGAGCCTGTGATGAAATCTGAGGTCTGTACACAAGGTGGGGCAGTATTCCTCAAGTAGATGGAAAATAGGTATCTGGAAATACAGTGGTTGTGTATCTACAAAAACTGAGGAAAATGAATGTGAAACTGATGTAATGATTTTTTTTTTTTTTTTAATTTATAGTATAGAATAAGTATTTACTTTCTAGCTATTCCAAGGAATGATCCAGGGGCATAAAAAGCAAGCTGGAATCTTTCTGATTATAGTAATTGCAGATGTTCTCTAATTATTAAAACAATATGGCACTTGAAATAATCTACATGAGAGGTGCCAAAGCAGCCCGTGGTACTGCCAAGTCTGGGCTTTGGAGGCTGTGGGTTTGCTCATAAGGTGGAATACAAAAACGAACTTAAATCCTGAGAAGTATGAGAAATATCTAAATGTTTGAAGAGAAAGAAGAGGCACTTGCTTTGGTGCTGATACAGTGTCATGAGAATTTGGTGACTGGGAACCCCTCAGATGGCTACAGAGCAGCAACGTGTCCCAGGATAACTGGGCCTGGGTGCAGTCCCTTTGGGTACCGTGGATGCTGCTTCCACGAAGTGGTGGAATCCATAATTGCTTCAGCACGTATGTGACTCTGTGCAGGTCTGTCTCTTGTGCTACCTGTTTTAGCAAAACCTCTTGCTCTTTCCATCTGCCAGCGAGAACAGTGTCTGTTACTTCTTTATTTTGACAGGCATTCCACTCTGACATAAGCAATGACTGCTGTAACCCTGACAGGGCTGTGTAAAAATAGCTACCAGCACGTTTGGGACATGTGATGGGGCTGCTTCCTCTGTGCCAGCATGGTTTGCTGGTGGGACCAGTGGGGAGGGATGGGGCTAGAGGAGAAGCCTGTGCCTCCTGTTTGCTGGTGTTGCAGTAATGCACCAGGGCTTCATTTCCTCCTGTGTTTTGTAGTTCTCTCTTCCCTAATCCTTCCCTTTCCTCCAGACAGTGTCTCGTGGAGTCATGTGCATTGAAATGCATTTGTCCTCCCTTTTTTTTTTAATCATGGGAAAAGCCTGCCCTTAAACCATTTCTGGCAGTGATATCACTAGCAGCTAGACATCTGAGCATGGTGGCAAGTACCCTGAAAGCCCTCCCTTGAGCTGCACAGAGCACTGGTTCGGCTGCATGTTTTGGGTCAAATGGTGCACACCCGTGACTTAGCCCTGTGTGCTAGCGCAGCTGGCAGTTCTCTCTACACTCTGACTGTAGAAATTGTGTTACGAGCAGAAGGCTGGGTTTCTTTCACTCTCCCTTCTTGCTTTTTTAACTCAAACCTTAAAATAAAGGGAAGCTGTGGCAGCCCCAGCCCTGGAGGAGTTCAAAGCCAGGTTGGATGGGGCTTTGAGCAACCTGGTCTAGTGGGAGGTGTCCTTGCCCATGGCAGGGCGGTTGGAACTAGATGACCTTTAAGGTCCCTTCCAACCTAAACCATTGTGTGATTCTATGATGAAGGCCCAAACGTGTCTGTGTCTAACGTTTATTTTTTTAAACAATATACAACCATTACGGGCAATGGTAAGTAGATGTGCTGTAGTTCAGTGTGAAGCCTGGTGGATGTAGGCTGCAAGCAAAAAATATGAAATGGAATCAAGAGATTCATCTGGCGTTTATTGTAAATACTGTATATACTAGCTGGACACAAAAGATTATGCAACTCTAGTTAGATTAAATTATCTGGGCCTTTGCTCAGGTTCCAAGTGGAAAATAAACTTGGCATTCAGGTGTAAGGAGTTTTTAATGGGAAGGCTATTAAGATAACAAGAAGAAGCCTGCTTTTGTAGTGCAGAAATCACTACTAATGGTATATTTGACGATACGCCTTGTGTGCGTATGTCAGAATGATTGAAGACCACTATGACCAAAAAGCCTGACTAGTAGGCTTGATTTTTATAAAGCTGCGTACAAGGTAAATGAGCAAGTGAGCTCACGTGAGCACAGGTAACTTTAACATATGCAGTAAGTGATTTCACAGTTATCATTCAGTCTCCTTTACTATTTCAGTGATTAAAAGTGTGCTTAGGTATTTTAAATAATTAGTCTGAGGTTGTTTGGTTTTGTATTTCTTTCTCTTCTTTTCCCCCAAAGTGCTTCATGTCTTGGTTCATTCTGGCACTAGTAAGTCACAGGTATTTACATGTGCTGGACTGTGTTTATGCAACCATATTTCTGACTCCTTGCGGACCAGGGTTTGTTCACGAAAGCCTCTGTTATTGCCACATCAGAGGAAGCCACTATCCTGTTCAACAAGGAACAGAGTAATGAGCTTTACATTAAATATGTTTTGCAGGATGCGACTTACTTCCTTTTGTTGTTTCTTGAGTGGGTGGTGCCTACTCAGCAGGCAAGCATTGTTCTTAGTCAGGAGGATTCCTCATGCAATGAGATGCTAATGCCCATTAACTACTACATTAAGAAAAAAAAAAAAAAGAGAAAAAGTTACATGAGTATTACTGCAGAATTTCATGCTCAGTGTTAGCCATATGGATAAAAGATCATTTATTGGGGAGTGAAGCCTTCTGCAGTGCACTAAGTCTCAGTACTGAAGAGAACAGAACGAGGCTTCTAATGCTGTACTCTGTGCGTGCAGGTGGTCCTTTGGTTACCAGTAATTCAAGAGTGGGTGGAAGCTGTGTCTTCTCATCCCTAAATGCTCAAACTTGCTCCCAGTTAAAATAATAGTCTCAGCTGTCTAATTGCAAATGCTGGGTTGGGGCAGAGGAGGTGAGAGAGAGGTTAAGTCTAATTTCTTGGGACTGGGTGCTGAGCCAGGGCGCAGTTCCCTCAGCACCAACTTAAGTTTTTGGTCGACCTTGTAGAACTCTGCAATTAAACATTGGTTGCATAAATTGGTTGTGTTCATATTTAAGGAATCTTTCTTGTGTGAGAATGAGGTGTTATATCTTGTATTTTATTTTTATGCTAACGTTATAGAAAAGTAGTTCATAATATTGCAGAAACACCTCTCAATTTTTAAGTTAACTCATCATGTTGAAGGCCATTCAGCAGGCTTTCACAGGAGTAGATGAGGAGCCTGATACCCTGAATGTCACTTGGTGTCCTCACAACTACAGTCTGTTACTGAACAGGCACCTAATGATAAGCAAGCTGTGCTGCAGGGTCATGCTGCAGTGATGCTGCGGAAGGACTGACCCTGCTCCTATTCAAACCACAACCTTTTATAGAAAGGTAATCTAGAACTGTTTTGTGTATTAATTGGGTTTTCACCAAAGAAAGCGTAAACCATTATTTTAACAAAATCAAAGCCAGATCAAGGGCTAGACTCTTTGCTGGAGTGTGCACAAATCTTCACCGTTGCGTTACCTCTTGGAAGATGAGTTCGGTGACCGTGTGTGGGGTGGGCTGGCATGATAGGAAGTGGTGTATTGTTTTGAAAAGCCTCCTGACTTCCCGGTAGGTACCCAATCAATGGTGAGCTGGTGTTTGTCAATCTACTCCTGGTGCTTAGCTAAGGCTTGCTTTTGGCCCCTGGGGATATTTGAGTGTGGGAGACAGAGCCTGCTCCCAACCTTTTGGAAATGTGAGAGCTTTCGCAATGGGAAGGAAGAAGTGAGGAGCTGAGGTCCATCCCTGTGGTTGTACTGACACCCGTGCGGTGGCTGGCCACAGTCTGAGCATGGACTGGGGCTCTGGAGGAAACTGGTGGTGCTGGATTGGAGAGCAGAGCCTGCCACGAGGGACTTGGCCACTCCTGCTTCAGCAAGGCCACACACATTCTCACTGCATGTACCCCAGCCTGCAGTCAAACTGTTTGCAGATGTTCAAATATGAACAAAAAAGATTTTTTTTCTTACAGGGAGGGGAGGGTGGGCGATTATACTCTTTCCATTTTGGTCTAATGGGAAGGACATAACGCATGTACTCAATTTGTCAGCTAAGCATAACTCCTCCTAACTTTAAATACAGTCACACATGTGTTTAGAGAACCAAGATCTCATTTGACTTTTTCTTTTCTCTACTTGCAGGAGTTTTTAGTTGTAACAAAAGTTCAACTGACTCTGTGGAATAGCATCATGGTATGATACATGAGACTAAATGTAAAAGAGCAAAAAAGCACCTGCATGGGGGGGAAACGCTGGTGCTAATGGTATTGAATATTAGTTAATGCGTGTCTCACTGTCAGGTTATGTTCTTAGGTTGAAGGTAAAGACGAGAAGGAATGCAATACTGTCAGCAGAGGTATTTCCATGATGCATTTGCTCAGTTTCCAGTGATTTATTGATCAGGCGCTTGCTGGGCAGCAATGGGTATCTTTGTGTTTAATAGCACCTGATGCAAGTTTTCTCTTCCATGAATTTTTGTAACAAAGGCTATGTGAGGCATGTACTTAAGGTAACCCTACATTGTCCTTTATGAAGTGTGTAATTTCAGTATGATCTTGTTGACTTTTTAAGTAAAGAGCTAACATTTTAAGAAGGAATGAGCTTTTTCTGATGTTTCTAGTGTCCATTACACCCTTTGAAGGTTCATATCACATCTTCTCAGGACTATTAAGGGACTTTAGTTACTTATGCTTTATGGTCAGCTGCCAGGGATCTAGTGTAATATTTATAGATCACCAATTCTGGTTTTCAGTTTTTAAAAATTATTTCATTGTAGGTAACACTTACATCAAATTTCTGCACTACCAGTTTTTACGCTCATCCTGACAGTTGCTCAGCTCAAGTGCCTGTAGAAGAACAGTCTAATGGGACGGTATCGTTCATGATCTGTTTGCAGTCCCTTCTTGATTTGTATGAAGGGCAAGATGAAGACCCGATGGCCTGCTTAACAGGATCAAACTGACATTGTGAATGGGCCTGTATAAGTAAAGCATTCCGTCAAATTTAGCAGAAGGGTTTAAAAGTCAGCAATTGATGATCAAAATTTCCGCAATCTGATTTTGGACTCAGTGACTTTTAGCTGTGCTTTGATTCCCCAGTGGGCAGTGAAGGGCACCCTCATAAGTAGAAGTCTATAGTCTCTTCTGCTCTCAAACAACTAAATAGTGCTGATGTTCAGCAGCATCAACTCCTTATCCTGCACATCTCCATCTACGGCAGCATCTTTCATTTTTTTGTGGCCTGATCTTGAGCTGTGCAGATGTCTGCTTGTAGCAGACAAAACCATTAGTTCATTGATCTGTTATGATGCAGAGGAGAGAAAGATGCCTCAGGATAGCTTTTTTATTTTTTTCCTTCATCCATCAGGCTTGAAATTATCCTGAAAGGAGGGCTTTTTTGTGTTGGCTTCTGTATTGCTCCCCTTCACCTTCCTGCCCCCACATGCTCTCCTTTTCTTTACTTACAAGAAAACACAAATGTGCACACACCAAAACCGCCATTCTTCTCTAATTTAAGCTCAGAAAAATGCATTTGGGGCCTTCTAATTTTCCTTCCCTGCTAAGGTTACAGTAATTTTCTTTAAAGAAACAAACACACCAAACCAAACCAAAAACCCCCAACAAACCCAGACCTTGGATGAATGCCCATTCCAGTCGCTGAGAACAACTAGAGCAGCTGCTGGTTAGCCACTTACTCGCAGGTGGGTTTTGAAGCCAAGCTGGTGGCCCGGTGGCTTTCCCAGGAAGATGCCTAATGGTGGAGGCAGCAGCAGGTTCTGATGTGGTCATGGGGGCACCATCCTGCTAAGTGTTCCCCAGGGCAGGACACTGGGGGCTGAGGAAATATCACTAAATGTATTTTTGATGTCAGGAGTTGCATGTGCTTGTGAGTGACGGAGGACATATTTTGGGAAGATATGAATGCTGATTTACAGCATGATCTGTGAAACACAACTAGTGTTCACATCTTCAGGGACAGGGTGTTGTGGTGAGGGCAACGCTGGCAGGAGTGAACAGTAATGAATGAAATGCCTTGTGACTAATGTCCGTTGGCTTTTAACTCCAAGTTCTCCAGTCCCTCCCCTTGGAAGTCAGAGTGGATGGTAATAAGTCCTGGCAGGGCTGGCTTTGCTTGCTGACACCATAAGGAGAACGCGTGTGCCCTGAACACATTTCAGTGCCTGTAGTTGAAAGAGTGGAGGACATGTGGTGTTCTCTGCTAATCAATACAAAGCCTTCTGAAGGGGAAACAAGCCTTGAATCTCTTTGGGTTGTGGTGAAGAACAACTGAAGGAAAATGCCTTGTTTGATTTTTGGTCTTGTGACTTTTATCCTTATTTTAAAAAAAAAAAAAAAAAAGGACATTTTGATTAACTGCACCTTTTTTTTTTTTTAATTGTGGGTTTGGGTTCTATTTCATTTTTGATGGATAAACCCCTTTTTCACTGGAAGCGCAGCTAATGATAGCCTCCTAAAAGGGGCAGTTTCTGTAAATCCTGCTTGATTATCAGTAGAGAAGAAACTGAAACACATCTATTAGAGTGCTCCCAAACTGTAAACAAGCACCTCTGTTCTGTGTTTACTCTAGTGATGGTACGTAGGTGATACTGCCCTCCTGGTGCACACATGCACATGGACACTGCTCTGCTTTTCAGACTTCATTGAGAAAGGCAAGGGATTACTTTCAGTCAGGCTCTCTTCTGTCACCTTTCTCCCATATCTATGCCTGCTTTTCTAGTCAATGAGTTTGAAACTAATTCCTCTTCTTTTTAACAAGCCTCTTGGAGGAACACGTTGTGCACGTTCCAGGCTGCTTGTGGTGGTGCACCATACATGGTAATGTCTGTGATAACATGCTTCAGCCCTTAAATGTCCCTGGTCTATAGAAAGCAAGGGTTAATGCCTCATGTTGGTTCATCTGCTGAGCACAATTAGCTTCATCTAGCAGTGTTTCACCGTAGAGAAAAGGGCAGCGTGGCATTTATTAAAGACTGCCTCTCGCTGCTTGACATTACAGCATCACGTGGGGCTGGAAGCACAGCCTGGAAAACAGGGAGAAATGCGCTTCTTGGCTGGGTTCACACTGCTGGGGGATGTGCACCAACGATGGAGGCTTCACTTGAGCGGAAATGAGCACGAGGGACACTCGTGTCCTATTTCCCCCGCACAATTCCTTTATGAAAACGTTAAAGGAGAAAAATATGCACACTTGAGTGTGCAGGCTGTGGGCAGGCAGTGATGCCCCGTCTCTCCCTTCCAGCTGACCTTGCTTAATTAGGACCTGCTGTGATGAGGCCATGTGACTCCAGGACATCTGCAGTAGGGCAGGAGTTGCCTAGTTTGCTGCCAGCATACTTCATCGTGTTGGACTGATCCTGTTTTCATTATGTTTTTCAAACCCCCTTCAGAAGATTACCTTTTAAGCTTAAAAAAGTGGTTATTGAAGTAGTTGTCTGAGGAATCAGGGAGGCTGCTGACTAGCAGAAATGCATTGGTTTTCATGAGCATCATGGTGCTGTTTGCAGGACAGAAGATCAAATTGGAATGGAAAAAATACTCTCTCGTATAATCACTTTCCCTTCTGTCGTCTGATTCTGGATGTAATAACATAAATGTGCTCCTTCTGTAGATTATGATTCTGAAGAGATGGCCCTTGGCCAGTGGTATGATGATATGGAAATATGTGGGAAATACTAGTCATGACCCAGGGTGCAAGTCAGGAGTGAGCACAAGCTTCTTGCCGTCACTATGAAGTCCACAAGTAAGTGTTCTTCCTAGCAAACTGAGTTTATAACAAAGTTAAATGAAGAAAACTTACTAATGCAAGGATTGCCTTTGAAAATTGCTACAAAGCATGAAAGTTCTGTGGCGTTCATAGAGTCAGAGTAGTTTGGGTTGGAAGGGACCTTAAAGTTCATCTAGTTCCCAACCCCCCTGCCATGGGCAAGGACACCTCCCTCTAGACCAGGTTGCTCAAAGCCTCATCCAGCCTGGCCTTGAACACCTCCAGGGATGGGGCCTCCACAACTTCCTTGGGCAACTTGTTCCAGTGCCTCATCACCCTCATAGTGAAACATTTCTTCCTGAGATCTAATCTGAATCTCCCCTCTTCCAGCTTGAAGCCATTACCCCTCGTCCTATCACTACCTGCCCCTGTAAAAAGTCCCTCTCCAGCTTTCTTGTAGGCCCCCTTCAGGTACTGGAAGGCTGCTCTAAGGTCTCCCCAGAGCCTTCTCTTCTCCAGGCTGAACAACCCCAACTCTCTCAGCCTGTCGATTATCATGGATAAATTATCACGGATAAGTTTGTTCCTCCTCCTGTGTTGGCTGTATGAATCTCTTCTTGAGACAAGTACATCTTTGGACTAGATCTTCGGTTGGTTTCACCTGCTTCTTCGTATAGTGAGAGAATGCAATAGATGAAGTATAAACCCGAAACTTGTTTATTGTGTTCCTGCCCTCCTTTTTTCTAGATTTACTACTCTCCTGTACTTTACAGAGCATTGGGACTGTTTCCCTACTGTAGGTCAGGAAACTGAAGCAGAAAAGTGATCAAACGGCTGTCCAAACAGTCATACAGGAAATTTACTGAAGATCTGGGAATAAAACCGGTCTGCTGGAGATTTATAGCTGTTAATACTTAACTTTCTTACTTAACAAAGACTATCAGAAGGGAAGCAATTGCAAAAATTACATTCCACATATAATATTAGCAAGCAGTTTTATGAGCAAGGGTGGTTTGGCTTTTTGTTTGTTGTTTGGGGTTTTTTTCTTTTTTTTCTTTTCTGAGGCATGTTTCCTTTAATCTCTGGAAGGGATGAAATTGGGATGAGGACAGGAAAATTTGGCAGGACAGATGAAGCTTCTGGGTTTCCTCTGTGCGTGCAATGGACCGGGCTGGGAAAAGGCAGTCCCTAAACACAGCTTGACTAGCATAGGAGGATTTTTCTCTCCATTCCTTTTTTCCCACTCTTTCTTTTTCTAGCGTAGATCTTTGTACCTGTGCTAATTGTGGGTTAGAGTTGTGTTGGTGATCGTGTTTTATGCAAGTTGGTGTTGTCACGTTATTGACCAGGCTTTTGATCTCCAAAGTGAAATCATACTCCTGACATCATTCTCTAATTCATTCTCTGTTCTTCAGCATAAGATTTGATGAACAAGGAAAACAAAAAAAAGATGCCCAAAAGAAAATAATAAGGTAGGACTGAACTAGGTCACACAGAGGGAGTGTGTGTAGGAAGAAATTTCCCCCTCCCCTCCGGAACTCTTTATCAAGCTATTTTGGAAAGGGCTGTTTTGGTTTGTATCCAAATTTGGATTGCCATGTACGTTGTATTTTAGTAGTTTTATTGTCAGATCAGGCGACTCCTTCCCCCCTGTTTTTCTTCTGAGATTTTTTTTTTTAATGTGTATTGATTTAATTTTGAAGAAACGTTTGATACTTCCTCACAGATACCTTCATATATCACATTTTCTGCATGTTGCATACTGTCTGTTCAGTGCCATGCTGACCAGGCATGGGCAGGATAGCTAGATACTACCCTGTGATAAAGTGTGCCAGCAGGAATAAATTCTCGATGTAGGTATTTGCTTGTAGGGAGGCAGAGTAATGAAGTTGAAGGTTGCCTGGTCAGGAGACTTTGTGGGCTTTGGGTTTATTCCTTCTGTTGTTGATCAATGTTTAACCTTGAGCAGGGCATTTAACCTCTCTGTGTCTCAGTTTCTCTCATGGAAAATGGGCTGTAACACTTCTCCCTTTCTGTGACAGTTGAATTTCCAGCATGAGAAAGAGTGTAAAAATGTTACAGGTAATGTACAAAGCCTCATTGCTTGTCACTTCACTTCTTCCAGCACCTTCTGAGAACAGCAGAAATCCAAGACGTATGCGTAAATCCTTACCTAGTGTTATGTGTGTATATTACAGTAAACAGAGAGCCTTCTGTAGTTTAATACAAGCATTGATCATGCAGGGCTTCTCTCAGAAAATAGACCTGAGGTACTAAAGTCTGCAGCATGAATTTGTTAACTTGAGCACAATTTCACCTTGGGTCAAGAATGTCCAGAAATAATTGCTACTTCATACCCGGTGTGTGGCCTTTATGAAACAAAGGGATGGTTTTGGCGTGGGCAGGTGTCCATATCATGAAAACTTGGAAATGAAGAAGCAATTTGAATGTCTGAGACTAGTGAGGAATCAGTGCCAAAGGAGCACAGCTACAAGTGTCCAAAGAAATTCCTAGTTTCTTTCCTTAGGAAAAAAACCTCAAAATCGCACTTTTCTAGTCCTGAAGTATCTAGCTATTACCCTTTTTGCATTAAAAAAACACAGAAAAAGCATGACTGGGTTGTTTTGCAGTGCAATCTTCACACTATATTTTTTGCATTGTGGGTTTAGTTGGTGGTTTGGGTTTTTTTTTTCCCTTTTTCCCCCCACTCAAGCAGCTGTCAGCTTGAACTTCTGTACCTAGGGATGAACGTTTTATGAAAAGACTGTGCCTTCGCTGCTGCTGCCTGCACTCGCTTAGCTCATGCGGTCTGATTTGCCTGTGCTTATTAAGGTAGTCCCAATGCTAACACTTTGCTTGCTACTGGAGTCCAAGCTTTATTGCTGGATGAGGGAGCAGAAGGGCAAGAATTGAAATGGCTAAGAACAATTTCCAGATTGACTCACTGGTGAGGTCACTAGCCTTGCAGAGGAGAGAGTAGGCAGAGGAGCAGCTCTCCGTCACACCTGGGCTGGGATCTGCAGGGGCAGGTAAGGGAGGGCAAGCGAGGAGAGGTGTTGGGAGAAACTAATGCTGCCGATGCTCCTCATGCTGGATCTTGTGTGTGTTTCTAAATCTCTTGACTCAAGAGCTGTCATGTTAACACCTTTTCACATGAATTCACTTTGGAAGCAAACTGATTCTTTGCTGCTTCAGCAATTTCCACGCCTGAAGCCAAACTCTCAGCTTCAGTAACCCCTTGGGAGCCTCTACACCCCTTGGTAGAAGGATCCTACATACCAAATCACCAAAGCAATGGAAATGGAACGCTCACACCTGTGAACAAAAGAAGTCAAGTGCTGGTGGTTTTAAGTGGAGTGTGTCTTGCATTGCTCTGAGCCATTTCCACTGCCTTCATTCAGCCTGTGTTTTATCCCTCAGATTTTTTTTTGGGTGGGTCATATCAAAGGAGTATTTATTGAAGGAGGGGAGGAGGCTACAGCCCCTTCCCAGCTGCGTCCAGTATGGCCAACGTCTGGCCACCAGCACTTGTTACAATATGTAGAGTTGCTGCTTAGCTGTTGATTTCAGCACAATTGCGTTTAGCCCTCCAGACTGTGCAAGTTAATACAGTTTAAGTGTCTAGCTAACTAAGCTGACAGACTAAATTAGACTTTTATCATGAAATCCTTTCATCCCAGTGGCAGTGCACTGAAGCAATATATTCTACATACAGGCTTCAATGTGTCTTTTACTGTTTAAAAAATAAAGAAAAAACCCCAACCTTCTAAATCATCTGTGGAATGTCCCTCTAATCTGTAAGGGAGAACATTGTGATCTTATAAGGCATTTGCATTTCTTCCTGCTGAACCTGAAACCTTGTTAAATCTCATGTAAATGCTGATCACACTGGCTCGGCTTGAATGGAAGCAAAGGAGTCCTGGAGTTTGACCGCACTGTTGCTGGCCTGTCCCTCCTTGGCTTGTTCTTCTCTGGCATTGCTAGAGCATCCCTTCTGGTTGGCTACAGCTGGTGGTCTGGGGCAGGGAAGCTGGACAGACGACTTCTCTGCCATGCTGCCTTGTATCTCTGAGGAGAACAACTAGGAGCCTGCATGGGAATGACTCATACAACACAAGACCCAGAAGTCATCTGAACCTTATATTGTGGTATCAAAACCTCATGTTCATTTTTGGGAGGTTTTATTTTCTTTTTTCTTCTCAAGTTTGTCTCTTAAAGCATCAACTCCTGTAGGGTGCTTTCTTCTAGTCATATGAAGGCACAAAATGCCTGTTCTGTTTGGGCTGTAGCTTCCCTGGTGCTGCTGAGGGTTTAACAGCCGTGAGGTCTGTGAGATGAAGCAAGGTTCCAGTTAAAGGTACTGGAGCGATTTGGAAGAAGTGTGAAGGAACTCAGTAGCCTTGCTGGCATTAAGTGTGGGGCAGCAGAGCTGGCTGTTGCTGGAAGGAGGGATGAGTGTCTTCTGGCCCCGGTTCATGCACATCCAGCCAGCCAGCCAGCCATCCCCTCTGTCATGGCAGTGCTGCCGTCAGCCCTGGTCACCCAGCTGAAGGAGCTGGAAGCTGAGAGGGACTGAGTCAGTGAGAACACAGGATTAGGTCACGTTTAAAGGATTGCGATTCTTATGGGAGCACATGAAAACACTTGTGTCACTGCAGCTTTAGGCTTCTGATATGTCTAGTGTGTTCATTTAAGGACTTAGCTGAAAAGCTGTTAGTCAAAGCGCTGGTCTATTAACTGAAGAATGCACGAATAGCCACTTTACAAGGAAATTTAAAATGAAAATATATGAATGCAATGCACAAGAGGAATGTAATACCTCCTTTTATTAAGTTTATTGCTCCCTGTAAAGAGGCATCAATGTCTTCAGAACAGTGTTTTTGCACTTTGCTATCACTATTTTAGATCGTTATGGTCATAATGAATTTGTTATTACAAACATGTGCACTGCTTGGTGAAGCCACAGAAAACATATTTTATTTTGAATAATAGCAGAAGGAACTAGGAGCTGAACTGGCACTAAAATTTTGTAATTAAATTCAGATGGACAATCCAGAAAAATGAACAAAAATTCAAGTGGCTTTTAGCGCTAATTAATCTTGTGATGCATATTAACATATCCTGATTAGTTTAATATTGATGAGACATGTTGATAATTAAAGTGAAGTTGCTAGGAGCAAAATATGAAAATGTGAGATTTTCCCCTAGGGGGAGGAGAATACCAATATTGCATGGTACCATTTGAAAACTGCTTGCAAAGTTAATTGTAGCTGGTCTGTGACCTGGCCAGCTCTCCTGACAAGAAATGCTTTTCAGAGTAAGAGCGAGAGGCGTATTTAAACACAAATTGCAAGTTGGGTTTACACACAGCTCTTTAGAAAAGCTGCAGTCTGCACGTCTGACGTTAAAACTGGCCAATACAGATTAAACTACCCCAAATCACAAAATGGGGG
>VYXH01004264.1:78916-92247 GCA_013397275.1 Burhinus bistriatus
GGAACAGGGGAGGGGGGGGGGGGGGGGGGGGGAACAGGGGAGCTAGAGGCTGGGGAGAGGTGGGGACTGAGTGGGAGGCTTCTCTTGCAGACAATGACCTTTGGTGGCCACTGTCACTGTGGGCCTGTTTGCAGAATGGGTAGTATTTCTCCTCTCATGCTCTCTTGTGCCTGTTTCGGGGGATTTTTCTGCATGGCACTTGGGTAAGAGGTTTTAAGAGCAGCTGGTCACTAGCAAAAAAAAAAGCCAAGGTTGCCGTTGAGTATGGAAGAGGGCAAGGGAGTACAAATAAATTGCCATATTGAATCAGATCTATCGTCTCTTCAGTCTAGTGTTGTTTCTGTCAATGACCAGCATCTGAGAAGAGGCATTAGGAAGATGCAGAAATATCCTACCAGCACAAGGTGGCAATCCCTAATGACTAGAGACCATCTTAAGCCCCAGCACCTGAACTTTGACAACTTTTCCAAAATGTCTTGACCTTTGCTTCTACACTCGCATGTTATGCAAAACGTTTAGGTGTACGTGTTTAGGTGCAGAAATGGCCAATGTCTTGCTGGTATTTTCATGCCAGTGGTCTGATTCTATGTCCTGTAGCATTGTACTATGGTTTATTCTTTATATTTTTGCTGAAACACTTCTCTCTTCCTTTTTTTTATTGGTTAGGCATTTGATAAAAGGAAATGTGTAGTCACTCCAGAAATGCATGTAACTTTCATTCCAAGCTGGATATAAAATGTTAATTGCTTTACTGCAAATACATTACTAACATCTTGACTCTCCTTCAGTTGAAGGATTTGTGGTTAAACATTCACTTGAAGCTAGCACTTCTTTTTCTTTTCCATTGCAGTGATAATTCTATTTTCCCCAATTCGTTTGCAGTTACAGATAACTGGCAGGATTGAAGAATTGATCTTTGGACTTTTTTTTTTTTTTTTTAAGTCTCTTTTTGGTGTTTTGTTGTCATACCAGGTTTGTGGAATAACAGAGAAACATCCTCAAAATTCAATATCAATGGCAAGAAATGTCTGCAAGAGACTTATGATTTTTGTATGCTGTTGATCTTATCCAGAGCTTGTATACCGCACATTAATGCTGGCTGGGAATCTGTGATAAGCAGAGAGCATATATCTGTTTTCCTAGCTCTATATTTATGTGATTAAAGCAATCTGACCCCTTAAGATAGCAAAATAACCTACAGTACAACGAAGAAGGCTCAAACAGAGCATTTTGGTGAACAATGGAAGGTTGGGCACCTCTGGGTTTAGGCTCTCTATAGCGGAGAAAATTAAGTCTTGGCCTCTAAAATATATAATCTTGAAAACTGCAATACTAGAGTTTTCTCATGTCTAAAGCAAGCTGGAGCTTGAAGTTGATGGATGGTTTGTAGTCTGGATGCTGTTTGTAATGCATGTCCATGAAGGTTTTTTGAGAAACCAGGACTGCTGGAGGTAGCACCCTACCCGTCAGGGGCGGAATGCCAGGGCCGGGCATCGTTACTATTATGCATTATAAAAGAAGGGAAATATGAACTTTTATTAGTAGCAAAGGCATCCAGTTACCCAACAATTTCAAAAATGTTATGAATCCTAAAAGACCAGTGTTGTTTATTATGTCCCCAGCAGTTTCAGGTGATTTCATTTGTGTGACTCCTTCCAAGTCCCTGATCCTAATCAGTATGTGAAGGCTTTGGGTTAGGTGTTTTGTGGATTGGTTTTTTTTTTCCTATCTGAGGTGACTTGGGGACAATGCTAGTGGTCTTTGGCACAGTCTTGTTTTCCTATTGACTGCTTCTCTGCTGTTTCTGTCCAGCTTGGAGCACTGCAACTGTAAAGCCGGTGTCTGTCCTCTGCTCCCAGCATTATGCTCAGTCTTATTTTTCCATTTCTTCCGTATGTCTACAGATACATAAGCAGCTGCAACCAGTGACACCTTTTACATCCTGTGTTTGTAGTCAGTATCAGCAAACCCTTTGGCCCAGGCGACCGTAGTTCTGGACTGACAATGCCACAGGCTTATTGCTTTGGGCAGGAAATTGTTAAGAGTAGTGCTTCTTTCCTTTGTCCTGTATGGAGGATGGGCTGTGCATCCTCAGTTCTAACCTGGTCTGTGCTTGATCAATGCACAGGCCAAAGACTAGCTGGATGGCCACCGTTTACCTTCTGGTACTGCTTCTTACTTCCTCTCTTCCTTAGGAGGCTTTTTGTAGCTAAATCCCGCTGAAACATGTATTTGTAAACCAATGAAGGGTTTTGAAGTGCAAGGTATTTCATGGATTTCTGATTTTTAGTGACATTACCACATGATCTACCTCTGCCGCTGAGATGCAGGGTCACTTGCTTGCACATAGCCCTCTATCTTGGGAATTTGTGTTTGGAGCCTGTAGGTGTCTCTGCCTCCAGAGCCTGGGACTCAGACCTCTCAGCTGAGTTGAACTCTGTCTCTGCCCACCCGCTAATTACACTCGAATATTGCCACTTTGCTCTTTCTGATGTTCTCCTTATTCAGAAGGTAAGTGGCATTTTCTGTGTTGGTATTTTTTGAGCTTTCTTTATCCTTGATTAGAAACAGCAGCTCAATTTTTAGGGCTGGGAAGCATCAGGAACAAAACCGCACTTTTAGCCTTTTTTCCCCTTGGTGGATGTTTACAGCTTGGTTGCCAGAGGCGTCCTGCTTCTCAACGCCGAACATGTGCTCTGTATAGTACTGCATGTATGTGATTGTGGAGCACCTAAGGATTTTGTAAATATGGTAATGCAAAGAAAACCAACCCCAAGACCAAAAAACCCAACGCCATCGTTTAGACTCTGCTCAATGTCTGTTTTCACCAACTCAGAAATCTATGTGCTTCAAGGATTGCAAGCAAGCAGGAGCTGTGCCAGGGAAAAAAATGGGTGATTTACTCGAATTTTACCTTATCCCCCTTTTTCTTTGCCCTTGAACTGTTTTCATTTAAGGAAACAGAACTGGTGGACAGTATGAAAATTTGGCAGCATGTCATTCACTGGAAGATGTGCTACTGTCTCTCTTCACCAAGGCATCTGTCCTTCTCTCTATCTGCAGATGGAGAGGAAAATTTTAGAAACACTCAAAACTTATGTTTATCGACAAAAGGTTTGACATTCTTGGCATTCTGTGTGACATTCCGCGGCTCCCTACTGGGAGCTGTTTTTCAGTCAGGTGATGCAATTTGAGCACAGTGTTAAAGCCACTTAGAGGTTGAAGATGTCCTTGGCTAGCATTCATGTAAAAGTGTTTAAAGCAATGAACTGTTATATGTGGGGTTTCTTATGCGCTCTTCGTAGGACTCGTGTAGACTAAGAAGGATGTATTCCAATTTGCAATGATTTCACTTCAGGAGTATATGTAATTGCAAATTTTAAGCAATTACAGAGTAGATGTTAAAATCACTAGTAGTTTTAATGCTTTTTTTTCCCCTGCTGCTGCTGAGATGGCTATTTAGTAACTCATGACCGACTGGGGTGAGCAATCAGTATGTGAAAGTTTTATTTTTTCGAATAATAAGCTGCATACTTACTTCAGTGCTGTGATGAAACAGCAGACAGCTTGTTTCAAAAAGGACAAAATAATCCTTTATGGTCCTGTACGAAGAGGCATTAGCAAGCTCAGTGGGGTTGTCTCCGAATGATACCGAATGCCCCATACTTGGCTCTAGGCTGTGTAGGAACTGGTTAAGCAAGTACCTGCATCTCTGAAAATCTGACCTTGGTTTCTGATGCATGTTTTAGAATATGTTGGGTTTTTCTTTTGTTAATTCTCAACTGTTTCTATCATAGCAACCAAAGAATGTGAGATAAGCTGACCAAAGGAAAAAAAAAGAAAAAAAAGAGGTGGATTTTTCTTTAAAAATACCATTTTGGCTTGTGTTCAGGCTGAAGAATTACACCAGCAAAACATTTTTAATGTTTGTTACAAGCTGAAGTTGTTTGGGGTTTTTTTTTGTTTGTTTTGTTTGGTTTGGTTTTTGGTTTTTGGTGTGTGTTTGTTTGCTTTTTTTTTTTTTTTAATCTGAAGGCATCAAAGTTTGCATGTTACTAGGATGACACGTAGTGTCCAGATACTGATTTTGTATTGTGGAGTCCTGAGCTCCTTCAAGATTTTCCTCCCTCTTTCTTAATCCTTGAAATCATTGTCTTCCCCTGCTCCCCTGGTTCTTTAAATGGAAAACATTTTCGTTCATTTTAAGATGACAAATGAATTTGGAAGCAACTTATTATATGAAACTCTTCACTGAAATATTTTTGTTGTTTTCTGTTTTCCTGGGTGTGTTCTTTCATGGCACAGGAACCTCCCCATCATTTTGACCAAATAAGAGGGAGATCTTATTTCTGCTGTTTGTTCCTCTGTAATATCTCTACCACCCCATGCCTGGAGGTGTTTAAGGTCAGGTTGGACAGGGCTTTGAGCAACCTGGTCTACTGGGAGGTGTCCCTGCCCATGGCAGGGGGGTTGGAACTAGATGATCTTTAAGCTCCCTTCCAACCTAAACCATTCTATGATTCTATGATCTTGGAGGGGTGGCGTTTTGACTCTTTACTTGTCAGTGCATCTGGTTTAAGCAGCTCTGTCGCTTTTTCTTTGCCTTTCCATTCTTGCTGTGGTTCAGTGCGTGCCTCGACTTGCACACAGGGTAAGAAGACAGGTAGAGACAGAAGCGTCGTGCCCAGAGAGGCACCAAAGCCTGTATTAGTCCCTGTGCAGCACGTGGACTAGTATCACATCTCAGCAGACCTTTAGGGACACCAGCTCTTTGCAGAAGTTGGTAGAAGATTTGCTCTAGCTCAGAAAGACCTCTCCCCAGCATCACTTTTTTTTGATAGTGGCATCCTAGTATTTTGTGCTATGCTAAACTGACCAGGCTCCAGGTAGTTCATGAACCTCTTGTTTTCAGCAGTCTAGTTCAGGAAGTCCCAGAAAATATGGACACATAAGCAGCATACTTCGGTGAACTTCATTATTTTTAGGTCCTGCTTCTGGCTAAGTAGAGGTTTGGTGTTACAGATCAAAGAAAGAAGCAAACAAAGCAACACTGTTCTGAATTTCCACAAGGCCTACAGTCCTGCTTTTGAGCATGACTGAGATCAGTTTTTGCATCACCCGTATCACAGGCTATTCTGAGAGAAGCATGGCATTTGAAACTCTCTGAGAAGTATGTTTCAGAGATTCTTCACATTTCACGTGATGAATGAAGATCTGCACGTGAAAGAACTTTTTGAAAAAGGTTGGGTTTAAAATCTTGTTAAGAAGTACTTGATACCTTAATAAGTATGCTAATCTTCAAGGAATCAGGAATACTTTCTTCTCAAAGCTTGGAGTTTTATGTGGAAGTCTCTTCCAGTGTGATGGGTTTCATGCAAAAACTATCTGTTCATCTCTAAGATGATTGAGATCAGATTCCTCCTGCAAAATACACAGATGAATCTGTGTAATCATCAAATGTAGAGGAAACTTCACCTTTTACTGAGCCTGTCTTTTGAAAATTGGTACTTTAACCCTGGTTTATATGCAGTTTGATCCAGGGCTTCATTTGAAGTGAGCTGGTTTTGATCATTAGGTATAACATCTCAGTTATTGGATGAGTCTGCCTCATCTGTTTTCTGTCCAAATTCCTTTTCCCATTTGTAATTACTGTGGAGAGTTTTGAATTCTTGAGATTTAAGACATCATCAGCTGAAGATTAAATTTGTAGAAATCTCCTTGATTTTTGGCAATTAGACTTTCTGGGCTATTTAAGAATATGATAGTGTGCGTTTTCTAATTGCTTTGAGTCTGCTGATGTAAGTAATGCTGCAAACAGGAAACCTGATTTAATAGCATTTTGCTTGGTGATAATTATTTTGGTAAACCTTCATCATCTTATTATGGTAAATTTCCCATTGTCTTCAGGGCTGCCATAATTAGCCGCTGGGCAGCATTCGCTAGTGTACCTGGGGGAGGAGAGCTGAAGGACCACGTGTACTTGTATGGCTGGTAGGGGATGGCAGCTTGACCAGAGAAAAATTATCAGGGTTTCAGTTGACCTGCAACTTCACAGCAGCTTTGGCAACAGGTTATTAGCAATAACCAATAATTAGCATCCAAATGATTTGGTGCATTTCTCACGGCTCGGCGTGTGCTCCTTGCTGCTTTGCGGGGTGCGCTGCCCTTGTAACTGCGAGCACCCTGGGTGGGAAGTATTCCATGTTCACTTCATCCAGAGATAAATGGTTATACAGAATTTGAGGCTGCCTGTGGAGGTTGGTTTTGCGTTTGGTTAGTTTCAGATGGTGTTAAAACCAAAGGAGAGCTTTTGATCTGTCTCTCATGCAGCTTTCTGAAGAGACAGATGGAAGCTGATCATACCTTTGTCCAGCAGTGTATTGAAGTGTTTTCCAGCATACCGATGAGCGCATCTGGCTGAGCAAATAGCAAGATAACATTTTTGGTTAGTGAACTCTGATTTTGCTTTTGACCTGACCTTGGGAAATCTGGAAGAAGGGAACTTTGGTAGTCCCTTAATATTACTGTCTTGTTGTAATTTGTTGAGGCAGCTGTTCAGCAGAACATGATGCTTTGCAGCCCTTGCATCTAGCAAGATGTGTGCAAATGAGTTGTCAGAAACTCACTTATTTTGTGAGGAGATTATACTCCAAAGAGTATCATGATATAACTGTGAACACTTTTATTCTATATTTTGATACTCTATTTTTGGTAGATAGAAATAGAGGATTTGGAAGAGGAGGAAGAACAGAGTAACTTTGTCTTCTATTTCTGTGTTTTATATAATGTTAAAGCAAAAGTGGATGGGTAGATACTGGGCTTCTGGGTGTGTGAAGGTTTATGGGCTTCATGCACATCAGCAAAAAGCCAGTTTTCCTTTTAATACATTGATTTAAAATAGGCTTGGGCTGTAGCCATGGAAGGTAATTGCATTGACCTGTAATTTTGCACGATGTTGTTAAAGTTAAATTTCCTGTTCCACACAGGCTGTTGCAATTATGAAAATGGCTTGTAATGTCAATGTATGAGGTTGTTTCTAAGTACGTACAAGAGAGATAATGAACTTGGTTAGAATGGAGATGCTTTTTTTCAGTGTTCCCTTATAAATCCACCCAGATGGAATTGTTCCACGCTGCCTGTCCTGGTGACCCATGTCTGTTAAGAAGGTTTCTTCTGTGCTGTGTAGCGTCAGAGACCGTCTACTCATGGTTCCATACCCATCTTCCTGACCCTGGACAGTAATACCATCAAGCTAATGGCAGGGTTTCTGCTGAAGCTTCACAAGCTTGCTGGTTGAGAGCAAATAACAGCCTTGCTGTACAGAAATAACTGAGCCCCACAAAGAATAGCAGCATCTTTTGGTAGGGGTGATCCATGAGCTTGTTTCCGCAGTTGGTCTGTGTCAGCTGACATCTGCAGTTCCCGTTTGGTCGGGTTAGTCTGGCCATTTGGGACACGCAATAATAAAAGGCAGTTTCTAAAAAGGGAGTCCTACTGTCTTAGGGCATGGAAAAAACCTCTCAAACATAAAAGTGTTGATAACTTACTGAACTTCGCCTTGCCTTCACCAGGGGATAGAAGGGTGTGATGGAAGTCTCTGAAAACAATGAATGATTGACGGGGGATCATGGAATAACAACATGCCTTCAAGTCTCTGAGCCAAAATATGTTCTCCTTTATGAAAACATGGGAAACTTGTAAACTGACCAAAAACTGTCATGTAAGAGCACGATTTAAAATCAGAATTTATCGCTGTAGGATTTTATCGAGGCCAAAGATGCATAAAGTCACGAAAAATAAGGGCATATTTTACAGGGGTAACTAAATGTTAATAGCTCTTCCAAATTTACATTAAGCATTCTGCTTCAAGGCTTAAGGCAATCCCCAACTCTGGGAGATAATAGGGTTTCTTGCACCTTTCTCTGAAGCATATGGCATTCGCCTCTATAGAAGACAGGATATTAGAATTAAAAAAAAAAGCCCAGTCTCATCCGCTATGCCAGTTTCTGTGTTCAAATACTCCCTGTCAATAGTGACTTCTGCAAAATGATGGCATTCTCTTTTCAGTTGTTAAAGAAAGCCAAGGCCTAGCATCTGCATCGGAAGTTTTAAGAGCAAATTAGTCATTTTTTTCCCCCTTAGCGGCATTACTGAGCTCCTCAGTTGAATCCTGCTTGGACTCTGCTGTCTGGCTGATGAGCTGTTTCTTTCAGCATCCTGAGCTTCCGCGTGCTCTGTGTTGGCATCCCACTGCCGACAAAATGGTGCCACTTCACTGGGCCAATGGATGCCCAGAGTCCCTTTCTCTGTGTCAGAGATTTGTAAAAAATGCAGGTCTATAAAAGGTGGATCTTTATCTTTTCTGGAAAAGAGATAGCGTATTTGAGAATCTTGCATGTTTTTTGCTATCCCTTTAACATTTATGGAGATCTTAGGTATTAGGCTTTTAAGCTGCTTTGTTGAAACTCATTTGGCAAGGACTTGCACAGATGGTGCTTTACTTTCTGTCTGAAATGTGATGCTTTTTAATTTCCCTTGGGTCATCTCAGTGAATCTGGCAACAATTTTTTCAATGGATATTTGTCTCCTGTATCTCTGACTTGCTTATCTGAAATAAAATTTAATCTGATAGGAGCAATATGTGGGTGTCTTTAACTGTAGGCAGAGCTAGGACATCCAATCATTTGTTTCAGCCCTGGTATATTCAATAATTACTGTACTATTAATGCATCTGGTGCATCTGGTGTAATATACAGAAGTAATAAAATACTGAAATCTGATTCTCTTCAAAGCAGATTTTTTTTTTCTGCACTGACAGTATATTTCTGAAGAGCTAGCGAAAGGTGATTAATAGAAAATGCAATGCATGACTAGACAAGGAGTTTTATGAGATGCTGATCTGTCCTTGACCTGGCTTAATGCCTGGTATTAATGTTGGCTATGAAAACCTGCCGTATGGACACTGGCATCCCAAAAGGTGCTGTGGCACCTGAAAACTCCAAATATATCTTGGCTTGGATTGTGCTGCACACACATGCAGCAGTTAAAAAGATAGCATGCATTAATCTCATTAACTTTGGTCCATCTGCTAGGTTGTGTGTTACAAATATATACCTACTTAAAATGTTAAACTCTTTGCTTTATAACATCTATTAGTGAAAGCCACTGACAACTTTCTTAAATGCTGCGGTCCAGCAATGGGGGTGTCTGTATGGGCTGCTTGCTTACGTGTTGGAGAGCACTGCTGCTAGGAGCATTGCCTGGTTGAGCTTCAAGCAAAATGAAAACCCCCGAAAAGAAGCAGGAGGAGGTAAAAAATGAGAATATCTGGTCTAAACAGAGGCATGCTACGCTGAAGAGGTTAGATCTCAGTGACCTGCCTCCAAGTCCCTTCACTGGCATGCTGCTAGAGATGACGTCTCTGAGAGCAGTGGCAGAGCTGGTTGGATGAGCATCTGCTGACCTACTTCAGCCAGAATGACCCACGTTAGCTTAACCTAGTTAAGGAGTAGTCCTGCTAACCTCGCTTGCTTACGGCTGCAGTGGGTTAGCAGGTTTGAGGGGGCAGTAATCTCCAGCAATGAGCAGGTGGTGATGTGTTTCTTTGGTACAGCTGGATCAGGAAGAGTAAGCGCACTCCCAGCCTAAGAAATGGAACAGGCTGTTAATACTAAACCTGTTTTCAGTGTTTCAGTTTTTGCAGAAGTGAGTCTGACCCAGCTATAGAGAATCCGCGCATGCAAAAGTGTCTGGTCATCTTGCAGTCGTCTTGTTGAAAAGTGAAGTCTTGCTTTAATAGCAGACTCAAATAAATAAATTGTTGTTCGCTCCCACAAGGGTTTATCTGAGGTTCTAGGTAAGTATCCTACGCACCATCACAAAACACTGTTTGGGTGCTGCATGTTACTTTCAAAAGCCCTGTTTGGCCACTTGATAGCATTTAAAGGTCTGATCCCAGAAGAGGGGGGTGTGGGCAAAGGTTGCATTATTTTGCATCAAAGAAATATGAGGGTAAATAGTTTCAACTATTTAAAATGGAAGTTACTTATGTAAAATGCTGTTTACTAATAAAAGATTTGTTATCTGACTGTCCTAGGCTTTTGGGCAGGCCCATAGCAACCACAAGAAGGTAGCAGCAGATGGAGAGAGCAGAGAGGAGACCTTGATTCAGGAATCAGCTACTAAGGAAGAGTACTACATGAAGAAGGTTATGGAGTTGCAGACAGAACTGAAGCAGCTCAGAAATGTCCTTGCCAACACCCAATCTGAAAATGAACGCCTTAATTCTGTTGCACAGGAACTGAAAGAGGTGAGTGAAAGTGTACAGTGCGCACCACAGCTTGTATTGTGGTTATGTTGTCCTCTGCTGTGTAATCCAAAGTAAGGAAGATTCTTGAGCTGATCGATACCTGCTTCATACTGGCAGCTGCTAAGATGGGTTGTCTCTCCAAGACTTCAGCAAGGTGTTACATCCAGCTGAAGCTGTAATTCAGCAGTACAGGAAATCCAGCTTTCTGGCTCCATCCCTCCACAGTGGTTCTGACCCAGTACAAATTCATTCTGCCTTGTTCAAATACCTGCTACTTCTGCAGTAACCACTGTATTGTGTCCCAGCTCATTTGACAGACAGGTGCCTGTGTGTCCAGGCCATGCTGGTGTGGTGGGTACTGGGCATCAGTACTCTCAGTCCAAGAACCGCTGCCTTAAAAAGCAGAGGGATCTGTGTAGTCCAGGCACTTTGGATGTACTTTTTCTGTCTCACTCCCAATACCGATTTTCTTGCTGCAAAATATTTGGGACATAATTTCCCCTTTTATCACTTTTTCCACCCTACACTTCTAAGGATGTGGGGGCATAACAAAACACTGAATTGCACAAAAGCAGTAACAGTGAAGTTTATAGTCTTGTGTTTTCTCTCGTGAAAGTGATGGCTTTTACTTTTTCATAGGTTGATTAACTTACTACCTCGAAGTACCTTTGACCTTTTGTTGTTTTAGTATTGAAACTGCCTGTTTCTGAGGGGAAATAATTGCTGAGAAATTGACATAAAAAGTTTAAATACTTAGGAACTGTAGCTCCGTAGGAGAGTCTATGGCACTGATGCGGAAAAGATTGTTTTGAGAGCTCAAACCATTGCTTAAATTTAGACTGGGTAAAAGTTACAGACTGTAAACCACAGATGGATGTGGTAAACAATCAGCAATTATTACTCATGAGCTTGCTTGCACCTTCCTTTGAAGCGTTAGGTACTAGTCTCATCTAGGCCTGGGATAATCGACTGGCTGCTGCTTCCAGAAGGGGAGGCTGGCTAAGATCCCACCTCTTAATCTCAACGTACTCTACGTGACCACAGCTGAAAATCAAAGTGTCTCATTTAGTTTCTTTAGGACATAGTAACAAATATGTGGATCATATTTGGTGGTAAAATTCATGAGGAAATGTGGGTTACTTCTGTGTAGCTGTGGGGTTCAATAGTACCTCTCTTTGGGGTACAACGGAGATGATTTGTGGGGCAAACTCTCACAGATGATCAAACAGGCCAGTCAAGCTCTCCTCTAATTTCATGGGTCCTGGCTGTGGGATGACAGAACTGGAATCAGTCCACATGCTCTGCTTAAGCGAGGAACCAGTCCCTGCAAGTACATGCACAACTCTTGTCTTTATTTCCTAACCTTTAAGAACAGCTTAAAAGAAAAGCTCCCCACCCCAGAGGCAGCGTCATGTCTAACGGATTCCAAATGCCGCTCAAAAGTGTGCTGATCAGCAGGTTTCAATCCAGCTCCCTGTGTCACTGCAGCTGAAAGTGATTTTTTCCCTTCTAGATACTGCCACGTTTCAGCCACCTTTGCTTGGAGCTGCATTCTGCTTTATGCAACCCTTGGATGAGCTGTCGGTTTGCAAAGTTTTAGGGTGGTTTTTTTCTTGTGCTTTGTCCTTCCACCTCAGTCATGCAGCCTTTTGCACAAACATGCTTGTGTGAAACGGACCCCAGTGAAAAATGAAGAGTGCAGGAAGAGGGGAAGTGGGTGATGTTGGGTTTCTTGTGAAGATTTTAATTTTTTCAAAGATATTTTTTTTTTTTTTTAAGCTCTCTTCTGCTGAACGGGGGAAGATGCATTTAGTTACTTGACTGAAGGCTGATGATAATTAACTGGATGTGACTGATTTGAAACTTTGAATGGAAACTGAACTCAGTTAAAGAAAAATAAAAATTAAAACCTAACGTAATAAATAACTGGAACCTTGCAGTTAGGGGTTTCTCTGCCTGCCACTTCGTGTCATCTCAGTGCGTGTGTTTGTCTTTCCTTGCCTTTTTTTTGTTTTAGCCTAGATGTTTCTTCTGCTGCTGGTAAACTGTGGTGGGGCGAAGAGGTGAGGAGGAGGAAAAGAAATGGCATGAAAGCTTTAGTGTTAAAATGAAAACATCTGGGCCAATTGACCATTTGTGTTTTGGAATTCTTTTCCTCTGAAGATGCCTATTTGTGTATTGCATTTTGGTTTGAATTGCCTTATAATTACTGGTAGGGAATAGTGAGGCAGGGTGTGTGAACGGAGATACCAGCCTTCTCCTGGCCCACAAAAAAGCCAAGTCAACGTGACCATCTTTGAGGGACGTGGCTTTTCTCTCATATGATGCATCAGAAAGTGGCAGAAGTTCAAATAGTTGCTGTTTCACCATTGGTGTCCAGGTAAGTGGAAACAGGAGGATGTGCACAGTCCTCCTGTGATGATTTGTAGATCTAATAGCAAATTTAAGTTGAAAGCATTGTGTGAGAGAAGTCAAGGAGAACATGTTGTGGCCCTTGTAAGGTAGTAAGCAAGATGAGCAGAGTGCTGTCCCCCTGTCCCTGTTGTCATGCTTAGTTTTAGCCTGATGGTAAAAGTTTTACGTTGATATTAGTCCAAGGAGACTCTGTGCTGTGAAGAATGCTGCTGTAGTCTGAAAGTGTTGGGGATGAAGGTGGAATATGATCTACTGTTTTATACCGCAGAGACAGAGTGGAAATCCCTTCCTTTTTTCTGACTGCTGATGAAAGAAAAATTGCTGTGGCTCTTCTCCATCTTGTTGTAGGCAGATCTAGTCTTTGTATTGTGTATTTTGGAAGTCCTGTATTACTGCCTATCAAGAGAACTGACTGGCAAGATGTCTGGGGGAATAGGAAATTTTACTTCCATTGCAGCCGTTCTGGATTTGATCTGGGTAAGAGGAAGGATGTGGAAAATGCTTGACTGTGTGTCCTTAGGCCAGGCAGAGGCCACCCCTCCTGTCAAAGCTAAAAGGATGTTTAAAAGAAAAAGAAAGAAGGGGGAAAAAAAAAAGGGGGGGGGGG
>VYXH01004264.1:92351-150333 GCA_013397275.1 Burhinus bistriatus
GCGGCGCGTGGTGGCGGGGGGGGGAAGGTCAGGAAATCAACTGAGGCTGCATCTCTGCTTTATTTTTAAGGGAGATTTGCTTGCAAAAGTTTTTACCTGCTGTTTTGTAGCTATCTGATAGGATACAGAGTTTTACTGTTGCTGGGCTTTTTTGAAAATAGCTGTTCAGTCTTAATAGTGGCACAAGGAAGATGGTCGAGTGTATCTGGCAGTGGCTCCTCTTGAGGTACTGCTGGCCTTAGTGGTGGTGGTGGGTTGAAGCCAGATGTTGACCTGTGTCAGTTGGAAGCACATTCAAGGCTGCACGTTTAAGATGCTGTCCTTCCTTTGGTGTCTTCTCAGGACACTTGCACAGAAGACATGAGTTGTTTTTGGAAGGAGAAGAGTGACATTTAGTACACCTGGAGTTGCTGTAGCAGAGAAAAGCGTTTTTGACGCTTTCTGCTGAATTACCTAACTTTGGCCTGTTGAGACAGGCTGACAGGGTGGTTACAGATTATTAGTTTTACTGCTGTCATTAGCTAGCTCAGCAGCTCCTGCGTCCTGGAAGAGTCACTGGAAGGTGTAATTGTTCCCGAGTAATTGCTAATTGCCATTCCTTTTTAGTCTTCTTTCATCTCTCCTGTGTTTTAGTGGCACCAAAACAGATTTCATAGGGTGATTTGGCTGTGCAGTCACAAGGAGCCATGCCCAGTATAGAGAAGCTGAACAATAAAGGATTGATTCTTTACCAGGAAAGTAAAAGGTATTCTGATTATGTAAACTAAAGAAGGAAATGTATTTTAATGTGTGTGCTCTTACACGTTAGTTAAGAAAGATAGCTGACATGACATGGTGCAATATAATATGTACTAAATAACTTGTGGGTCTTTTAAAACATGCTATCAGGAACATATGAGTAATTTCAGTTCTCCAGGGCTATATAATGGAAGCTGTTTTTGTGAGGGTTGTTCTGAAGAAATTTTGTTGTTCTGCATTATCAACTGATAGGCTTTATCAAGAAAGTATGTGTCAATCTGAAGGATAATGAACACCATGCAGTTACTTGACCCTGCTGTGCGCAGGGGACTCTCTCTTTTATTCTGTTGATAATGCTGGGATTTTCAGGTCTGTGTCAAACACAGACACACAATTGTTTATACTGGGTTTTTTTGTTGTTTGTTTTTAACCTTAGAGAAAAGGAATACCCAGCACATAGACCTCTATAAAGATCCATCAGTTTTATCCCTCCATCCTGTTCTCTTGCCTTGCATCAGAGGAATGGTCATCAATTTGTTCCTCCAGAGTCTCAAGTGACTCTAACAACCCTCATGCTCTAGTCCAATCCTGTAGATAATTTCCTTAACTAAGTTTACAGCCGATGAAGTTCACCCATACACTCAGAATAAACCTAAAAAACTAACCAACCAGCCCTGACATCTTCATTCTTCAGTGAAGACCTAGACCTTGGTCTCTTGTTGTGGATGGCTGAATGCTTCACTGAAGGACACGCAGAAATTGCCAGCACTCTGGTTAGAACAGCTTCAAGTGGAAGTTTCCGTCACTGGAAACATAAGACACACTGCATTTGATCAGGCCATGTTGACCATGACTGCCTCACACGTGCTGTAATGTAATTGCTTGCAGTCATCTCTCTGTATGCTTGGACATAGCAATATTACAGATGCTTGTATCAGCTTCCTGGGCCTTGCAGTTGTATGTGAACTAAGATGGAAGAGACATTACTGGGCACAGTCTGTTCACAATATTTGACTGTTTTAAGTGCTTAGCAAGTACTTAGTTTTCAGATCCAGTGTTTTCACCATGGTTGGCCATTAAGTTGATTGTTAGACATGATACTCTCTGCTCAGAGTGATGATGACTGATAATTCTTCTATACATATACAGTAATCTGATTGCTGAAGTTCTCCAGGTTTCCTTAACATCATCAGTGAAGGAAGACTATTCCTAAAGTTATGGTTACACTTCTTTTTCCCACTAGGATTTATAGGCTTTTGCAGGGCTGATTACCTGGGGATTTTTAGGTCCCTTCTGAGTGCAGGTGTAAGCTCAAATAATAGCCCACAGCAGCATATAGAACATATTCCTTGATTCATTGCCCTTTTTTTGAACTGTGCATACAGAAGCACATTTAAATTATGCTAGAATACACTGGAAGAGTTACCTCTGAAGTGAGCAGCGTGGCTGGAAATCTGCTGCTAAACGTGCTCCAAATGTAAAAGTGGCTGTTTGCAGATTGATAAAGCTCCGTTTCTAAAAGCAAAACAATGACGAGCCTCTGTCTTGAGGGTGCTGAGCCCA
The DNA here is from genome assembly GCA_013397275.1 of Burhinus bistriatus. NCBI lineage: Eukaryota > Metazoa > Chordata > Aves > Charadriiformes > Burhinidae > Burhinus > Burhinus bistriatus. Next base: position 94,653 of record VYXH01004264.1, read on the forward strand.
TCAAATTTAGTGAGCAGGACTGGATTTCTTGTCCTCTAATGTGTTGAAAGGATTAGAAGGGTCACAGTGTGAATAGTATTGTTTTTATTTTTAAAAAACCCCACCCTGTCTTTTGTCCAGTGCAGGAAGTTCCAAGGCGGTGATAACAGTACGATAGTGGCGTGCTGCTGCATGCTGGCTCAGCACATTGCAGATGGCTGCGGATGGCAGCTGGGTTCTTCCCACCTTTTTGTTTTCATTGAGGTTGATTTTCATACTGACAGCGCTTTTTTTTTCTTTTTTTCTTTTTTTTTTTTTTTAAAAAGAATGATGAGAGCTGAGTGTTTTTACAGAAAGGAAGTACTGTATAGTGTTTGTATCCATTTGAAACATGGTAAAAATTCATTCCGAAGAAGATGAATTGTCGTGGAAATTCAGTTGATGTGCTTTGCACGTATTCAAGGAGGCATCTGCTCGTGATTTCTCTTTTGTCGTTGTGCACTGATAGATTCAGAGCAAAGATGTTAACTACAGTGTTTCTCTTGCTGTAATGGCTGCTGCCTAGAGACTCCGTGTTTGAAAATGAATTAAGACTGAAAATGGGGGCGTTGGAAGTCAACATTTGAACTCTGTGTATTTTCAGATTTTAAAGAAATAAATTCTTGTTCTTCTGACATTATAAAACTCTAAATACGATTCTCAAAGGTTCAGTTAGCAGTTAGAATTCCATAGTACACTATTGTTTGGGAATTAACCTGGTAGCACGCTTGTGGGGCGATCTTTTAATTGTTCTGTTACAATTAAATAGCTGGGTGCCTGTTGGTGCTGCACTAATAGCAGGACCAGACTTTCTTTTTAGTGGCAGCTCCTGGTGACCTTCATGATGACCTTCAGTCTGCCCAGGGTTGAGCAGCAGAGGGAGAAAGTCTCTTGTATGCAGCTGTGATCTGTTAACCGGATGTAAAATCAATATGCACAATTGAAAGAGCAGCTGGAAGTGCTCTAATCACTGAAACAATGGCTCAAAGTTACTTTGCAAACTGTTAATTAAACAGGTTTGGGTTTTTTTGTTTTTTTTTTCATGCTGAATGAAAACTTCCACTTTGCCTGTAGTGTGATTTTTAAGATGCGGAAGCAAGGAGATTGCTTTGTTTTGTCTGTACTTGGCACTGGTTCCATTAAAGTAGGTGGCCCTTGGCAATCTATCCAAGTAAGATTTGTTTGGATCAGATTGTTGGGGGCTATTTTTATTGGTGGGTTTTTTTTTTTTGTGTATGTTTTGTTTGTTGTTTTTGTTTTGTTTTTAAATAGGAAAGAGTGAGTACTAAAGTAAGCCTCAAAGCAGTACTGTAATATGCATGAGGAAAAAAATCCTTTGTTCCACCTAGTAGTTCTGCATTGGTAAACTGACTCAGAACTGCACCCTGAGATGTATTTTCAAGTCACATACTGTACGTGTTTTAAGAATGTGGCTTGTGACAAAACATCGCTTGGGCAGAAGCACACAGAGCCAGCTAGGGGATGTGCCTGTAGTATCAGAAATAACATTGCTGTCCTGTTGCTACTCTTGCAACTGTATTAAAATCCATTCTTTTTTTATTACCCTATTGTCGTGGTTTGGGCCAGATTGGCCCAATCCGGTGGAACGGCAGATGCTCGCTCTCTCTTGCTCCTCTCCCAAAGGGAGGCAAGAGAGAGAGAGAAAAAGAGAGACTTCAGAGTTTAGAGGGAACTNTGCACAACATGCTGTTAATTTCAGCAGTTAGAAGAGGCCTAGCTAAAAAGTAAAGTTACTGAACAGAGTTGGTCCTGTTTTACCTCAAACCAGGACACCTATGTTTTGGTTTTCAAGTATAGGTTTGATGTACTTTACTGATAGTCCTCTTTATCCCGTTTTGTAGGTGAAGTGAGTTTAGGGTGGTAATGTATCAAGTCTTCCTCGCCTTAAATGCCTACTGGATCATCTGCAGATGAAGGAGGGGGTCCAGATTTTTTTAAGTGTCATTGATTAGTATTCTCTCCCTTTATTTCATTAGTGAGTGTAGCTAACCCCTGCTACTTTTTAGCATTTGATTGCTGCTCTAAAAGTTGAGCAGATGAGAGAAACGCAGGGTAGTTGGCATTTTCCTGAACCAAAGCTCCCTCCCATTGTGTCAGACTGGCACTGGTGTGAGCTGTTCCTGGTGCAGCTGGGACTGAAGGGGAAATACTGAACAGAATAACCAGGTATTGAATAATCACGTGCAACAAAATCCAAGGTGCTTCTGCATGGGGTAGCTTAGGTCTGGAAGACAGAGAGCTATCCTTGGGTTTTCCTTATCTAGGTTACCCCGACCCTCTATTGCTGCAGAGATTGAAAAGATGACTGATTTCAACCTAATAAATAACTGGTTTCGATCTGGTTTTCAAGAATAGCTAAGGAAGTTCATGGTGTTAGAGTTGTGTGGCCAATATGAAAACAGTCAGCAGCTCGAGGAGCGGTATTTGTTGGGACAGCTTATGGCTAACTAGCAATACAGATGGTTGTGTCAGCACAGGCACTGACAACTGCTTCCGAGAATGGGATACCACCACTTCCACTGTCATGGTATTTTGCCCTAAAATGCAGAATCTAGAATGGAGACTTGCCCTTTTTGTGGCTTAATGATGGTGGTGTATGTTCTGGTGGTTATTCTAACAGAGCCGTTTGATCTTCACAATTTCTCACCCATTCGAGTTCAGAGGAACTTAAACAAAAGCTCTTGTGGGAGGAAAAACTAGCATGGGGTCAGTAGACATAGCTTTTTTCATGACAAAGTGACTCTTCGGCTTTGCTGCTGCCAGTTTTATCTACATGTAGATTTTTATACAGTATAATTTTAGTGTGATTTATCAAAACAGTTCTTAGGAAAATACTTTTTTATAGGAAGAGGACAGTGTGGTACTTTTATATGGCCAAAGATTGATTTTTTTTTTTTTTTTCCTTGCTTTATGGAAATACAGGTCAATGGCCTTATAACAGGCACAGAGTGTGCACTTTGAGTGCTAGTGGTTGTGAACAAAACAGTATCTTGCTAATTACTGGTGTACAACTTCAGCGTACCGTATTCTGCATGCAGAACTTGGCTGCTCTATCTAAAGCGTGTCCTGCAAGGAAGAGGGTGCTGTGGTGCGAGTACATTCAGAACAACTGAACTAGTGGTGTTTTTGGCTTTTCAAAGCCTCTTGTAGCTGTAAGATAACAGTCAAGAGACAAAGGAAACCTCTGGAAATATCATTTAGTCATAGTTTGATGAAGATCCAATTGCTGTGTCCCCACATCTGTTTATTTCTGTAGAATACAAGCTGTCTGACGTACCACTCTGAAAAGGGAAGGAGATTTCATCATTTAGTCATAATATATGAGAAGTAATTGTATTAGGTCATCAGAAAGTTACTAAAGTCTGTCCTGCTAAGTGGTAAACAAGGCTGCTGAAAGAAAATTGGAGTTGCTTGGGTCCTGCTGCTGTTGTGACCTACAGATTGTCTGTTTGAAGAGAGAGATGCAGGCTGTGATATGGCAGCAGCTGGTGTTGTGCCCATACTGATCTCCTTCTGCTCCGCTCTTGCTTTCCATCCCTCTTCACTTGATCCTTTCCTCTCACCAGAGGTTCTGCCTCTAGTTTAATGCAAGTTATACACAGCAGCTGCATTAAAAAAAAATTTCACTAGAAGCACTTGGAATTCTTGCAGTCGGTGCAAGTCGGTGTGTTGTGTGTGAAGCGTTACTAGAAAATGTTGCTGGTGGACTAGAAAACAACAACTTTGAACTGGGAATGCTGAGAGATCCTGGCTCGGCAGCACGAGCTGTGCTAGAGCCTGACTGTGCTGGTGTTAGGGGCTGTTCCTGCAGCCAAAGAGATGAAGGCCTTGGCTGAAGTTGACTGTTTTGTGTGAGTGAATACTGGCAGGACTGTGCCATTAGCAGATCCTGCTCAGGAAGAAGAGATAACATGTTTTTTATCCACAATCACAGTATAGCACTTGCTGTGTCCATTGGCTGCATGTTTTCTTACAGCTGATGAGCACTGGCATGTGTCTGACCGCCCCAGGCAGCAGAGGGAAGGCTGCTGCATCCAAGCACATGGGTGGACCTGGTGGGTGTTCCTGTGAGTTGGACTGGGGATGGGGGTCACTCCATGACTTGTGCCATGTAGCTCTGGACCTTTGCAGCTGCCAGGCATCTGCTTCACCTCTGCTGTGCTCCAGGAGTACTATGATGCCTGTAAAGGGAAAATATCTTTTTTTTTTTTTTTTTTAAATCCAGTCGCTGTAAGGCTCCCATATGATATTGTTTAATATTACAGCATTTTTCTTTATTCTGTGGCATTTGCTATAAATAAGTACCACTTCCATAATCTAAATGGATAAACAAAATCTTTCATTATACCTCTGCTATTTATAAAGTCGTATCATAAGTATCATTAATTTAGATAGATAACTCCTTTGGGATTTAGTTCATTAAAATTGTTTGAAGTAGTGATAGAGCTCTAAGCCAGTGGTTTTGAGATGATTGTATCTCAGTAGGGTTGGGTAGTGTAAACTAAGCACTTTCCACATCCAGGAGGTGGGGCACCTTGTGAAAATAGGCCACTAATGCTGGGAATATAAATTTAGCCAAAGCTTTCATCTCATCCTTTACATATAAATTAGTTATGGCCAAAGTCAGTCAGTAGGAGACCTCTAATCTTTGATAGCTGTACTAACTTCAACATTTTGTCAATTTTATTTTAATTTTAAATTCTCTTAAGTCTGACTGATTTGTGGTACCTAGTGCTGAAGTACCATAAACTTGCTCCTGGCCTGCTGCCGCAGTATGCTAGTGTTAAATTTGCCTGAGAAAGACTGTCAGTGCTGGAAACGGTTAATGGAAACTTTAAAATAGGCCTTTAATATTAGAGTAAGAAATATAAGTAAGACAATAAATGAGCCTCCAACAGAGGCTTGTAACAGAGGAGGGCAGGCTTTAATTACCAAGAGAAACTTGTACGTAAGATTATTGAAAATATGTGGTTTGTGGACATTTCTGACAAGGCAAACTTAACATGGATTTGCAAAGGGACATTACAGAGTAAAACTGCAGTTTTGGACTGCAGGCACGAAGCACAGAGCACAGCATAGAGTAGTTCTTCTCTAATATCATTGAAGTGGGAGCTTTTTGGTCATTAATTATCACCAATTAAAAGAAGGATGTTAAAATCAGAACCCAAAAGTAACGACAAAAAAAAGCTTGACCAGGGAGAAAAGCATTTAGAAGTTATCAGTGGGCTAGAAAAAGTGGTTTATGGAAATACTAAAACATTAGACTTGTTTTATCTTGGTTAGGGACAAGCAAGGCTATTCAGGATGTTGACTGCCGTGATGACAAGGAAAGGTCCGATGGCGTTAGAAGGGTTTCCTGGCAGCTTCCCCACCAGGGTGGCCAGCTGGTCACCACTTCTGTCCCGAGGCTGTTCTGGGAGCGTTGGCAGCAGCTGCTCTGCAGGACTTTCCCGACTTGGCAGGGGCTGGGGCACCCACGGCACTTTTGGGGCCAGGGCTGGGTCAGCTCATGGGGAGGTTCACCACACGTAGGGCCAGCAGACAGTGAATTGTCACCTCCCCGAAAAAAGTCCCTGTTCTGACAAGGGCTGTTGTGGATGTACTGCGAGCCACATTCCAGCAGCACGGCTGCTCTTGAGACAAGGAGTGTCTTCCTGGAACCAGAGATGTAGGCCAATTTCTATATAGCGAAATTGGTCTGTTTTGAGTTTGCTACCAAATTATGGCTGTGGATTGCCTGTGTTTGACTCTCCTAAGACACCTGGTGCATTAGAGGAGTCCAGATCACATGCTTCAGTTGGAAAATGAAACCCTGAGAGCTTTCAAGGATCTGAAATCAAATTCAGCAAATTACTGTTTCAAAATTTGCTTTGTGATCTTTTGTTCTGTAACTCCTTAGAGCCACCACAGCTTCTCCAGGCAGAGCAATACCTCACTTGTAGGTTTTATTGCTGTTTTCTGTTAAGGAGTGCAGATATAGGGGATGACAGGTTTTGTTTATTAGCTTTTAATAAGCAGTCTTAATCTGAAAAATAAAAAACCTAAGTTTGATGTCACAATATACTTTTTTTAAAAAACAATTAAATGTGACTTAGAGCTACTAATTGAAATACATCTTTGGTGCTACTTTATTCCCCTGAGCCTGGGCTGTAGACAAAACCACAGAAGAGGCAACAAAGGCTCTTTATGCTTCTTGTGTAAGTCTAGCTGGTTTATTGTTCATTTTGTTTTCCTGGAAGTGTGCTTCATCATTACAGTCCCTTGCTAGTTTGCATCCAGAGGGAGAATTACTGCAGTTGGCGCTTGAGTTCCGATATTCCTGAGGTACACCCGACTTTGGCAGTCCCCCAGGGAACGGCATCCCTGTGCCCTCCCAAACTTGGGGGAATGCAGAGGGCTGTTGTTTCACTTACCGAGCTCTTTTCTTCCCTCTCCTTTCAGCTTGAGGGAGGTTTGTTGAAACAACCTCAAGCTTATTTCATTAGCATCTGAACATACAAACAGAAAACCCCTCAAAACCAGCTAGCGGCAGGCATGCAGCTTGTGCTGGGTGCAGCAGTGGGTGAGGCTGTGGTTGAGCATTGCCCATCTCTGCAGGTGGTTGCCTGGGGACACTTGGGGTGGCAGTGACCCTTCTTAGAGCTGGGCTTGGCTCCACCAGCCTTTCTGGAGGTGAAAGATGACGGCTACCTAAAAACTTATTGGCAGGCCTTGGAAGGGTTAAATGTTTTCTTTGTGGCAGTGAAGGACATGGAAGGCAGCCAAGCATTTAGATTTGAGATTTGAAAAGCAGCTGGAGTTTAACTGCTCTTAGCAAGCAATTCAGTGCAGGAAGAGGGGGACAGTAATAATAACGTTACACAGTGCCATTCATAACACTGTCGTCAAGTTTGGGTCAGCCTTTTCCATCCAGACTCCCACGCTGGGCTGGAGCCTTGGTGCAGAGCCCAGGCCTACCTGCCACCCCTGTGCTGTGGGAGGATGAGCCCAGGTCTCTGAAGATGCAGTGCAGCTGGGAATGCACAGAGGGAATGGGGTCTGCTCTTCTGCTCCTGGAGCTCAAAAATGGCTCAGTTTTATAGGTGAGGACATCACTGTGTGGAAACGAGACCATTAACAGAAACTGACTTACTCCAGTTTTAAAATGGGTTATTTCAGATGGACTTAAAAAGTTGTCCTGTGATCTCAGAGACTTAACAGTGCCCCCAGCTTTTGCTTACAAGGCTCACTGCAGTCCTCCCAGCCTCTTCTACACCATTGATCTGTTTGTTTCCATGAAGGCATCGCACCACTGCCTGTGTGGGCTTGCACCAGGGCCAGACACCTTGTGTTTAGAGCCCAGTGGGCTACCGGGCAAAAACCACCAGTTTGGGTGGAGAGCAAAAGCCTGTGCTCAGGGTGAGGTGTATTTATCCTCACGTGGGTTGTAAGCTTGCAGTTGGAGAGCATCACTAGAGCACAGCTGAATTCTTATACAAGGAACTTAAGCAAGAGCAAGTGAGGTACTGCTCCTCCTAGCCATATGGGCGCAGGTGTTAACCCTCCCCGTGACAAAGAAAGGGTTTGGAGGATGTGACTCTCAATTGGATCAAATGTTTGAACAGATAGTTCATAAACAATACGTTAAGTAATAGGACATACATAGTGTAGCAAGACTTAATGCTGGTTAAGTAGTTATAAGAGATTTAAATGGCACCCGGGTATGCTGTAGTAACTGAGTCTCATCTCAGGTCTCTCTGATATTATGCAGAAAAGAAATCCGTGACAGTGCAGTTCTTTGTTCTCAAGTGTTGCAATGAACCCATCCTTAATGTCACAGCTTCACAAAGCTTTTTATTTAATGGTTTGCCAAAATGAAAAAAAAAAATAATCAATAAATCTTGAGCTGAGTACATTAGTAGCATGGTGCCCCAGCATTAATCACAGACATACATACCCATAGTAAGATGCTCTGTCATGGGCTAGATGTTTGGATAATGAGAGGACAGGTTGGGGAAAAAAACCACAACCAAAAACCAGGCAGTTGTGCATGTTTGCTACCAAAGTTTCAGTGTAGCTGCACGTCTTCCATTAATGCTTCAGAGCTATTGGGAGCACTATGTTTAAGTTATGATAAATAACTAATATGCTCTTTTCCCCACTTTCTGCGGGTAAATGTGCCGAGTTGTGCATATTCCACCTCTTCTTCCCTGCCATCTCTGATTTTTGCTCCCTGCAGTCACGGAGTATTTGTCACGGAGTTCAACCTGACTGTGCTTGGGAACACTTGGCATCTCATGTGAATTAGAGCTCTTCAGATCTTGTCTCCTAGTCCAAAAACTAAAAAGTAAGACTGCAACTTCTGCTAGGAAAGAGAAATCAGGTCAGATTTGCTCAGTTACTCCAAATGCATAAAATGGGCATACACCTGGCCCAGGTGTAGGAAAACCTCAAAAGGAACTTTTTTAGTGAGTTCTTTTAGTGTTAGTTGCAGAACCACCCAAGGCGCTAACACGGCTGTTCCCGGTGCTGTACTTGGAGGGCTGGTATCATGCTGCAGAGCTGCGCTGGTAGGGCAGAGCTGCCTGTGATGGCATCTGAGCGTAGCTCACATTCCTGCGAAAGCCCTGGGGACAAGTGCTGCACTGCTGGGCTTGGAGCTTCTTGCCTGCTTTTGACTGCAGTTGCTACTGCTGGGGTTTTTTTGTTTTGGTTTGGTTTTTTTGTTGTTGTTTGGTTCTTCTCTCTGCCCTGTTCCCAGAGGCAAAATAATATTTCAGAGAGGCACCTGGGAAGGGACACTTTGACTGGGATATGAGTCATCTCTCTCTTGGGGTTTTTTTGGCTCAGTAATTTTTTTTCTGCATGAAATGTAATTAAAGTTTGACTTTGCTTTTGAAAACACACAAACAAAACACTATTTCTTCTGCTTCTAAATGACCACAGTGCTCTGCCTTCCTCTTTCCTTTCCTGTTTGTATCTAACCTCTGTCTGCAGTCACACTAAGGCTTAGAAAGTTGAGCAGCTTTTCTGCAGATAGAGCATGTCATGGCATGACTTCCAACAAAAGAGTGGAGGAGAGTCCAAACTGCAGTTTAGCATAATATCTACTTTATTTTTGTCCAGTGGGGTTGTGTGAACAAGACACCAAAAACACTTGCTATAAATTCTGGAAAATACAGTCTGACTGATGCAGACAGTGACTTTCTCTACTGGTTGTGTGGTCTGTCTTTTGCAATATTTCTTTTGAATGTGTCTGTGTTGTAAAACACCGCTGAGAGCACACTAACTTTTCTGTCATTTTTAAGAACTGTTTCCTTAGTAATTTCACAAGCAGTGTCTGGAGAAGAGTACACAGGTGCTGGATACAATTAGAAAAAACAAAGATTTGTGTCCAAAGGATGGTCTGTTTCTGTTGTGTAGGGCCGGAGAAGGATGTCTGTGGCTTATGAACTGAATTGAAGTATAAAAGCTGTAACAGTGACATTTGAGTAACTCGGTGACTGTCATATGTCAGTGAACATGGTTGAATGCCAAACAAATGTCACAAACACAAGTTTGGGGTGGTAGTTGTTCTATGTTTTTACATACATAGAAAACAGCTAGAGGTCCCTGGCAGTCCGTCTCCACCAGACTTGTTTTCATTTCCTGGCATTCAATGTGTGCATATTGTGATATAGCCTGCATTTTGTAGGGGTTGTATGAGAAATAAATCTGCTTCTTTTCCCAGCTTGAGGTTGCCTGAGCCATTATACCTACAGATGTTTTATTTATAAATCTTTCCTCATACAAAGGAGCACCAGTATGTGTGCACACATGATAACGTAGGTACAGGTGTGGCTGGGCGCAGTTTCTTCTGTGAATGAGGAAGCAGAGCCAGACCAGCATGGTATTTCTCCTTTGCTTAAATAAATAAATGTTTTTTATAATATTTTATATTAGTTTTAATATGTTTTTACAATATTTTATATGTTTTTATAATATTTTATATTAGTTTTAATATGTTTTTACAATATTTTATATGTTTTTATAATATTTTATATTAGTTTTAATATGTTTTTACAATATTTCATATGTTTTTATAATATTTTATATTAGTTCTACTCTAAGAACGGAGTGGACAAACTTTTAAAAACAAGCTTGTGTAGCTCCAGCATGTGAGGAAGATATGAGAGAGAGGAGAGAATGGCTTCGTCAGGAGGTGCTGCTTGCCATGCGTGGCTGTTGCTCTGCCTCTCCACCCCAGAGCGTTTGCCCATTGCTGGGGACTGCAGACAGCCTGGTGACACCGGTGGTCTTTACTGCAGTAGTGAAAGTACAGGTTTCCAAACTTTTTTTCATATACAGTGAACAGTTGGATCTAATGGAACTTTTTGTCTTTTTCTTCTGCCAGATATTAGTGGCTTGTTTTATATCTATAGTACCAAAAAATTCTTTCAGAGCCTGTAACTTGAGAACTAGGGGAAGATTATTTTTGGTTTCTTACGCAATCTTAATTTGGCTCTGTTTGAGGGGTATTTTATATCCCAGCCCTTAATTACACAGTTATGTGATACTTTGCCACAGGACCCCAGTCCTCACATGTGCGAAGGAAATGCAGTTAAAATCAGATGGGCAGCTGTGAATTTCACACACAACTTGCAACTGCTGGTCTCTGTAGCCTAAATAATGTGACTTGTTAGTTGTGCTAATGTCTAGTGATTGACTTGAAATTTTATTTTGCGCGTAGAAAAGCTTTATGGTCCATATCTTGAGTTCTTAATTTCACCAGTGGTACCTGGGGTAGATGATGTACCTTCGAGGGTGGCTTTTCTGGAGTCACAGCTGTGAGTATGAAGGCAGTGTGCAGAAAAACATTGGCTGAAGCACCTCCTTCAAAAAAGTGCTGAAGAAGGTGCTTAGCTGTTTAAGTGTCTGAGGATTAGTCTTCCCAATTTTCATGCCAATATTTAGTGAAATGTCTAAGAGATGATGTTTTATTGATTATTTTGGTGGACTTGGTAGTGTTAGGTTAACAGTTGGACTTGATGATCTTAAGGGTCTTTTCCAACCTAAGTGATTCTATGATTTGCTCCTCCACACAGAAACAGAATATATATGAGTTGCAATCCTTTGCGACTGCACTGTATTTCTTCCAAAGAGTCTGCATCCTTTTTTGTGAATCCTTCCTACGAAGAACATGAGGGAATTATCATATCTAGAAATATTTATTGCATGAAGCATTAGATCTAATCCTAGAATTAGTAATAAATTTGGGCAAACTATGCTTTGACTCTTGATGATAACAATGACATGTAAAATTAGGTGTGAGCATGTTTACTACAGCAGGGAACTCGAACTGACCTGTGAGCTCACGAGCTGGTGGAGTTGAGGGTAACAGAAGCGGTGCTTGTGACACAGCTTCACTTGCATGATCAGCTGCTGGCTGGTGACCCAGAGGCTGAACTCCAGTCAGGCTGTGCGATGCCCAAAAGAAAGGAGGGAATCGGCTACCTGATATTTTTTTCTCAATTATTTTAGTTCTCAGGGTCAAACTGTATGCTGGGGTGTGCTAGAAAAGTAGGTCCTAAGGAGCAGGCTTTTGGCAGTGATGAAGTTGTGGTTTTGATACTGTCCTGGTTTGAGCGACACAGGACTAATTTCTCTTCTAATGCTTATGAAAGCTGTACTTTTAGAAGACTCTAGTGTCTGAATTTGTGAAAATATTGACTTTATAGCCAGCTATGGTATGTGGGTTTCAAGGTCTCAGTGTTTTTGAGCTCGCCAGGTGCAGGGTTGAGGAGGAGTGAGACCCGGGCACTTGACCCAAGCTGGCCAACAGGGTCATTTCATACCATCAATGTCACATTCAGTGTAAATTAGAAAGTTTGCTGAGGAGTTCTCTCTCTCCCTTGATGGTAGTGATCCAGAGAACTTCTTGCCCTGGTGCCTGACCTCTGAGCCCTTCTCTTCCTCCCGAAGCCATAACATTCACAATGTCTGACTTTTGCTGTCCCCTGCTGGGAGTGCACAGCTTCCTACTGATATAGTTGGCTGAGTATAATCTTTGTATATTTGTATTGGTATCAGGATCACTATTGGTTCTTTAGTCTTATTAATGTTATCTAGCCTTATGCTATTAAATCTGTTTATATTTCAACCCCTGGGTTTCCTTGTTTTTTCCTGATTCCCCTTCCTGGGGTGGGGAGGGGTCATTGGGTGATAGAATAGTTGTCTGAACAACAATAAATTGTTGTGGGTTTCTCAAACCATAACAGATATGCAGGCAAGGATGGATTCAAACTGGTCCTGAGGAAATCCCTGCCATTTCTAGCACGGGTCCTGCTCGGAGGGGCCCCACGCAGAACTCTGAGGCAAAGCTGAGAAGACGAAAACGCTCAAGACAAGCTCTCTAGCAGCAGAGTGGCCTGTGGCCTTTAAATCACACAAAATCACTCTTAGATCACGGTCTTTTCCTGAGCAGGATGGACAAGAGGCTTCTGCGTAGCAGGAATATTCTCTAGGTTGAGAAGTTGAGGGGTTTTGTCAGGTAGATGAACACTCAATGGGATTTTATGGCCATCAGTTCTCCACATAGTGGTAATGATATTTTCTAAGTGCTGTATGATTCGCTTTGGGTGGAGGTGTGACTTTTCATACAGCTGAGAGCCTGGCCAGGCATGTCCTTGTGTTCCAGCTTCCCCTTCTCCCCTGTGCTCGGGGGCAGCTCAGGGCAAAGGAGGAAGGACGAAGCCACTGAAGCAACAAGAGTCACTGAAAGGTTCAAACTTATCCATAGCTCAGCTCACTTTTTCTGTGCACTTGAGGAACTGTAAAACACCACCTGTGAGAACATGTGCAATCTATGCATGTCTGTCTTCAAATACAGGAATGCCACTTTCTTTATGGATAATAGAAAAACCCGATCAAGGAAAGATGCGGTAGCTTCTCTTTCCTGCAGAAAAATATCCTGCCATTTGGTCAGTTACATGAGATTGCATGGCACCCAATTTAACCTTGCAGCTTGCAAGCATGCACATTTATTTGACAAGAAAATGTTAAGAGCAAACTAAATGTACAGCTTGCTAAACAGCCAGTAAATCTAGCTTATATCTTCCTTCCCTGGTCAGGAAACAAGGGAGCTATTTTTAAACCTGGCCTTCCTGTACACACTGAAATAGAATGACTTTTTCTTGTGCTAGACTGAGCATGACAATACTTTCACATTAAATAATGAGCTCTTGCTGTTGCTCTGAATTAAATGGGCAGGACTGGACAAGAAACCATTCTTTCTCCAAAAGTTCTAATGATTTCTCCAGGCATTGACCTCTGCAAAGAGAAAGATTAGATCATCCAGGGAGGAAGAGGAGCAAAGAACCTGAATGGTGGGGAGGGAAGCTTGCCAGTAGCTTTGTGGGAGGTCTTCCATTGCATTTCACTTACTCAGGAATGGGGAAAATTACAGATAAGATCTCCTAATTTGTATGAAGCTCAGTTTGAAGCCTTTTGCAATCCTAACTGTTAAACAGTTTGGATTATCTGGCTGGAGGCTCTTTCTGCCAAAGGCAAGGGGTCTTCATTGCAGTTGTTAGAAGAAGTTAAGATGTAGATTATGTCAGCCTGTAGCCTTCAGCTACCTGCAGTGCATCTTTCCCTGTGGCCCTGGGTTTGTGCAAAGATAGAGCCAACACTTGCTCAGGCATGGAATATGGGCTGTAGCAACTTTTCCTTTGCATTGTTGTATGTTAGTGTCTGGTTTCAGCAATTAATGTTTATTTTAGCTTCTTGGTGTGCTGCAAAGTTGTGCTCGTCTCTTCATTGCTAAAAATAAGCAGACAAGTTTATATAGTCTAATCTCTACCTGACATGTGAGGGAGCTATAATTTAAAATTATTGGCCTTAACAGTTGCAGGTGATTCTGTGTTTGTGTTCAGAACGTGCCAGATTCAAGTCTTGGCATATGCTCCTGCCACAAACATTTCCTTTATCTCTTAGCTTTCTGTAGGTGACCTGTTGATACCTGTTGTATTGCTTCTGTGTATTCCTGCTGCACACTCACAAGAGGACTGAGACCATATTTTATTCATTGTTGATATTCTTGTTTCTAACCAGAAGTGGAGAATGCTAAGGGAATCTGAGTTTGTATACTAGAGGACGAAGCTTTCTTGGCTAGGCTGCTGGATAGATGAAAACAGAAATAAGACACCATAACCTAACTCGCTGAATTGTTAAGCTGCCTCTTTCATGAGCTCACGTTTGTTTTGAGCTGATTTAGAACTGTTTGGAAAACCATCCTGTCACTTCACAGGTACGGCTGCTAAAATATCTGGATACTATTTTTATAGGCAACTATATTGTCTATTTGCCTATTCCTGAAGATATTTCTGCTAATGTTTTAAAACATATTTTTCACTTTGTTTTAACTAAGCGAAAAATTTAAAGATGTGGCTTGGAGGAAAATAATGTTGGAAAAAAATAGAGCTAAGTACAGTGAGCCATTCACACAGCTGGATATGTGTTAGCTCAATTTATTTAAGTGTCTGTGTATATTCACAAAAGACGTAAAGGTCATACTACTCCCAATATATTGAGTTAACCACAGTTGCTATTTTTTTCTACCTGGGATCTTAGATTTCATAGAATTATAGAATTGTCTAGGTTGGAAGGGACCTTTAAGAGTCCAACCATCAACCTACCACTGCCAACACCACCAGTAAACCATGTCCATCAGCACCACATCTACCCTTCTTTTAAATACCTCCAGGGATGGTGATTCCACAGCTTCCCTGGGCAGCCATTTCATTTGACACTAACTCGGTGTCTCTCTCCAAAGGATTCAGTAGAACATATTTCTAAGTTAGTGCACTAGGCATAAAGAACAGGTCTGTTGAAAAGCAGCAGCAAATGCCTGTCCAAATAAGAACATCTGGAGTCATCTGAATCTGTCCTTCTCTTGTGAAAAGGCCCTTCTTGTTTAAGTGTTTACAGATTAAGGCATTGACTTCTGATCTGGAAAACTTTTGTCTGTTGCTTACAGCCAGTGAGACATGTAGGTGTGAATGCTGCTTTCCCTGCTTGCTCATTAACTTTTGAGTTAAGGGTGAGAATTTGTAAGAGAAGCAAGAAAACAAAATCTAATTATTGTGTAAATGACTTGATTTTCTGTAATTTAATTTGGGGGGGAGGGGGAAGAGTTTCTATTTGAATAGAGTCTAATTGGTTAGTGCACATAAGGAAAGATAAAATTTTGACATTTAATTGTAGCTGTCCAATTGCCATCATTTTGGGGGTTGTTTGTTTTTCCAGGTCAATCAGAATGTGGAGATCCAAAGGGCCCGTCTGCGAGATGATATTAAGGAATATAAATTCCGAGAAGCGCGTTTGCTGCAAGACTACACTGAGCTTGAAGAGGAAAACATCTGTCTCCAGAAACAAGTGTCTGTCCTGAAGCAAAATCAGGCAAGTTTTTCAAAATAGTGAGCACTGTTTTGGTAGCACCAGTTAGTTCCTGTGTTACGGCATGGTTCTGTCTCATTTGAACATCTGACCACTTCTTTTCTATGTTCGTAATGTTCGTGAGACTATGAACTGTATCTCTTAGTACCAAGAGTTGTCCCAAAATGTTTAACTTCTTTCTGACTCTGTTTATACACAGTCATGACTTTATCGCTTCTACTTTGACCTCCAGGTCCTTCCGTTGCCTTCTGTCTTTGATGGAAATGAATTCTCTACCAGTCTGCTTTGTTACTTGGTTTAGTCTTTTTGCTACTCTAGTTTTTCAATGTCTTTCTGCAATACTATCCCTCCATCCATCCTCTTGTACAATATCTCTAACTAGGTGTATTTCTGAACATACTTTTTTATTGCTACTTAGTGCTTACGTTATCTCTCCAGTTCCGTACTCCTCCTCTCTTCTAGCTACTTTCATTAAACATGAACTACTGTTATAGTAGCTCTATAGTGTCAGACCTGTGTGACTGCTCATCTGAAAAGTCACACTTAATTGCATGGTTCCAGCTATTTTCAGAATTTTAGAAAACTGTATTTTTTGGGAAAACTCAAGAATTTCCCCAAGTTATCATTTGCAGAGGTAATTAGATTAAATGTGGTCTTTGGCACAGTTTACTTATGCTCATCCATCAATTGAGGACTTGCTATTTTTGTTCTTCAGGTACCTTACAGTCTCATTGTATAAATAAAACTCAAGATTCAGTTGAGAAAATTGTATAATATCCCTGAAATAAAAGCACTTGAAGAAAACAGTGGTAATAGCATCTGTTGTAGCGAGCACATAGCAAAAGCATATTAGGATTTGCCTCAGATCTCCTTCAGCATTCCGAATGAAAGCTGCACCACCAGGCGAGGTATTTGGCATATATGTATTTCATTTATCTCCAGGTGAAACTCCACGTCAATGTTTATCACTTTGGCCTCACTGATGTGCCCAAAAGGGGGTCCAGGCTGGACCTCTTCTCACCTGAATATATTTGGTCTAATTACACTGTTTTGGGTGCTCTGACATGCAGTGGGGATGAAGGGGCTGTTTTGCTCTAGGTGCAGACTGGAATAGATAGTGATCTGGTAAAATCCAACCTATGGAGTTGGCTGTTTTTGTTTTTCACCTTTCTTTGTCTCGTTCATTGTATTCAGAGGCGCAAGTGAAAGTTCCCAGCTCCATGTTCACATTCTCAAATAATGATATTCAAGAATGCTGCCATTCTGGGCTGAGTCAAATTTAACCTCAGGTGCTATCTTGTCAGTTGCCAGTAATTATTGACTACTGTGTTTGTATATTGGAACCTTTGGAAATAGACTGCTATCCTAAATATTTGAGCTCAGTGGACATATATAGAACCAAGAGCTAATTCTTTTCATGGCAATGGATTATTTCATTTTCTACCTTGTCTTAATCCTACTTGATGAATTTTATTAAGCTTTAATTATCTCCCTGACATAACTAGAAGAAGCCATCAAGTTTTCCCAGGCTTAACTTGCAAAACTGAAATTAACATGATTGGTTCCTGGTTTTTAAATCAAGTGTGGTTCAGCACTACCAGATTGGTATATGTTGGCATCTAAAATTCCTTTAGCAGCTGGCAAAAATAAATAGGGTCATAATCATGTGGTGTGTTTTCCTTTCTTTCAAGGTAAGAAAAAGGTATTCTGTAGCCTCCTTTTTTTTTTTTCTTCCCCAAGGGATTCAAAATTTTACACTCATGGTTGGTGTTCATAATTTCAATGCAAGAGAGGTTTAAAAAAAAATGCAATTTTTTAGGTAAAAACTTACAGCATGCTATCAAATTTCATGTAGCAGCACTATGAGTCTGAATTGTAGCTCTCAAGATGTGCTGAAGTGATAATGACAGAAATTATAAAACATTTTATTTTGAATGTATAAAAGCAGAGTTTGATAGCTAGTTGCATCCCAACAGTTTTAAGCCCAGTGGCATATTCTGACAGCAGAGAGCACTGTCAGAAGCATGGCTTTGCGATGCTGGCTTTTGGAAACGTTGAGCTTGAATTCATGGGAAGGTTGGCCAAGGAATTTGTTAATCAAACAGAGAAAGAGTTTACATAATGTGCTAGGAAAGCCTATTTTGTGATGTCTCTGTATCACACGCTGCATCTCCCACCTGTCTTCATTAAGCTGGAATAGATCAGCTGATTTCACGGTTTGCTTCGAAATTTTGTTCCATGGTCTCCATGAAGGTAAATTATGTAAGCTGTGTTTACAGTCATAGTGCCAAAACTAGACACCAGAACTGAAAAAATCATTCTGTTCTCACCATATTTAGTGAAATCAAACATTCAAAAGTAAAATTACTTGGTGCCTTACCGGCATACATTTTCAGTAGGGTTTTTTTCTCCTCCATTTGTATATCTCCAGGTGGAGTTTGAAGGCCTGAAACATGAAATCAAAAGGCTTGAAGAGGAAACAGAATTTCTCAACAGCCAGCTGGAAGATGCCATACGGCTGAAGGAAATTTCCGAACGCCAGCTTGAGGAGGCCTTAGAGACACTGAAGACAGAGCGGGAGCAGAAGAACAATCTTCGTAAGGAGCTCTCCCACTACATGAACATCAATGACTCCATGTACAACAGCCACCTGAACATCTCTTTGGATGGACTGAAGTTCAGTGATGAAGCCACAGAGCCCAATAATGATGAAATCATGAATGGATTTGAACAAAACTGCCTCAGCAAACTCAGCAATGGCAAGAATAGTACCTCAACGCCCAAGAAAAATGAAAGCTTCCCTCCAGCCCCAAGTCTGGTTTCAGATCTTCTGAGTGAATTAAACATTTCTGAAATCCAGAAGCTGAAACAACAGCTTGTACAGGTAAATGGGTTTCCTAAACAACTGTGTACTTCCAAATAGCTGCTAGAGTTTATTCGGGTTGTAATTTCAGTGTTTTCAATATCTCACATGACTACCATACAGTATGAACTGTATTTATAAAGGCTCCAATTGATTTAGAATTTGAGGACGTTAAATGTTTGTCAACTGAAAACCATAGCTTTTTTCTTTTTCTTATTTTTTTTTTTTTGTTTATGCAAAGAAGGTAGCCATTATCTTATGTTTGGAGGAAAGTTGTAATGCATCTTCTGTGCAGTACATACTGTGTCTACTTCATTATGTTACTAGTGAGAAAGTATTTTATTCAAAAAATTGATAGTTACTCCAGTCATTTTCATGAAAAGGAGTTTTGTACATTGTAACTATTTTCTGTAATTATTTTGAAGACCATAAAGTTTTAATCAGTACCAAGCATTTCTGTGTTGTATTTGTACTATTGGGAGGTTGGAGAGTTTGAGACAAGGCACGTATTTGTGTTGTGTAGAAATGTTTTAAAGTTATTTTGTCAAGTGTTTTTTAAGTGTTCTATAAGAAAAAGCCTTTGTTGAAAAAAAAATTGCTGGATTTTTTCAAAATAAGAACTTTCAGAGGAGAAACTTTAAAAGTTTCAGTATTTCCAAGTCTTTTGTGAAGCTCCAGTCTTCCACCATAGACTAGCTGCATGTTTTGTAATATTTACTTGATAATTTGCAAGATAACAGTAAACTTTAGCTTATCTTCAGCTGAAAGGATGTTTTCACAATGAGACCATCAGCTATGGAAGAAGTGGGTAAAAAATGTGCACTTTGGAGTGGAAATCAGAAGGAATTGGCAAGGAACACTGTGCTTGAGATAGTTTTAGAATAAATCAGCCTTTTCCATAATGTGCAAGTGATCGGATTTCTGTAGCCATATGGACCTTGGCTAAGTTGCTGTCTCTTACAATAAAACCATTTAAGTGATACAGTTTCCTT
Source organism: Burhinus bistriatus (assembly GCA_013397275.1). NCBI lineage: Eukaryota > Metazoa > Chordata > Aves > Charadriiformes > Burhinidae > Burhinus > Burhinus bistriatus. The sequence goes on from VYXH01004264.1 coordinate 113,961, forward strand.
TACATAGATATCTGTGTTCATGTGTTTCAGATGGAAAGAGAAAAGGTGAACTTGTTAACAACACTGCAGGAATCTCAGAAGCAGCTTGAAAATACACGGGGGGCCCTCTCAGAGCAGCATGAGAAAGTTGGCAGACTCACAGAAAACCTGAATGCAATGAAGAAGCTCCAGGTCAGCAAGGAACGTCAGTCTGCCCTTGACAATGAGAAGGACCGAGACAGCCATGAAGATGGAGACTATTATGAAGTTGACATCAACGGGCCAGAGATCCTGGAGTGCAAGTACAAAGTGGCTGTGGCAGAGATTACTGACCTAAAAGAAGAGCTTAAAAATCTTAAGGCCAAATACAAAGACTGTGAGTCTAAGTATGAGGAAGAGAAGAGCAGATATGAGACTGAGAGCCAAGCTCTCACTGAAAAGATCACCTCACTAGAAAAATCCAGTAGGCACGATAGAGAACAGGTGGCCAGACTGGAGAAGGAGCTGAAGAAAATCAGTGATGTTGCTGGAGAAACACAGGGCAGCCTCAGTGTGGCCCAGGATGAACTAGTCACCTTCAGTGAAGAATTGGCCAATTTGTACCACCATGTCTGCATGTGCAACAATGAAACTCCAAACAGAGTGATGCTGGATTACTACAAGGAAGGTAAAGGCGGACATAGTAGTCCAGAGACCAAGGGAAGAAGGTCTCCCATTCTTCTTTCTAAAGGGCTGTTAACTATAGAGCTAGGAAAGGCAGAGAATGGAAGCAGTGACAGCAGCCCATCTCCAGTGTCATCTTTGCCATCTCCTGTGTCAGATCCTCGGAAGGAACCAATGAACATATACAACTTGATCGCTATAATCCGGGATCAGATCAAACACCTGCAAGCTGCTGTGGACAGAACAACCGAGTTGTCCAGGCAGCGTGTTGCCACTCAAGAACTTGGGCCAGTGGTGGACAAAGACAAGGAAGCTCTCATGGAAGAAATCCTGAAGTTGAAATCCCTGCTGAGCACCAAGAGAGAACAGATAGCAACTCTGAGAACTGTGCTGAAGGCGAACAAACAGGTAACCAGTTCTTACGGATGTGAAGGTTATAGTGTCAGCAAATTCGGTCATAAACACCAGCGAATTTGTCTTTGAGGTCACACTGCCTACGCCTTCAACCCAGTGGGGCTTTTGTTGCTGGCATTTGGTCCAAGGCTGAAGCAGGTTGTTTCGTTAGAGGCACACAGCTGTCCTACTGTAAAGCTGACTGCTGGGGCTTTAACTGACTTTTGCTTGTCACATACTCATGAGACATTTTATTAAGCTTAAGGGACCTTCAATCTACTGCCTGTCTGATTTATATCAGATTATATTTAATGTAAGACAGCTAAAACGAAGAGGTAAATCTTGTTTTCTACTGGAAAGAATTCTAGTAGTTACCCTTGAAAGCATTCTTAAACTTACATACTCTTCTCTCTCAAATTGCAACATAAAAGAAAGCATTCCAGAATGAGGATGTGATGTAAGAACATGGTCAAAATAACAGGGGTGAAAGGTAAAATTAGTCTTTGGGGATTGGGCTGTGCCATTTGATACACATTAGCAGTGCAGCAGACTGCTGTTAAGATACCATGTGACATCCTTCACTGTCTCCTCTAAAGTTAAAAGTAATGCAAATTGAAGTTGTCTTCCAAAAAAAAAAAAAAAGTAGTGTTTAAGAAATAGATACATACTTTCTGTTTTCTTTTGCACATTTTAATAAACGTGTCCCAAAGTGTAAGATGGGAAAAATGCTGTAAGGGTTAGAGAACTATGCAAGTGATTGATGAATGCGTTTAAATATACTAAATAGATACTAAGTAGACTATTTTGTTCTTTGTATTGAAGTATGTAAAGTTTAATTTATTTTAGTAGTTGGAGATAGGTGTCACTAAATGTGTATTCTGTAACTTCCTAGATGCTGCTGCATGGTTAATGGGAGTAGGAGACCCATACGTCCGATCTGTTTCCAGTGTTCAAAAATGAAATTTTGTTTAATCTGTACTAGGAAAGTTGACCAGAATTTTAACATTCCAGTACAAAGTAAATGTTTCATTATGTGAATAGTGATTAGAAATCTCTTAGCCAGCTACTTTGTGAAGAGTTTCATTAACTAGTACATTTCTGTTCTTCTCGGTAAACAATAGACTGCAGAGGTAGCCCTTGCCAACTTAAAAAGCAAGTATGAAAATGAGAAAGCTATGGTTACGGAGACAATGATGAAGCTGCGAAATGAGCTGAAGGCTTTGAAAGAGGATGCTGCTACCTTCTCTTCCCTGAGAGCAATGTTTGCTACAAGGTAAAGAACATAAGAACTTGGTAAAATGTCATTCCTTGGTTGTGTCGGGGAAGAGCTGAACATCCTGCCCACCTACCCATGCAGAGAGTGGCAGGATGGGGTGCCTTGTTCCAAGTTTGTTGCTTACAGCATTTGTCTGTGATACGTTCTGATTGATGAGGAAAATGCCAGGGATGTAGTATGTTGCTACAAAACAAGTTGTTGTGGCAGTATGTATTTAATTCAGGTGCGAGATTATCCCTGGTTCTTTAGAAGACATTAACTCTGAGGAGGAGTGACATTTAACCATGCAAAATGAGTGTTCATGATGCAATGAAGATATGACTCTGCTTGACCTGTAATGATCCAGAAAAAAGTAAAGATGTTGCAAACATCTTATTATTCTTAGGTTGTCCATCCTGCGGCTAGCATCTCTGTTATTTCATTTAGCTGTGTGAGTGGATTTGGGTTGCACATGTCTTTGGAACTGGCTTCTGCTTCTTAGTTGTGCTTTGTGCTGTTAACAGACAAAAGTACGTGCTGGCACGTCACATGCTGTAGAAGTGCTAAATGCTATTTTGATCTGCATGTTGCTTACTGCTGCTGTCATTGATTTCCTCTTTGAGTCTACTCATTTCTTTTGGGGCAAGTTGAGGCAACGTCATGTTAGAAAACCCAGATCTGCTTCACAGCTAAGGAGCATTTTGTTGGCTCCTGTGTGGAGATGATTCTGGAAAACAGGAAAAGAAAAAGCTTTATCTAAAAGTTGTCAGTCCCAGCTTTGTGGGATTCACAGGGACACCCCTGGCAATGTTCCTTTGCCTGCGTACTCCATGCATTGCTTAAAGAAGATGGAGAAGAGGTGCTGTTTAATGTCACCTAGATGTTTGCTTTTAAGCTAACCCGAGGGGATGGGAGAGCCTGTCTGTGCTATGTGCTGCTTTGTTCTCTGCCTTCTCTGGACATTTAAAAAAAAAAAAAAAAAAAAAATCCCAGAAAAGGTTTTTTTCTGTCATCTGCTAAAAAGTACCATAGTGAGGAATCACGAGAGTGCTCATGAGGGGCTTTTCTGTATGGCCTTTTGTGGGGGTAGTTCTACAGCAGAGCAGGTGGTTCTCATGTTCCTTGAGTAATCTTAGGCTTCCTGGTGATTCAGCCTTTCTCAGCAATAACTACGCCTGTGGGTAAGCATGGAAAGGAGAAATGGATACCAAGGACTGCTAAAGGTTGAATTCTGGCAGCTTATTATGCCAGAGAAAAGAATGCCCTGTACAGTGTGGATTTGTCCTACTTGCCTCTCTGTCTCCTTTTCTGATGTGTAATTAACATGCAGAAATTGCAGTCGCTTTGTTAGTTGTAGATGAGCTTGAAGCTGAGAGGAAAGAAAAAGCTTACTGTTAACTTTCAGTTCTTTTTCCTAGATGCAGATAGCTAGCTGTCTAAATTACATGTAGCAGCAGTGTGTTTTCCCTACATGTTGATTTTCCTGCCTCAGTGAGAACTGAGAGTGTGACTGTGAACTGCTTTAGAGAGGAAGAATTAGCAGAGAAATGCCAGAGGGATAACTCTCTCTGCCTTGTTCTTAGTGTGTTATCTAGCAGTCAATCTTGTCCTTTCACTGGGAAGACAATAATGAGGATTCCTTGCCATGGAGAAATTGGAGGCAGAATAAAAGTTCTTCTGAAAGCAACAGACTGAAGAGCTCTGTCCCAGAGCTCTTGGGGGCAGTTGTGGGTGATCAGAGGCAGGAGCGAGCTCTGGTTAGGGGTGCACAACAGACTCCCCTGCCTAAATGAACAACTGTAATTTCTGAACTTCAGCTTTACTTAGTAACTATAGTGGGGGAAAAAAAATAAGGGGCCAAGAGCAAAGGAGGACTCAAAAAGCTGAGGATGGAGTGAGCAGAGACGTGGTCCGCTGAGCCTTTGGTCTTGTGAGCGCTGGCATTCCTGATCGTGACATGGCAGATAAGCAGCTAGGCCTTGTATTTGGCATCTAGTTGGTGGCAGTTGCACAGAGCATGAAGAATTGCTGCTTTCTCCCAGTGTGCCCAGTGTGTCAGATTCTGCAATCACTGTCAAGACCTATAGGTAGGTCTTGATATCTAGGTAGGGTACTGTCACCCCTTCCCTCCCCAATCTCTGATCAGAGAGCATGAGTAGCTGGGTGACTGGATGAGTGCGTTCCTCTTGTCAGTGGCTGTTTCATCGCAGTCTGCATTTCAGGTAAGGTAGGTCTGGAAGGGGTGATGATCCTAGGTGCTTTGATGATCATGATAACCTCAAAAACTGTTTTGGAGTCTTGATTTTTAGGTGTATTTCAAGTATCAGAAGTACGTAACAGACCAATTTGTTTTCACCATCGCTAGCAACCTGCTAATGGAGCACCTCTTTACAATGAGTCATGTTTCTTCTCTGGCCAAGAGGTTTGTATCAGCAGAGACTAATAACAAGTGATGGGGCCTTTACTCCACCATGTTTGTTCCAGTGTTGTGTTCAAGTGTGGGCTGAAGCAGACTGCTGCACACAGCTCTGTAGTTTCCACAGGAAACTGCCCGTTTTGTAGGATGCAAGAGAGCTGTACCAATACATGAGAGTTGAAGGCTGGGCATGAATATAGGACCTGACCTAATTTCCTTTTTAAAGTAGGTTAATCCCAATAATTTGACAATAATACCAGCTATTTTTAATAAGTAATGAAAATACAATAAGATCTCAGCCTGGAGACAAAGGAAAGCTTGCAAAACACAGATTAACAGCTTCCAGCACTGAGAGGCTGCTGCAGCACTCTAGGCAACACTGTACGCCTAAAATTAAGCTGTCGTACAAAGGAATAATTCAAGATATGCATGTACTATAGATGTACATGCAATAGCTGTCCTGGTAAAGTCCAGATTTTCTTGATCAACACACATATCTGTTGTATGTACAAACAGACTGGAAGTCAAGTTAAAATCTGCCCTGTAGAGTTGAAAATGGAATTTATCCACTTAATTAGACTGTAATAGGTATTTATGTAACACTGTATTACAATCAAACATTTTGATGTTTCATTAGTAAACTCTCTCTTCACCAGGAAAAAAAGATGCAATCACTTCTCCATTTAAAATCCAAAGAGAAGCTTAACATCTTTTTTGTTTTACTTTGCCGGGTAGGTTTGCACTTTCTAACAGGCCGTTTGGGTGCTGCAAAATGTAAATAACATGCAGCAAATGTTCATTAGGGTGCAGCCTTCAGCTGTATTACAAGATATGAAGTGGTATTTCTTTCCCTTTATGGATACCATCTGGCTCCTGTACTTTACCTGCTATCTGGAGCAGCAGTTTGAAAGAACATTTCCCAAAATAATCTTTCTCAAAATTCATAGTACAAAATGCACTACTGTGGTGTCTGTTTTGAGGGGCTTATGAATGTATTTACTTAGGAATTAAAAACAGAACAGCTTGTATTCACATGATGTGATTGAACGTTGTAAAGAAAGCAGTCGCTTTTGCAGTACACTTGCAACATTGAACTACAGTAATACCCGGGGTGGGTATGTTCTGTATTTTGAAGAATAAATCCTTGCAAATTGGCAAAAGAAAATACGGCTTCACACAAACCACTCATGTTAGAATTTTTACCTTAGTATAAACTATTAACTCGTTTGTTTTCAAATAAAATCTTCAATGGAAATTTCCAAAAGGCGGAATAAGTCTTTGAGAGTGAACATTGCATTTTAGAGTTTGAACTGTCTCTGAGTTTTAACTGCATCTCTATAAAGTATAAAGAGCACATATTTGCAGTTAACTCATTTTACTCAGGTCTTTGTTCAAGTGTATATGAATCAAGGGGCTACTTTCAAAGTGTTTGTTGCGTATTTATGGAGTTTAATGTGACCAACACCCTATGTTAACAGCACCAAGTAAGGAAAAAGCAGTGAGTGAGAACAGGTGTTCCCAGTCTAGAGGTAGATACCACTGGTGGTGTTCAAGTCCCTTCAAAGTGATGCATAGGGAGCACAGAGACAGGAGTTGCTGCTATTTTTTCCTTGCAGAAATATTTAACCTCCAAAAATACTTTATAGTAGGCTTAATTTTTTTTTTAACTGTCATTTAGTAAGTTAAGAAAAGGAAAGATTTTTTTTTTTCCTACACAGAACAATATAAATCCCTACTTAAGTGTGGGGAGGGGCATTTAGTAGCAAATTTGAGATAAATGAATTCATCTTCCTCTAAAATACTGTCAGAAGAAAGACTCACTCCTTTCTTTACTAGCCAAAGAGCTTCTCCCAAGTGCTTTGAGGGAACTTGAAGTAAGTATGTCCTATTTTCTGATGATTTGGGGTAGGAGTGAAGCACTGCGTCCTTGCCTTGTAGGTCATGATATGTTTCTAGATTGCCTCTAAGCAATTTGTCATTCAAACTTGCAAGCACATTAGAGCTCAGGTTTCTTAAAACAGATTGGGGCGAAGGGGAAAGGGAAATACTGTATCAAAACAGATGAGAAAAATCCAGCTTGGAATTTAAGCTTGAGGCTTGTTTAGCTTAACTTTTCAGTAAGGAAGGAGGGAGTAAGAAGATTGTAGGTTTCTGCTAGTTGTTTGCAGAACGCCTCTGAATCTGCAATTTCCAGAGTATACTGCAAGTGATAATGAAGCACAGGTACACAGATTCATCAACTAGCAATTTAGGTTAAAGTCCTTAAAGGATGGTTAGATGAAGAGCAGGACACCAATATGGCCATCACTTCACAGCCAAGAAAAGAATGCACTGAGAAAAGCTTGTCATGGTTTGGACAGGAAAAAGAGTTTAAACATAATTTTGCATTTTAAAAAGCAAAGGTTATTTTATTTTGTTATGCTAGTCTTTTCCTTGAGTTTGATTTGCTAGAATTTGAGTAAGCATCCTTCCAAAAATTCTACGAACTATAAAAAATGGCAGAAACCGTACACAATGAAAGTACATCATGGTTTTTCACGTTTCTCTTGCCTGTGTTATTTTTCTGCTGTTTTTCTTTCTTTTGATACAGCCTGCAAGTTTCTTGTCTCCTTAACTTGCACGTTAAGTACTATGTGCACTCATGGGAGGGCACCATAATCTCTTCTCTCTAGAAGCACCTCCTGTCTGACAGGTTACAGCCAAACTTTTGCAGCGGATGGGGTAAGACAGACTAAAAACAGCCAACCTGGCTCCTCGCTGGCTTATTTGCAGGTTGGGCAACAAAACCAAACACTTATATGAAGTTGCATAATATAATAAACCCTAATAAACCCTGAAAGACTTAAACTGGCTCTGAGACGTGACTTAGAATACATCTTCACTCCTCTGACTAAAGACACAGATTTTTCAACTTCGTTGCTCGTGTATCTTTTGGTTTCTTTTCCAGAGCCTGAGAACAAGCAACGACTGTAAGAGAACAGACATTTCTCATCCCTCTAAAATAAAGAGGGAACTGTAATTAAGAAATCTAGCAGAAGCAGAAGGCTTTGAAAAGCAGAGAACAAGTATGCCTAGATGTAAACGATGGCTATCCTCATTTTACAGTGTTTCATAAATTGTAAATAAAGGGAGAGACCAACTCTGCACCAAGTCAGTAAGAGGACAAGTGGGAAGTGTTAGAACATGCTGGAAAGGCTTGATGGCATGTAACATGAGATTAAATTACAAGATAGTGCTTGTGATAAAGAAACAAAACCTTGATTACACACAAGAAGCTAGCAGCTAGCTGTTGTTCATTAATGGAGAAAAGGTGTTTCAATTGAATACATATGTCAGTTCAGAATCATACAAGCTCTGTCAGTTTTCCAAGTATCCAAAGCATTTGGGAAAATATTCTTGGGTTCATGGACATCAAAGGCCTGCAGAATATAAAGGAGTTTAAATTCACACAGAGAACAGTGCAGTCCTTACCGGATTGAGAACTATAGCTAACAGGTCTTCGTACTGGGCTCCACACAGTAGAAGTATTCAACTTCTCTAAAAATATCCCATAGGATGAATGCTCAGAGGAGCCAGACGCAGAAAATGTGACTTTGAAAATTTCCAGAATGGGATTCCCAGATGGGAGTAACAGCATTTGCCTCCTATTCCTGGTGCTAGATCCAGACGTGATGAATGATGTCTGGAGAGAAAAATGTCTGGACTGCCAGCACCCATGTGAAAGCAGGGAGACGTCCAGGCAGGACAAAGGCATTTGACTGTCTTATGGACATGCTACAAAAATGTCTTGCACGTAGCTGTGTTTGTAACACCGATGTGCCTGCTTTAGACTCTAAATGTGCCTGGCAATTGAAATGTCTACTACAAGCAGTGCTTGGAATATTGAGACTCAACCTTGGTGAAGGTGCCCCTTGTAGATAGACCCTGGACCTGGATTGCAACAATGAGTTTGCGCTCTTCTCCTGGATAGTTTTTGAAGTAGCTGTGTCCACACCACTAATCCCTGTGTGCTTTGGTGCTTTGTTTGAATGCCTGCTGTTAAGGAGAGTAAAACACAGGAGGTGTTCCTGTGATATAACAGCGGTGCTGTAGAAATATTGAGAGTAAAGACAATAGTAGATCTTGTTATGTAGCTTGTCTGCCCTTTTGTTTTTAAACAAAATACCTTATATGGGAGACTACTGCAGCAGCAGTTATTCATATCCGTAATCTTTTAGATAGGCAAGTCTTGGTTTCATTTAGCAATTAATAGGAACTGTCAGTGCTCATAGTCTGTAGAAAACAAAGCATGTGCACAGCTTCAGTAGTATAGGGTAGAGAGGGATGGAGAGTTTGGGATTAGATCCTCCACCCCTTGCTACCCCTTTTAGTGAAGAACTGGGAAAAATGTCCTGCCTGTGTGATAGCTTTATAATTACTTCTAATCTAATGGCATAGGATTGTTAATTTCAACCTTTAAATATAAAAATCAGTTTTCCTTTGAATTTGAGGAGGAGGGAATTTGCCATAAAAGTTTATGATCGCTCCTTGAGAATCTTTATCAGTGGAAATTTAGAAGAGCTGTAGTGTCCAGCAATGTGGGGCTGATTGTTCCCTCTCAGTGCAGGAGATAATTCTTCCCATATGTTTCAAACTACGAGATGAGATTTGTGGTCTGATAACTTAATAGCTGTTACTAACGGACATTGATTACACATGGCTGATTATAAACATTCTGGAAAACTATAGTTATAAACAGTTCTCTGTTCTTTCTGAAAATCACAATGATTTGTACAAATAAAGGCCACAGCGTTTATTCCTTTCACATGTACAACTTGGATGAGTTTCAGTCCAAGGTATTGAGGAAGTAATTACAAATTAGCAATTGGCTAGGGTTTCCCTAGATTTTCCCTTGAACTTGCTTATCTAGAATCCTAAACTGCCTAAATCTGGGGTGTCCTTTCTTCTGCTTTCTTCAGGATTTGTGCTTTGTTTTGTTCTTTGGGGATTCTTGAAGAACACATTACTGGAGTTTGGATCTGCACGGTTTACAACTGTGCAAACCAAGGCAAGAAATAGGCTTAGATTACTTCCCAAAAATGCCTCAGAGATGCTGACTGAGCAGAGGGCCTTGGTCCTGTGGTCAGGTCTGTGTGAGGTCTGGTGCAGCTCCGCTTTGACAGTGCAAGTGGCAGACTCACCTGCGTGGAGCCGGGGTTAAGCTTCTTAATACTGCCACTTTTTAAAAAACAAATGTATTCGGTTTTATGGATATGCAATACTCTATCCAGTGTGAGTTCCTTTGGAGGAGACCAGCTCAGACAGGTTGAGTGAGATAACAGTTCTGCTCTGGTTTCTGAAGGCATGCCTGTTTTCTGCTGTCAGTCCCTAGTAACAACCTTCTGTGTTCTTCCACTTAAAAATCCAAATTGTGTATAGACTGGCTCTAAGTCTTACCCTTGGTGTTGCGGTACATCATGGGGCTCATTGGCGTTTGCCACCCAACACAGAGTGGAAGGCCACCTTGTGAGAGGAGATTCAGTAGCTTTATTACTGCCATAATCTTCCCAATGTTCCTCCTTTGGTAATACACAACTGTCGCTTTCTCTGCAGATGAGCTGTTTTTCACCAGGGGTTGAGGTAAGAGGGAGGTGGAGGGAAGGTGTTAAAATTCAGTCTTTAATACTAACCTCTAATATAAAGATTCAGTTTGAAATAGCATGTGGCTAATATCCCTTATAGTCGAACGCAGTCAAAGCTCATTTACACGTCATCTTAACTGCTTCTCTGCTAATATGTTTCCTGATTTTTAATAAAGCCAAAAAATTGTGATTTTAATCCTCTATGTTTTAATTTCTCATGCAGGTTGGCAATTTAATCTCTTGAAGTAGAAGTTAAAGCAGTTGATGCTTCTCTTAAGAGGCCTCCTTCAGTCACATGTCTTGCTGTCTTGGAAGTTGTCATATGGTCCTCATACTGATTGCAGGGGAGGGGGAAAAAGCATAACTGTAGCCAGGTGCATTTGGTTACATCACTTTTTTTTCCCCAGAACAGATCTTGATTCAGTAGTGAATTTAGCTATGAATGTTATTAAATATAGTACACGATAAAGCTTAAATAAAATGGTCTGCAGAAATAAGGCATAACTGGCATTTGTGGGAAGCAGTGGTATGCAGCTTTTGAAAATGAGACAACCCGTTGTTATATTTTTTTTTTTCAATAATTTGGCTTCAGATGGTGTTTTAGAGGATTTAGGTTTTATTTCTCATCATTTTATTTAACATTCAGGATAATTATTTCCTCTGTGTAGCTGTTTGGTTTAGCTGGTGTTATTTTTAAAAATCTAGTTGATGTTTCCTTAACCTCCTCTTGTTGTTAATTACCAGTCCTAAGAAAACAGGCAACATTAAAGCCTTCTGTTCCCTATCCACTTAAAACTGTGAATGTGTAAATGTACAACAGGCTTATGCTAATTTCATATTCTTCTTTAACGCATGAAAGCTCAATTATTTTCTTTCAAAGGTGTTTTTAAAACAAAGACATTTTGTTTTCTGAACTTCTAATTATTTTTGCATTGACTATACAGCTGGGAAGTAGCTCAGCACATGACAAATGAATTGTAAAAGGGAAGGATCTTTTATTGTTATATCTGCAAAGCAGCAAAAATATAGATACACATACCACAAAAACGTGCTGCCTTAGCTACTACTGCTAGCTTTGTATTAAGCTTAAGTAGTGCTAGAGGCTGTGTCATCTTCCATGCTCAGGGATGCTAACTTTTTTTTTTTTTTCCTTGAGAAAATCAAACTGGGAGTCAGTGAACAGCAGGAACGAAGGAAGGAAGGAGGGCAGATTCCAGTCCCCATGTGCATGCAGTGTCTACATTCACTTCTAGCAAACTTTTCAAGCCTCACTGGTTCTGTTCAAGTGAACACTTGCTGTATTTTGCATAGTATAGCATTCCTCTGAGGCCAGGCAGCCGTGCTTGCACCAGGAGGAGGTTTGAGTTTGAGGCTATAGCATTTCATTTGACTTAAAGATCAGGAAAACAGGTTCAGGATGCGTGACTGCCTTTAGTCATAGTGGTTACCACACCTGCCTCACCTCGGTCCTCTCCTGTGTATGAGAGAACAGTTAGTCAGGTACAGTAAAAACTGCAGCTGCCTGTATGCTACTGATAACACTTCCTTTTTGTTGGAAAGGAATTAAAAACTCCCTGCATAGAGTTTTATGGAGGAGAAGAAAAAAAAAAAAAGTGCGAATTTAGATATTTGAAATAATGAATACCTTGTAATTTCAAAGGACAGTCATTTGATGTTTTAAACCTTTGTGCTAACACAAAGCTTGATGAGAGAATGACTTGCTACAATGACCTTTTGGAGTCAAAATCACAGCTTTAGTTGTAGCTTGGCTCATGTGCAAACGACTTTACTGCCTTCTAGACTTGGACAAGCTCTTCTCTGTTACCAGTCCACTATCAGGTTTGGCACAACTGACTGTATTTTATCAAGAGTTACACCAAAAACCTCTAGAGAACAGCATAAAGGGACATTAGCAAGACGGTGTGGGAAGTCCCTACTCTGCTTTAGTGCAATGGTTTTGTTTTCTTTTCATCATTTCTTTTGTTTCTAAAGGGGCGGTGGGATCTGCCACTCTTGCTGGCTTTAATTAGCACTTCTCTGGTGGAAGTCAAATGAGTCGACAGACTGCAATAATCTTGACACAGCTTCACTGAGCTGGAAATTTTAAGGCTAAATTAACTTCCTGCTTTGAACAAAAAAAGTGGATACATTTTGTTTCCCAAGTAAGAAACTGGGAAAGCGGGGAAAAAACCTCCCCATAATTTCACCTTGCCCAAATCTCTTGGCAAGTTAATACTGAGAATGAAGCAAGGGTAATGGGGACAGGTCGCTCCACTGCCAGATCATATTTGCCTGAAGCAATCGCATTACATTCCTCAAGGAATTGGTAGCACTTTCTGGACATTCCCCTGGTTTTGTGGAGCTTTGGAATCAGGTTTGAGGCATGGGTAGAAAAGAAAGCAGAAAGGTAAACTGGTGATAGAACCAGACTTGTGCTTTTCACCTCAAATGTCATGAATGTGTTTAAGAACTGAAGGGAAGCCCCACAGCCCTCAGGCCTCCCCTCTCTGGTCTGTGCCTTGCTCCCACCCCCAAGTGAAGCAAATATGTCTCTGATGGTCCCGAGCAACAGGGCACGGGGTTAGCAGCGATGCTGTGAGCTATTTGTTTCTGTAGCCATGCCCTCGTTGTCCACCCCAGGGGAGGACTGCTATGCCCGCAAGATTTATTTTTGTCTTTTCAGGCTGCCTAGGGCCATTTTGGTCTGTGTTCCTTCTCTGGCACTAATGGTAAATTGGGAAAGATCTGGCCCTTGGTGGGCTTCCACTCGCTGGGCTGTAATGGATTGGTTTTGCCTCGTGAGGTCCATCTAGCTATGAAAAGGACAGGTGCTCAGCTTCTAGCAAGGTTAAGGTTCCTGGGTTTGTTTTTTGAAAAGAGAAACCCCTCACAGACTAGGTCTTTCCTGTGCCCCACAGTATGAGAGAGACTGGGTTATTGTTTAATCTCTAGGTGTATTCAAAAATAAAACTCTATTTTTTTCCTTTCGCTTTTTCTCTTCCCAAGCAAATATAATTAGGAATATAGGCCTAATCCTGCTATTTGAAATCAGGGAGAGCAGAATTTGGGACATGATAGTATAAGCACAGCTGATGAATCTGCATGTGAATGCAGCTTTGTTCTGTGGTGCGTTTTTTTCCAGTCTGCTTTGTATTACTTAGTGATGATAAATGTCCCAGGGGCTTTTCTATTTTGATGTTAAAAGGAACTTCTCTGCTAATATTTTGCTTTTATGAAGAAGCTGTATTTTACAGATGCAGCCATTGTAAATTCCAGCTGGTACCTATGAATGCTTGTATTTCTACCCATACACATAATTGGTCTTCTGTGTGTGCAGTAAATATGCATCTACATGTAAAGACAACAATTTTTTAAATGGTTCAAGATGCACTGTGCAATTTAAGTAGCTTCCAAGCTCAGTGACAATGACTGTAGATGAAACAGCCTGCAGGCATTCATAGAGATTCCCCTGCAGATTTCCCAGTAACACTCAGTTCCTCTGTTTAATTATTTTAAAATTAATTTTGATGGTGAAAACAATTATATAAAGGCCACTTGCTATAGAAAAAACAGTAATAAAATACTATTTATAGAATTTTTATATCAGGAATCAGAGTAGGTTAAAGTAGAATTATGAAAGATGGGGTTTTTTTTAACAATGCTGTTCAGTCACCACTGGAAACTTGTTATTTGGGCTCCGTGTGGAAAGTAACAAGCTACGAAGTTTGGGTGCTCCTCCGATGGTACTAATCACCATTTTAGTGATGGTCGTTTTACAGCACTCCTAGGGCTCCCTTTCCAGCCTAAAACTTAGAACGGTTGTCGTCTCTGTGTAAGTACAGACAAAAGTAATTTGACTGCATTGTGTCTACTCGCTACAGAAGGACATCTTGCTGATCTTTGCACATGAGTATTTTTATATCAGACTCCATACTTCTGTTATCTAAGGATGATGTTAATCATGCTACATCTTGACTGTGGGATTGTAAGAACCCCAGTGAAAAGTAATTGTGATTTTCTACAGATTTGGTTCAAGTTCCTATTTAAGAGAGCGTGTATGCAAGCAGTCTCAAAGCTATCACTCTGCTAATACCGGCTGGACACAAGGGATTCATGTTTTATAGATGGAAACAGGATTGCTAAAGATTGATGTATTTCATTGCAGATGTGACGAATACGTCACACAGTTGGATGAAATGCAGCGGCAGCTTGCAGCAGCTGAGGATGAGAAGAAGACTCTGAACTCCTTGCTTCGGATGGCTATCCAGCAGAAACTGGCACTGACCCAGCGCCTGGAACATTTGGAGCTAGACCATGAGCAGTCCAAAAGGGTGCGCACAAAATCTGCTTCCAAAGCCAAGAGCAGTAACCCTAGTGTAAGTCATATTCGGTCCTGCGGAGACAAGTCTGAAGGATCTGTCCTTAACAACCAGGTTTTTTGTAGTGAGAAATATAAAATCTTTTGTGACTAGGACAGGTGTGTAGAAAAATCACATTATGCATCTTATTTTATGCTGTAACTACCAGCGTAAATCCCCACTATCTGTCGCAGTGAGTTGACTTGTACCAGTATGTTGTTGAACCAGGTAATACAAATTGTATTATGGTGGTCTTAATTGTAACTAATTCATAAGTATGGGGATGCTATTAACAAGTTAATAGTGGAAAGGAATTAGCTTTTTCCACAATTAACATGTATGGATTTTGCTGTTTATGGTAACTGTTAAGAGAGTACACCTGATATATTATATCTGGTGCTACTAATTGTAGTTTGTATAGCACAAATGTGATCCTTTCTTCAGGGTTGCAGCTTACTTCAGTAAATGCTTTCACAGGCAGAAACAAACAGAAAACCTTCCTTGTTATTGTGGCTTAAGAAGTGGTGAAAAGCAAATGTTAAAATTAGAGGTATGTCTTGAAAATGCAGAGTATTTGGAAACTGGAACCAAAATTAATCTGCCTGTTGCGGAAGATACTAAGAACTTGCTGTTATATCACCACGGACCAAAGTCCTAAAGCTTTTATAGGCTATAAAAGCTAGAAAAAAACTTGGTAGGGTACATGATTTACACTCTGCTTCCCTCTCTTCAGAGGGTTAACCAGAAGAAACTTGCACATTTATATAAAAAATATGCAATATTTACCCCATCTGGTATAAAACTTAAAATTTTAAGAATTGGGTTCCTACCTGGTGGACAGTTCCACTTCAAGAAGTTATGCTGTGGAAAAGTGTAATGTCCTGAAAGGATCTTTGTGGTCTCATGTTGCTCCTTGGAAGCATAACACTTTGGAAAGAATCTGTTTTATATATTACTGTAGCCACACAACATACATGTGTAGAACTAATGTGACTGTGGTCTAATATTGTCAGTCACAAAACAGTTTTTCTTAGCTTTCAGTATTAATCTAAATAGGATAGTATTTCAGAGCTCTGATCACTTTTTTTAAACATACAAAAGGTATTGCATTCCTTATGCAAGCATATGTTTCACAGGGCTCTACATTATAGGCACAGGAAATTGAACCAGATCATCCTGCTAATAATTACTGATGAAGTAGCTTAGTAAACATATTAATCTTTAAAAACAAACCTTTGTCTGCTGTTGAACTTTTAAGGGGCCTTTTTAGCCACTTAATTACAATGTGTTTGATAATATAAAAGTGTACTTCATAATTGGTGCCTCTGTTAGAGAAAAAGATTGAAAATGTTGTTTCTAAAATTGTGGAAAATTTGTGGAGCACAACAAGGCACACTTTTTTCTTTAAACCAGAGTTTCAAAGTGCCTAGCCTCAAACTTTATTTCAATGTAAAGCCCTGTTCATTTTGTACTCTTTCAAATAATTTTGTATGCCTATAGTATTACTAAAAGCAATGCGAGACTGCACGGTTGTCTGCTTGATAGTGATGTTTTATGAAGCCATTCTAATATTCCTGGTGTGGTGCTGCCTCATCTCACTACCATTTCTTGTAGATAATCAGCAGCTTGCTTTCTGCGCATTGCCACTCTGCCTATAAGTAGTCAGGAGATATCAAAGTACTAATAGAAGGTAATAAGGAGCGCAGCTTGTTTTCCCAGTGAGGGGAAACCACATGGGATTTTGGCTTCCCAGCTATTAGGGGCAGGGGGGGAAGACTTCTAAATTCATACAATGAGACTTTAAACAAATGGAATTGTAGAAACCTTGCTACAAAGCTGGGAAACATCAGATTGCCACAGTCCAATGCCAGAATCAGGTTTACCAATATTGACAGGAGGAGAAAAACCCCAAGTGATTTCTCTAATACATTGCTCAAACACCACTGCTTGAGAAGTTTAAACAAACAGCAATTCTGGCTTTAGAAACTAGGCCCTGTGCGTCTATTATTACTTTTTTAGAAAACACTGAATTCTCCTGGATTTGAGCTTTAATACTGCTAAATAGCAGGTTTGATATTTTAGAAGCAAGACATCTTTTAACATTTTTCAATCCTGCTTTCTCTTCTTTGCTGCACAATCTTCCAAAAGGCCTTTATTCTTCTCATTCCTGCATTAAGTGGAATTTTAAAATACTTTGTAAAAGCAGGCATTTGAGTGCTAACTTGCTTTGCTCTAGTAGAAACAGTTACAATTTTGCTTCCGCTATGGTAGGGAGCTTTAATACCGTTTTCACTGCTTCCATGTCTCTAATGGCAGTATTTTTGCAAAGTACTAATGCAAAAAGGAAAATTGGAGAAACTGATTGAATGCATTGTTAAGTTTTTTTCAAATTAACTGGAACTTTCTATAAAGATGTCAACATTACCAGCTGGTTACTGTTACTGTCAGTCTTGCCTCATATTTTCAGTTCCAAGTATGAACAATTTTGCTATTAGCCCAATAGTCTTAGTCATCATTTCCATCTTCACTTATTTCTGTGGATCTTCAAAAAACAACAAAGCCAAGAAACCTGACTGCTATTTGAGCTTGTCAAGGTTATGGTTTAACTTCTTTTAGCACCTGTTATAAAAAGAAATGAGGAGTGGTTTTTAGGTGACTTGATCCTGTTGTTTGTATTTTTAGATAATATTTCAGGTTGAATCATGCAATTCTTGACAATTAACAATTTCTTGAAATGTGTATCTGCTGTGAGTCTTTCGTATCACTTTCAGTGGGTTGGGATAAAGCATGGAAAATTCCTTAAACCATCACCTACCTCTGCAAGCAGGCTCTTCTTCTGAATGCTGTTCCCTGCACTGGCCTGCACGATACACTGACCTGCATGTTTCTGGAGAACCTAAAGCTTCATTGAAAATGTTTCTTGCATATTCATTGCTGTTAACTTGTACTTGAACAGCAAAGCTTTATTCAGTACTTGTAAGAAACCTTTCTGCAAAGCTTCCATAAAGCATTGTTTCATTGGCTTGGAAAGCATCTGTGAGCTAAAATGGCTGCTTCTACCCCAGTAATCTAACAGACACCCTCAACCAACTAACCTGCTTTCACAGCACGTTGTTTTCAGTTCTGTAATTGAGAAATAAATACTTTTTTTTTTTTTCTCTAATGCTATTTTATTTTTCCATTTTTTCAGCTGTAGAGTAGTCCCTGGAGAAGGCCTTTCCAACAGTGCAACAGCATTTCTTAGCCTCTTCCATTATGGTTAAAAGTGGTGGCCCATTGCACAAAGAATGGAAACCACTGAGCTGATCCTAACTTTTGAAAACACCTTTTCCTATATACTACCTGAAACTTTCCTTTTATGTCTGAAGCTATAAAACAAACAAGCTTTACCTGTAAGTGCTGCTGCAGTAAGAAAACTTACAAGTGCTGAAGAAACCTACTTCAGATGTCATGATCACCATATTAGTTTATGATCTGCTAAAAATGTTTGGATGGGGGAATTTCTTATTTCATTGCAGACGCTCATTTTTTTATGTCATTGTTAAACCTGTGCACTTTTGATATTTTGATATTTTTCTTTAGCTTCTTTAATTCCTTATGTAGAAGAGTTTATAAAAATGCAGTGGTTTGTGCTCATAGTCTCTCTCTAATTTGGGCTTGTGATTTTTGAATTCTACATCAGCATGTGGCAGAGATTTTCTGGGGGCTCTAGATTGTGGTTAGAAAAGAGTTTAAACAAAAAACAGGAGCTGTGCTAAGCGGTGTGCTGTGCTTCAGCAGCTTTTTTATTACTATAAAATGTTAAGCTTTATATGTTTAAATTACTGATTTTTTTTTTTTTAAACTGCCATGTTCGTTAAGAAATCCAGGGTATTCAAATTCTGGGGTTTTTTTCATATTGTATTATTATTCTTAGGAATAGTTCAATGTAACAAGAAGAAAACTTGACTTCGCTCTGGTTAAAACAGTAATAGGCACTTGAAAAATATTAAATAAGTAGTATTACCTATAAATTCCAGAATTCCTGGGTTTTAGGAAGTTGAAGTATTATTGATTAACAGAATTTTATACAACTATACCAGTTAAATTCCAAATTGGAATTGTTTTGTTACTTTTCATTTTATTGTGCCAAATTATGGTACATTTAGAAAGAAAAATTCTAAAGTTGTCAATGATAGGGTGTTATATATCAGCGCCTTTCTGTCATTAATTATTGCCAGTAGTGCCTTTAATCATTTTAAGGGAGACTCTTAGAATAGCTTAGTCTAAGTCCTGTAACTTAGGAGAAATGGAATGGCTGTTTTGGGATTTAGTAAAGACATGGAGCAATAAGTGCAAAGTGAACTCCCCTTTTGCACATTTTTAATGGGTAGTCTTACTATAGAGATTATATATTCAAGGAATTGTAAAAAATTCTGTTAGTCAATGATATTTCATCATGCAAATACTTGCAAATTCAGGGGTATAGAGAAAAAAAAAAAAAAAAAACAAACCAAAAACACAAAACACAACAAACCTAAACAAACCCAAATACACTTTGGGAACCAAATGGACTCATGTTGAACAATTGAGGAAGATATATTAACACATTTGTGGTAACAGTACAGAGGACGTATCGGGAATATTGATGTTATGTTAGCTTTGTATGGTGGTGGATGCAGTTAACCATAGTATTGTTTGCAAATGTGAACAACAGAACATTGATATCTTCTCTTGCATGTTGTATCTAATCATTGTAATTTCAGGAAACAGAAATGGAGAAGCGCATCAACAAGCTGTACTGATCACTCTGCTGTTTGTTGAGGCTCACATGAAAGATTAAATTGGTACATGTTGGGGGGAAGCCTTCCCACTCCTCAAAATAGTACAAATTGAAATAATATTGACAGT
The DNA here is from genome assembly GCA_013397275.1 of Burhinus bistriatus. Taxonomy (NCBI): domain Eukaryota; kingdom Metazoa; phylum Chordata; class Aves; order Charadriiformes; family Burhinidae; genus Burhinus; species Burhinus bistriatus. The sequence continues at coordinate 133,536 of VYXH01004264.1, forward strand.
GGGCAAAAGATTTCTGTTTGCTGGAAAAAAACATTATTATTCCTAGATGTGGGGACTTACATTTCCATCTTCTGTTACAGTATTGATTCATAAGAAATATTGTTGCATTTAAAATTACTACATTTGTATGTGGGTATTTATTTGAAATGATGTCGAAGTACTGTATTATGTTTTATGTGCATTACCTTTTAGTGGTGGATTGGTCTCCATTTAACGTCATATGCATGTATTCTTGCCAAGTAACCTTTACACAGATCTGGGGGGGTGGATCTTAAAGAGAAAATGTGGAAACTTCTTAAAAGTGTAACTGTGTGTTAATTGGATAACCTTAGGAGGCATAGTGGGCAAAATGTTACTTCCAAATTAATAAAAAACTGTTTAATGTAGGAAAGCAATCTGCCTGCGTAAAGGTAGTCACATTGGCAGTATCAATAAACGAGAAAAGGAATCACGTTTTGTGCTTGTTGTTTTTGTGTTTTAAGAAGGCGCCATTTCAATTAGTCTTCCTAAGCTATTTTAAGTGTGGGGCTAAATAAATACTAATTTTTATCTGAGAGAAACTGAAAACTTCAAACTACGTTTGCTGCAGAACTAGAAAATTTATTATTTATGCTCATATTTTGGGAGCACCATCCTCTGTGCTGTTCCATGAGATTTTCCTGGATTAATTTTAGCCTTGATCAGACTCGTTTAATCTCTTTCACCAAAGAGCCCTGCAAATCCTTGTACCAGTACAGGAAAGAGGAGAGTAGGACTAGTGCTTTTGGTGGCTGTGGTTGCAAATCTTCCTGAAATTACATCTTAATTTCTCATATGCTCTCCAAAATGTGTTAGGATTATGTTTATCTGGTAGAACTAACAAAAAAACTAACAAAACCCCCTGAAGGAGTATGCTTAAAGTCTGAGGACGAGGCTAAGGTTTGCCCCATCAATGCAAGGATCTTCTTGGATTGGTGAATTGATATTGTCCCCTAGAAGTATTAAATATGGTTTTATACTATAGTTTAACAACTCTTATGCCCCCAGATAGGATTCCTAGAACTATTCTGCTTATTGTTTATATACCTGGTAGCAGTCAGTTGCATTAGAACAGCTAATCACTTTATATTATTACTGGAGAGCAATATGAGAATTGCACACAATTTGACAAGTATTTTCAATAAACTAGCAGAGCATGTCAGCGAGGACACTTGCCCTCATTGTATAGTTTTGCATTTGCTATAATGGGAGCTTTATCTGAAGGGTGGTCTAAGGGAGAAACATTTTAAAAACACATATGCATGCAAATGACAGAAGAACAAGAACAGACCTGTTGAAATAGTATGATTCAAAAATGCTTTAGTAAGAAAATAAGAAAACAAGAGAAGCATATTTAGCTTAAAAGCTTGTCTAGTGAATGGCTATTAATTAAAACATCAATTTCTTTTATTATTTTTCAGTGCAGAAAAAAGCACAGTGCCTGGAGGGAATGTTGCCTGTGCGGAGTGGGGAGGGTGGGTCACCAGCTACATTCCAGACTACAGATGTTGCTTTATTTAGTCTCGGGGGAAGGGATCTGCCAGCTAATATAACACTCCTGCTTGCCATGGGATCAGTAATTCAGCAGTGATCCTTTTTGTTTCTTGCAAGTAAGGCTTGAAAACAAGCTACTAACTTCCCAGGGGAGGAACAGGGCAGATTTTTAGAGGTACTTAGCTGCCTAAAGATAAAGAGAAGCAGACCTGAAAGTCCCCACGTACCTAGTTTTGTGGGATGAACGCAAAGAAAATTAAGACACAGGTGCTTTTTGCAGATCTCACTGGATAAGATGGTAAAAATTCAGCTACACAAACATTTACAGAAGTTACAATTTCAAAAATATATTACATTCTTCTGTTTTTTAAAGGCTGATGAGGTAGATTGACCTACAGCATGAGGAAAAGGTATTTTTCCACCCCAGCATTTAGCAAAAAAACAATGAAAAACTATAAAGATCACTTCGGTGAGCTCAAAAACAAGCAAAGCAGCCAGTTAATATTGATTATTTTGAGTATATGATTATTTTGAGTATTATATTGACTGTTTATATATAAAATCTTCAAGCAAATATTCCTTAGCGGTTGCTGGGAAAAATACTCCTGTAGAAACTACTCAGATGATGACTTTATCCTATTCCTTTCTTTTCTTCCAAGACAGTTGATGTCCTTTCCCAGTAAAAGAGGGGGGGTTGCTGCTTCTCAGTGCAGATTTCCACAAGAAGGAGCTATCGCAGCTGCAGAGTGAACTTTTTTTCCCTTGTATACTGAGCATGGTATCTCCAAGGTGATCTGAGACCTGGTCTGGTACATTCCGTCTGCATCAGCCAGCCTTACCTTATCCAACCCTGTGACGCTGGGACATACTGCTTTTAACTAAGTCATCAGGTTTGATAATTATCAAGGGAAGTGGTTGTAAAATGTCTTGGATTCAGTAACCGTGTTTTTAAAAAAAGCCAACAGACAAACAAAAAAAAAAGCTGGATCTGGTTGTAGATATTAAAGACTGTTTCTGAAGTAAAGAAAATATACCAAGTGGGATTGGTGTAATGAAAGCTGATTTTTGTGGTTTTGCTGGAAAAAACCTGAGGGAAAGTTTAAAATTTACTTAGAACCTAATTTATACTGATGTTTAACTAGGACGATGTATGTAATGTAGTACTTGCTGATTAAGGCTACATACATAAGCAAAGCTTGAATTAGCTACGTATAGATGAAGTGACTTTAAGCTCGGGTGAAGTATGCGCACCCAGATTTCCACCAGCTTAGCAAGTAAGAGTCAAAGTTGGTTAACTCAACTGAAAATGACTTTATGGGTAGAACCCACAAATAATTATGGCTTTTTACTGAATCAGATGTTGGGTTAGAAGGACTCTGCAAAGGCCAAAAATGTACCTGCCCAATACTCTTTATGTTGCAAGACTTTTGAACAACTCTATAGTTTTAAAATATCTCTGTGATTTTACTTTTAAAAATGTCAGGAGGTGGACATTTGAGTTGTGACTGTCCTATGCTAAAATACTGTAAGATGCTTAACAGGCAGGAGAACTTTTAAAACTGATGATTTATTGAAGACATCATATGTATTAAAAGAGCAGAATTTATAAAAATAAATTATTGTTAGCACTTGTATAATCCATTATTCTCAATAACAGTAGTTTTTCTCTTTTTTGAAATGGGTTGATTATTTCTGCTTTTCAAACAGTAATGTATTTGAGGAATTACAAATCTCCATATTTAAGTGTAAGGAGAGAAGGAAAACCAACTGTTCATTTTAGTATATGCTGCTTCATATTACTTGTCATTAAGAAGATACTTTCTCCTTTATTTTCTCCTTGAAACGTTGGTCCCTATTTTTCACACAGAAATTTTAGGTTAAAACAGTATTCCAGTATTCAGGCACATGCTAACTCAAAACTAAGGAAAACACTCAATTTGGCAATTTCATAATCACAAATATTCTTCCCTTAATTTCTGGTGATGACACCGTTCCTAACTAGGACAGTTTGTATCTTATTACAAATTATATCAAGTAAACATTCAGGTAGCTTCTACTAATCTCGAATGTTATTATCTTATTTGCCTATATGGCTTCTACCCTGGAATTCAAAGTAATGCAGCTCAAGGCTTTATCAAGGGATAAAGAGTAAAGTATTGGATCCAGCAATAGAACATGAGCTTCCTGTTATCATCAAATGAACAATGAGCCTTTATTAAGCCATATATCAAAGTCTTAGAGACCGAGCATTAATATCTCCATCTAGAACACCGACGTCTCTGTCAGGGAGAATGAGCCTGTGCTATTGACAGCTTGGGGAGGAGGTTTTTACAGTGTGATCTTACCTGCATCTAAAGAGTAACTTGAAGTTGTGCCTTATTAGGATGGGGAAAGTATTCTTTTTAGCTGGTAGTCATGTGGTTATTTAGTAACAGCTCTCAAAAATAAGATTAGCTTTTGTAAAAGTAAGTTCCTTGTGGTTTTGTCTTTTTCCATAGGGACAGGATTCCTAGCTATCAGCTATCACCAGTATATGTATGCTTTTCATGCTTAGGCTGTTAAGTTTTTTGGGTTTTTTTGGTTAGTGCAAATACTTGAGTCAAACAGCAGAAAGCTCAAGCATGACCAGAACAGCCAAAGCCCAGGAGCCTGCTGGCAGTGAGTCACCTGCAAGATTTTAGCTGCAGGTGCTGCTAGTTAGTTCAGCACTGTTAATTGCTCACCACTGCAGCCTGACATGCCAGAGGTTTGCTGTGCTTCACATCTGTTGGCAAAAAGTTGGTGTTTACTCTTTCCTGACTCCACGTGCTTTAATCTGAATAACAAATCAGGTAACTGGGCAGATTCAGAATAGTGTGCATACCAGCGTTAGAGTATCCGAAGATGCTGTCACTCTGCAGGATGAAGCAGCTACCCAAGTAAGCTGGAGATGAAGTAGCGCATCTGACCATGCTTTAAGAGCTGGGTCAAAAGAAAACTATGCCACCACTGTTAAGTATCAGAACAAGCTCCCTGTCTTCCATCTGTTCTCCCTGACAAGGTAGTCTTTGGCCTTTGGATCTGATGCCTTCAGATCTCACCAAGCTCTCAATGAGAGCACTGCTTTTCTTTTGCACGTTCTTGTCCTGCTCTTGGGTTTGTGCAAGCTGCTGAGCAGCCATTAGGTATCAGTTTTGGTCTTTGCTGACGTTACCTTAGGAAACGGCTGGAACAAGAATGAATCCTATTTTCAGGCACGGTGTAATTTGTTTTTTCGTTGCAGAACAAAGCCATCTTACTCTGCAAGACCTGCTGGCTGTTTTACAGGGCCCATCACTGTGGCTGGCACCTTCTGTTGTGCTGCTGGCAGTTCATCGCAGATGGTGGCACCTTCTAGATGTCTCTGAATTGTCCTATAGGCTGCCAGTGAAACTACATGCCTGACTTTCCATCACTGATAGTGGGTTTTAGGGTTTGTGGGTTTCTCAAGTTACCACTTTTAGGTACAATACTAGAATGGTAGGGGAAGAGAAAAAGTTTGCATCTTTGACTTCTGCCTTTTTTCCTTTGTGCTATATGGATGAAAGCCTGGGCATGTTTTTTTTTCTTTAAGTAACACAGGAATCTCTCTCTCTCTCTCTCTCTCTCTCTATCTATCTATCTATCTTTTCTGGTTGCGTGTTTACTTTCTGCAAAAAATGTTTGCTAAAAGTTTGTTCAGCCTTTAATTGGAACAATGAGTGCGTAGAATAGCTGAGAACACTTCTTCTAAGAGCTCAGTTATGCAGAGGCTAAAGTGTATCTCATCAACTCAGTAAAATATGCAGTTAAGCTCTTGGCGATGTTCACAACCCCCCTAAGTTATCAACAGTCCACAGCAGCACTGGAATTACAGCCCAGGGAAGGGCTGAGGGCTAAGGATGATGTTTGTGTTCTGCCTTTCTAATCTAGTTGCAGAAGTTAGTTGGGCAGTAGAAAGGATGGTAAGAATACCTTTTTCGCTTCCCCTTTATTTCTTACTACCCTTAGACTCACTGTTATCAAGAGCTTTCCTGATTCCTCTTCTGACTTGGGTTCAGACTCTTCATTCTTCTCAGGCATGACTCTTTATTCTCATCTGGAAGGCTCTTGCCAGTGAGACTGTCACTTTTCCTGCTTCATCATACCTATGGAGCTCAGCGCTCTTTTGAGAAACTTGACAGAACATCTGCTAGCAAAAGGGCAACAAATACATCTTCTTCCATCTCTGTATCATTTGTAGGAGGCAAAATTGTCATTGCTGCCTCTCCCATTCCTCTGAAGGCCAGTTTTCACCAGTGTCCTGTTTCAGAAGGGATGTTACTTTCTCCGGAAGCAAAAAAAAGCTAGCAAAAGCAGCCACTGGTCCAATCCCAAATACCTGTTCATAGAACAACTGATCTGTTTCTGTGGGAGTGAGGAGAAGGGGAAGTGGCAAGAGGAGAAACAAGAAAGTGGGAGGAAATGGTGTAAGCATGAGGCTGATTTAAAAAACAGTGAAAAATGAGAGGTAGGTATGCAAGAACATGAAAGAGGCAGCAAGGAAAAAATGGCAGCAATGGGTGAAGATGGACTGCTGAGCAACTTGGAGCAGCTGGATCTGCTGTGGGCAGGGATTGTTTGGCATAAAGCCTAGGAACAACTCAATTCCAAAAAAGCAGCTGGCAATTTAGCGTAGTCTTGTAGTGCAGACTGCATAGTGTGCATTTCTCTATCTTAAAGGGATCAGCTAGCACATTTATTAGCCCTCAGGGCGAGGAAGAGGCACATGAGACTAAAAGAAGGAACAGTGCAAGAAAAGGAGGAAAACGTGTGGGAGAGGACTATGTTCCCTGGCATATTCCAGTGTTTTTGTGTGTGTTTTCAGAATGTCTCATGCAAGGCTCCTGGGTTGCAGCAATCCTCTTTCTTTAAGCTTCAGTTTGTAGAACGATTTCCTGTCAAAGTGTATCAAGATATTTCTTCTAATTAATATCCAAGTCAATCTCAATATACCTGTGCTTATCAGAATGTCAGTATCAAGTGTAAGCAGATATATTTGACTAGCCTTAGGGTAGGCTGGTTTTAAACATGGTTTTAACTAAATTAGTTTCTGTGTTGTTTTATTAAGAGAAATAAGTTTGCTGCCCAGGCTGCCCATGGGAAGCTACCAGCCAAGTCAGTGTCTGTGTCTGTACCAGCTCCCAAAGCTAAAATAGCTGAAGCACTGTTGTGCCTTATTCTAGTGATGGACACACTCCGGGGGGGGGGCGGGGGGGGGNGGGGGGGGGGGGAGGGAGGCGCTGGTGGCTCTGTGATCTTCAGTACCCTCTGGAAATTGTGGAGAAAGTCAGAACAGAAGGGCAATTAGGCAGAGAGGCGAGAAAGCTAGGCAGCGCAGGATGGGTCCACAGAGAGGGAACCAGAAGATGGGTATGGGTAACGTGGCAGTCAGTCCCCGAGTGTTTTAGAACTTAATGTTCACAGCTATGATAACCACATAGTGCCCAGCTCTACCTTACTCATTTAGAGCCTGCACCTCTGTGACATCCTCACTGGAAGTCTCTGCTTTAGCCCACATTTGTTGCACACAGCTAAAATGTGTCAGTGCAGATGCTTTTGTAACTCTGCTGTGGTGGTGTGTTTACAAAAAAGGGTTCCAGGGTTTGTATGATGACAGACTACTAGGGCTCCTGACACCAGTACAGCTATTCTGATGTGTAGTTGTTTATCCTGCACAGTCTAAAACTGGTTTAAGTGTGGAGATTTTTTTTCAAAGTGAGCTTCAAGAGACCAAAGGGGAGGCAAGAGTGCAAGTCCCTGCTAGGCAGGACACCTGCCCGTTGAAGACTTGACAGGAATGCTTGTCCTTTGACCTTTGCTGGTTGTAGTTTTTATTCTTAGTGCCCAGCAAATCAAGGCCTACATTTGGACAGATTAACTAAAATTTCTACAAGTGGATCAGTTTATGCAGCATGGCTGGAGGATCTGGCCCATATGAAGGTGCCTGTTAAATGATACTCTGTACAAGTCTGGCCACCACTGAAGATCTGAACTGTTTTTTCTTCTATGTGGCATTTGTGCTGAAAGCAGCAAATTTCCAGTTCAGCCCCCTCATGCGAACTACAGAACTGCTAAATGTCTGGGACAGCTCTCTTTGTAATCTCACCTCTGTGAAATGAGATTGACTGTGGTCTAAGAGAAGGGAGGAGAATACAGAATGGGAGATCTTGTTCCCATCTTTCCAAAAAACTCTTTTCCGGATATCAGGATACAAAAAAATCCAACAAAAAACTACGGAAGCCCAAATGCCAGTCCTTAAATTTAATGCCAGTGCCTGGTTTTGAGGTCTTGCCTATAGAACATTAAAATATGATAAAAGGCAAACCATTAATAAGTTCACTGAAGCTCGCTGGGAAAAGACTGGGTGCCCTGATAATTCTTCCCTTCTCTCTGGCTTTCTGCAGTGTTGTAAAGGGTTGTTTCATCTTTGTTAACTCTTTAATTTCAGGTTATGGGTATGTTTCTGCAATGAGCACTTTAAAAGCTTTGTATCCAGTTCGCAGCTCTATGTGACAAACTTCCATTCATAACTAAATGGTAAAAAAATGTAAACCGGATATGCTCATTGTGCTTGAACATGCAAAATCATTGCTTGCAACTCACTGACGATTTTATTTTGGAGCAGTTCTGCCAAGCAAACACGAGATGGCAGCGCAATACAGAGCGGCTCAGCGCAGGCTGCACACAGCATCCTTGGCTGGCTGCAAGGAAAATGGGAGCTGATAGCAAAGCAAAAATTGTCACGTTTCTTCCACGCTAAAAGATGTTACTTTTGTCTCGAGAATTCCCTCCCCGCCCCTCCCCATCCCCCGCTTCTTCCTCTGTTTAGTTTTGCCAGTGTTCCCCATGGCTTCTCACAGCTCATCTTGAATGTATTTCTTGCTCTTCTGGCAAGTCGCTAGCTTGGCAGGTTTGGAACATAAAGCTTTATGAATGGTTACCATTGCTGCAACTGATTACCCTAAGGATCACGAAACAGACAATAAATGGAACCACAAGTGCGAAGAAATTTTTCTACTTTTTTTTTTTTGATCTCTCTGGTAACTCAGCTTGGTTCTTGAGTCTTTGCCATTTGTCAGTATGCCTCATAATTTTAGGCTTGCGCTGGACCTGCCATGACTGGGAACCTGCCCTGCCTGCTAATTTTAATGCCTAGTAGGAATGGGTTGTGGGCCAGCAAAAGCTGTTTCCAGCTGCACATTAATTAGGTCAACAGGCTTGACAGTGTGGTTGTCAACCAGCAAGAGCTCAGCCTGCATCTTCCACTTTGCCCGTCCTTAATGCAGAGTTTGAGAGCACTGTTTCAAAATGGCATGGCCAAAATTTCATCAAGGGTGAGTACAGCAGACTGTGGCCAGTTCCGGGGAAGGCAGTTGCAAGTAAGTGAGCACTTCTACGTATTTTCAGCTCACCACATACTGGTGTTACCAGTTTGCGCAGGGTCTTTGTGAAAGGTAAGAGGCTAGGCAAGCACTTGCAGAGGGTCTTACAGCAGACATCGAGTCCCATGGTACAGAGAGGAACTATTCAAAAACTATTGAAATAAATCATAAATCTCATTACCTAATGGATAGCATGGCCACACATGCATGGCAGATAGAAGAAAATTAAATACGGAATTTTATAGAAGCTGTCGTGCTTTGGCGGTCTTCCCTGTCATGCCATCACTGTTTGGGATCTCACGCTACTTTTAGGAGTCAGCGAACCAGGAATCTGCTCTTGCTTTGCAACTGATCAGGAAAAGATTTAAGAGCTGATGGGAGAAATACTTTGGGCTTCCTGCCACCCCTGAGCTACTTTCCATTAAGGAGCAATGGTGAATTCCTGCATCTCTGGTCTCCTCATCGGTTGTTTCTTGTTGTTTCTGTTCTAGCTTGCTTCAACATAGTTTTGGGAAAGGTGTACCATCAGCTGAGGGCTCTGCCTTGCACTGAATCATTCAGAGATAGGATAGCTTTGCCTATGTAATGTTATATGCTTTGGTTTTGGTCATGTGTCCTACTCACGCCCTCAATGGCAATTTCCTTACTTACAGATCTATTTTTCCTATTCTTTCAATGACTGCAGGAAAATCCAGTGTCTGGTCACAACATGATCAACTAGTCTGAAAAGTTATGAAGAAAGACGTGTCTAGCTGATTGTTCTCTTCTGCACTGGAGCTGAATTCATGGTGTACCTTTTTGGTTACTATCACTCTTCACATAAGACAAATAATGTGATAGATGCTTTTACCATCTGGTAAAAAACAACCCCCAGTGCCAAACAGCCCGCCTCTGTGATAAGACTGAATGAAAACCTAGACTTCAGTGGGGAGCATTAAGGTATGAAGGCAGGAAAAAGAGGAGGGAACTTTGATACTGAGTCATGGTTACCATGTGGATGTCCATAGAGATGTTGGCAAAAATTGGCCCAAGAATGTTTCAAGGGAATTTGATAAATACACATAAAGGACCTAAATTTAATGGCTTGCACTAACGCTGCCACCTTTTCCTTTTCTAATGGTTCGGTCTACACAGAGGTGGAGTCTTCCTCTCGTTTGCAGAAAGAATTTACACACAGGTATGTTTTGTTCCTTTCTGGACACTGGTGGAGAAAAGTCTGAGATAGGTTACTCGGTTATTAATAATAATGGGAAGAAAAACAATGCTAAGAAAATTGAGGTCTAAGTGACTGAATTCTAAGTACTGAAATGAAAAGCCTAGTTTCATTGGTTTATGAAGTTTTGCTGCCTAGTGCTAATGTAGAAAGTACAGTAATTAATTCCAGTGGCATACCTGCTAAAACTGGTGTCATTTCTTAACACAAGATGGACCTACTACATCAAAAGCAGTAAATAATTCTATTATTTAATCAACAATTAAAGGCTAATAGCACTCCAGGAAAGACTTGATTTCTCTCAGAGATTTAAAGAAACACCACCAGAAACTCCACTCTTGGGTCTGTAGTCCATCTTCAATTGTATTTTTCCCTCATGAGTAAGTCATGTGGTAGAATAGTTGGTGTATTTAAGCCTCACAAATGGATCCCTAGTAAAGACCATGCTACTTAAAGCCTGTCTTTTTTCATTACAGTGACATCTAAGAAAATATAGGTGTAAAGAAAACAGATAGTCTAACATCTCTTATCTATTAAGTATATCCAAAATGTATGCACAACGTAAAAATTACATCTGCTTTATAATTCAGTAGATAAAGATTTAGGAATAAAAGTCCTTTGGCTAAAAAGCCACTCACAGATTCTGACTTTCACGGCAGTTCAGGCTTTATACAAGTATATCAGTTAGATTAGATTAGATTTTAAAAACTGTTTTTGAAGAGGTCACATAAGGTGTTTATGCTGATTCAGTGTATCCGATAAATTCTATGAGAGGGTTGGCCATCTGACTCCTTGAAGACAGGAGATGCAAACTGACTGTGCTTTAGTAAGTCGGGTTTACTTATTGGCTCTCCTGGGGACAGATGCTGCACAAGGTCTTTGTGTGACAGAAAACAGACATGTCATTGCAGGGCAGGAGCTATACGTAGACCTTTCTCTCCCCCTCTGCATTACGACTTAGCTACTCCAAATCAGGATCTGGGCAGAACTGTAATTATCACCATATTAAGATGTGGTGGTAAGGGTAGCTTTGAGGGCATTCGTCAAGATCCTGATAACACATAAACTAGGTCTGTGAGAAGAGCAATTGACAATGGCTGGTTTGAAACTTTTATAAATAAATGATCACTCAAGACTGTTATTGTATGAGAACCTTTTAGTATTTTCATGAAGGGTCAAAGAGAATCTATTTTTAAAGGGTATATGTTTGTATTTTGGATGATTTAGTAATAGATTACATAAATATTGTACTAGCCGTTTTGGTGATTTTTTTTCAGAGTAAAGAAGTTCTAAATATTTTGGCTTCAACTGATTTGCAGCATCGCCCATAAGTCATGGAATAATTACATAATTGATGTGATGTATTCAGAGTAACATAAAAAAGAGATGAGAATGCCTTTATCAAAATTCAGAATAAGTAATTGTTTGTTTCTGAACCCAGATTAACAGTGATCAAGATGACAAAAATTGAGTGCCGTAGTTCTCTCTTCCTGTTTAAAAGCTAAACCTTATTGTCTGCCAGACCATTGTGGCATGTCTTAAAAGTCAACACTTCTAGCCTCTTTCAGGCCAGAGCTGGAGTAAATTTCTAACCTAACGGTGCCCAGAAAAACAGTATTTCCCTCTCTTGTTTGACAGAGATTCCAGTTCTAGTACTTCTCCAATCAAAGCAACAAACTGACAGAATCTCAGTTTGGCTGATTTTAGGTTACTGAAAACTTTGGGGTAAAATCTACAATGCCTTTTACATAGTTAAATATGTAACTAATAATTTCTGAAAAGCCTTAACCTGAATCCTGCTCAACACTAAGAGCATTTAGGTACCTCTGTCCTTTTCCTTTTGAATAATGGAGTTTATCTTTCTGAAAGACATTGCTTTTGAAAAATATCACCCTCAGTGCATCTGTGCCATGTCAGATGATTCAATTCACAAAGCATATCTTGTTTTTGAGGATAGTATGAAAGTCAGTGTTTTTTGGAAATGTTTAATCAAATGGTGACAAGCTGTAACTCCTCATTTACTTTATAATGTGATACAAAATAAATTACAAAGATGGGAGTTGAAAGGACCTTCTGGGTCACTGAGTTCATCCCCAGTTCTGCAGATGAATATACACATCTGACAAGTCTACAGCTTTCAGTAATCTAAAAATATAAATGCAAACCCACAGTAAACAGAATCTAATATATGCACAGAGGTTTCCGTAACGCTACTGTGTTCTGTCATAAGTTTAGCCTTGGTATTCTGGTTGTGGCTGGCAAACAGAGACACACTCACTAAAAGATCAAAAGTCTGCTGGCTGCCACACATGTTGACTTTTAGCTAAAGAGGTCAGTAACACCTCCTCGTTCTCATCATCCTCTCCTGTGGGTGCAGATAGTCACAGATTAAGTGTAGCTTTTCTGGTCAGGATGTTAGAAGTCCCCTAACAGGCTAGGGTGCTACCCTCATTTTAAACCAGAGACACAGAAGAAAGCAAGTGGACCCACCACCCTCGTAGCTCATTGTTATTTGTCAAGTAAGGGCAACAGGATTACTGTTTTCCCCAGCCCAGCATTTAAAAGATGAAGAATGGCTCTGTTGCCCTCTTTGGGGACTCCAAGAACATTTTTTGTTGTGAAGATCAGGCTCTGGAAAGAGTTGACACATTTTGATCATCCATTTTCTGTGATATGAACGTACTTCTGCTTTCAGAGTCTAGATAACAACTTTGATGATCTGAATCAATTTATAGTTAAAAAGTGCTAAGCCGGCATATAAAGAATACCAGTGAGATTAGAAAGTCCAGGATTTGCAATGCCTCGGTGCTAAGGAGTGTTAACAGAACACAAGCCCTAGTAAATATTTAAGTTCAACTCCTTTATGAAGTGGGGATAAAATACAGAGTATTCCACTCTGCTATAAAAATCCAGAGCATAAAAGCTGCTACAGAACTTGAATGGAGGACTGCTTTACTTTTATCTGCAGTTCCTTATTTTTGGCTCTTTGTTTTTCTGTGGGTTTTTTTCCTCTGGATTCCTGGCTGCTCTGGTAACTGGGTGTTGGTGAACATGGAATAAACTTGCTTTTGCCTAAGGTATCATTAAAAAAACCCAAACCGTACCTCAGTAGGGTTTCAGCTTAAAAATATTTCCCCTTGAAAGCTACCTTTGATGAATAATTTTTCCCACTTTTTTTTGCAAATATAAAGTGAAACCAACAGAATCAATCTCAGTGCTGCCATAAATTTTAATTTTTTTTATTGCAATTGCTGGTTTAATCTCATTGTGAATGAAAAATAAAGCAGTACTTTCTGTGCAATGGGAGAGACTCAGTTTCAAATTCATGAAAATGAGATTGCATAAATACTCAAAAGACTTGGTACAGTAACCTTCAAATCATCATCTTCAAATGAAAAGTTGTCTCTTATAATTCTGAGAGTTATAAATAAGGACTCTGTACACAAAGGAACTTTGTATATTTGGTAGCATGTCATATGATGGCAAAAGCACATGAGGGTCACCCTGAGGATTACATCATCCGTAAGAGAACACAACATGCACCTCTCACGTGAAAAGCATGTCAGACATCTACTTGCAAAGTCTTAGCTTCTTGGTCTCCAATGTCTCATTAAATGTGTAAGAGGTTATTTTTACCCTCTTTAGATTTGTCTTTCCTGGACATGCAATGGTAATCCTTATTTAACTGCAAAGCCTACCATGAGGGAGAATTAATTTGTGTTGAGAGAGCTCTTCTTGTAAAAGAATTTTAACGGGATATGACAGGCAACTTTTTTTTTTATTTTTCTTTTTGAGGTGAGACAGAATGAGTATTTGTGTGAACTTTGCTAACTGCTTACACTGCCTTTATTGACCCTTTTCTCTTACCCTTGCATTAGACATCAAGGGTTTGAAAACAATAAAAAGTATCCCACGATAAAGACCACATTCAGTGGACATTGCCCAATGCTTCCAAGCTTAAAGGAAAGAAGTATTGTACTGGGTACAAAGTGCAATTTGCATTTGCAAATAAGATTTAATAAAACCAAGACCTTAAGGTGCCCAGCAAGATCCAGTTCAATGCAGGAGATTGCCAGTCAGTTTCTATTCTATTTAACAGAAGCTTTCACTCCTTTGAGATTAAGCCTGCGAATGGCAGAAGTGACAGAAATGTTGACAAGACGGACTTGTTCCTATTACGACTTCCTTCATGAGACGGAAGGGAAACAGCTTGGGTGCCTGAGATAGTCAGGTTAGGAGGAAAGGGCTTAACATAGCTGGATATGGATGTACAGCCTGCAACTCAGTAAAAGGTTGAGTCCTATGCTTTTACTCTGGAGTCGTAAACCATGCCACAAAGCACAATCTCAGGTTTTGTTCCCCACGCTTTTAAAGGATTGGATGCCTCTCAGTTCAGGGGGAAAAAATTAACAATATTCAGAGGAAGTGTCCCAGCAAACACCTTCCTGTTCTAAAACCAAATATGTACTGTTTTGCTTTTTTGCTGGTAGCATCAGCCTACCTTCTTAGTAGCTACAGCTCCCTGCCAGAGCTGGCAAAAAGAGCCCTTCTTTTCTTTGTTGCTTATCTACTGAAACTGCTCTCTGACTCCAAATTACTTACCTTGGTTGAAGAAATGGCTTATTCTTAGATGTGAAGAAACTTATACTGTCCCTTTGTTACAATCTTAGCTGGCCAAAAGTAATGGCTGCAATTTAATGTTTGCTTAAATTGTAAATTCCTCCAGAATCACTCATTGAATAAAACTGATTCTAGTCAGAGATATAAATTAAATTCTGCAAATTGCCCAGACTGTAAGAATTGAGAGCACCTACAATGAAAAATGCTCTAATTCTCTAGAAAAAAAAAAAACAACTAAAATGCTGACTAGGGTGGGGAAAGAATTGGATAGGAAATAAAACAATCCTTTTAAAGAACGCTGGTTATTTGATGCTCTGGTGCTATATCAAATATGCTTAAATGCTTAAAATAAAGAGTTGTTTGTCTCAGCTTTATACTTTATAGCAGGGACCTTGCTTTCTTGAGGGCAAAGAACCTGGATAATTTTCAACAATTTTAAAGTTTTTTTCTGCTGCTGGACATCCGTTATATCTGATAACCATGTAGCAACAGTTGGTAAGCTCAGATCTGCTCTGGCGAAAGTACTTCAGAGATGATCTGCCTCATTGTCCTAAAGGACAGGGCTAATTTCAGGGAGCTATCACCATTTTGTACAGCAGTAAATGTGAGGAGTCTAATCTCCAAAATGGTTTAGTTGTATGTTAAATTTGTATATGTATATTAATGCTTTGAGGTAGGATTTCAAAAGTAACATCAAGAAATCCAGCTTGGTTCGTGACTGATGAATCTACTTTCTTACTCGGGTTTACCTAGACCCTATTCATAGAGTTACTGTAGAACAGCTACTCCTTTTTTTTCAGAATAATCCATCCAAAGAAATCCATTTTATGAATTTCAGTACAAAAAATACTCTTCCATTCCACCACACTATTGAAGTTACCCAAAAGTGTATTTCCATAATGGGGCCTACATCAAAGCTGGATGTTTCAGGGGAAAGATAAGGAGCAATGACCAGTTACTGGGTAATACAAAATAGACCGAAGCCCAATGTAGTTAACTTTTGAGTTTAATGTTTTGGTTTTTTTCCTAAAGGTAAATGCCTTTGTGAAGGCAGTTTTACACAGTTTTGTTCTTTCAGAGAGAGATTGCTTGATAGATGCTTTTAAGCTTAATACGTCTGTTTTGCTCAGTGTTATTCACTCCCTGCCATGAGGAGTTGATCTTAACTCTCAGAAAGCTCTCCTGTAAATGGGCACCTCACCTGACAAGGTAGGGATTTACCCTGGCTGCAGCACACGCTCTGCGGCAGCAGCACTTCACCAGCGCCGGGCCAAGGACGGCCAAAGACAGCATCATCGCCCTTGGACTCGGCTGCCATCACTCCCGCGTCCTGCTCCCTGTGCTAGGCACAGCGCAGCGTGTCGGGGGGCACCTCCTGTTCTGACAGACCTTATGGCTTGGGGTGGGTTTCTGGGAGTTGGGGAGAGGCTGGTCGCCTGAGGGGAGCAATCGACAGGGCTCCTACCTGAATCGCTCTCTGACGTAGAGCACAGGACACTGGCGTGGGGACGCGCGGTCTCAGCTGGGCCCCGCCACACGCCCCTCAGCCGCCCCCAGCGGCTGCACCGAGAAGCTCTTGGCTCCGAAGGCAACAGCTGGCGTGGGAGCCCGTCGCCTTTTGACGCCTCACTTCCTGCGGCTTTTGAGGCGATTTGGGGCTTTGCCTTGGGGACGCTTCCTCGTTCTTGACCGACGGAACGGGGAGAGCCCTCCGTGGGGCCTGCGCGCCTCCTCCTCCCTCCGCCGGCGCTTTCCGTGAGGGGCGCGGGCGGCCTTGGCTGGGCGGGAGCCGCTGGCAGCGCGGTCCCGGGGCCACGCAAGCGGTGGACGTTACTTTCCCCTCAGCCGCTCGGCGGGCCGGAGGCGGGGGGGGTCTTCCCCTCCCCGCGGGCTGCAGCGGGGCCCCCGTCCGTAACGAAGTGCTCGGGCGGGCGGGTGCTCTCCTTTCCCGGGCCGGGAGCGGCACCTGGTCCGCCGGCAGCCGGCGGGTCCCTCCAGCTGGCCGCCTGGGCCAGGCCGAGCCGGGGCGGGT
>VYXH01004264.1:151441-172840 GCA_013397275.1 Burhinus bistriatus
CTTTTCCCTCGCCCCGTGAGCGGGCTGGCGTGTTTCTAAGGCAAGCCCATTGTCAGTGGTGTCCAGCGCAGCCCTCTTTAGGCCTGAGCTCTTCAGCCGGAGCTGGCAAACGCTGCTGCCCTGCTCTGCCACCTTCGTGGAGGTGAAGCGTGGGCTGCGGGGAGGAGAGCGCCGTTCTGCCCTTGCAAACTTGGTGGCTGTCTGCAGGCACCTCGGGGAGCCTCGTCCCTGCGCGGCTGACAATGCTCAGAGATTGCACGTTTGAGTAAATATAGTACTAAGCTGTGTAAATATATTTTTAGTTCTCCTAAAACCACATAAAACCACTTCTGTTAAACACTTATTTTGGTAAGACTATTATTAACTACATAGATCGAATTTATTTCCTGCCAATCCATATTTAGGCGCTTATGAAATGCCAAGTTTTTCTCCACTCTCTCCTTTTTAAATACCTTTTGGAGCTGTTAGTACTTATAATGTAAACCATTTCTAGTTGCAAATTGGAAACCTCTGAGCCATAATGGTCTGTTCCATTTAGCTGGCTGTCTCTTGTAAGCCCTACATTCTCATGCAAAAAAAGAAAGGGGGGAAAAAAAAAACCCTTTAAAAAACCTTATGAGATTCATGTTTAGAAAATTGGCTGCATACATCGTAGCTGTTTTTTAAACCTCAGTACCTAAGTCATATTTTCCATTCCAAGTATTAAGAGTGGTTAAACTACGTTAAAGGGATATACTCTACCTTAGCTCCCTTGCAAGCGTTAGGGAATTTTAACGCAAAGGAAAATGGCTCTACAATTTAAAAGAATCTCGGACTAACCATTTCTTGCAGTGCCTGATACTCAGCAGCACCAGAGAGTGGAAGAGACTATTGGCAATTGTTAATGACCAGAATTGGTTTTGTTGTCCAAGCAGAGAAGTATGCAGAATGTAAATGGGATATGTATGGTGACAAATACATTGATAAAATTATTCTTGTATTCTTTATAAGAAGTTTATTTTTAATAGAAAGCTAGTTTTCACAATGCTATTAGGATGTTTTAGTTTTACAGTTCATACTCAAACTAGTGGAGCTGTGTGTATAAAATCATACTCTGAAATAGACAAGCTGGTTTTGTTCCTGATTTAGCTCGTTTATGACCCAGTTCTTTATATTGTACATCTCCTTACCTTAATAAAGCTAGAGAAAATTGATAAAAATGAAACTGAGTTTAAAGGAATTCCTGCTTTTGAAGAAATAAATCCTTATTTTTAAAAAACGTAAGTTCTCTGCCCTGGTTCTGAGGTAGGTAAAGGCTGGATCAACCCAAGAAAGATTATGGTGAGTTGCAGACCTGCTGAGGTTCCCCATCTGCACCTCCCAAACCACTCGGGTACCAATCTTCAGTATGTTAAGATTGGAGACGGATCCTCCCACATGGATTGGAGCCTGCAGGAGCTGGAATACCTCTGTTAGCAGCCTCTCTTTCCATTAGTTAGAGAGGGAGCCAGAGCTCTCATGTTAGATGCCTGTAGATAGGTGCTATGCATATGCCACCATACTCATGAATATGTAGTTTTGTTGATTGTGGTTGTCTTCAATGAGAGAGTTATTTCTGTTTACAAAGTTACGGCATCTAGAGTGTGGTGATCTAACGGAAGTCTGTAGAGGCTAAGCTTGCTTGCTCTTGTGACTTTGATCACATGTGCCCTGCTTGTGTAGTCCTGGCTCAAATCATTCTTGAATGGAGCTGGAATTGCCATTCTCCAGTATCCTTTAGTGCATTTAAATGTATGTCTAAAACTCCTGCTGAAAATTAAGCCAGGACTCTTTCTTCCCAGAGGAGTTCTGCCTCTTTCCAAATGTGCAGATGCAAGCCCTGTCAGGTATCTTCCGCAGAGATGGGGAAGAAAGACAGGGGATTGATATTACATTGCCCTTTCCTTAAGGAAATCCAGTGTAGTCTAGGAATGCCATGGGAAATGCTGACCCACAGAGTTCTTGTGGATCACCCCCAAACTCCAAACATTGACTGAGGTGATAATGGGCGAGGAGGTTGAGACTTCAAAACTTCTTTGGTCTTGAAGTGTCTCAGAGGTGCAAGAGAGGATGTTATGTTCAAACCAATAAAAATGGTGGAATCAAAATAGAGTCCTGATGGTCCTTGTGGCGTCTTGTGTGGGATGAGCTTCTGTAGTGTCATCCAGAACAAGGAAGACCATCTTAGGTCAGTAGCAGTGGAAGCAGGTTGTCAAAACCCTGGGACAGTGGGAGGGAAAGACTTGGGAAGTCAGAATCGAAGGTGATGATTTTTACTTGTTTACATTGCGGTGTTTTCAGGACAGGCTTTGTGGCTGGGTCCCAAGGGTTTTATACTCTGAGCTCCCTGATCAGGTTGCTATGTGTTTGGTTTTGGGGAAGCCTTGTTCTCAAGCAAGTTGTGTGAGATGAGGTGGTTTGAGGACTGCTGCCCTCTGAAGTGCTGTCTAAAATCCATGTGTTTCCTACTGGTTTTTCAATGAAAAATGAACAACTAACTTCTGTAGGAGGTCTTTGGGAACAGCTTTGTCTTCCTGTGTGTCTGTAAATTGTCCAGCTCAATGGACACTGGATGTTCCTGACTGAAGCTTTCTGTTACTAACAACCCAGCTCAATAATAATAAATGTATGGTTTATTTCAAAATGTTTGTACCTTCTTTTGTTTTATGGATCTTGGTAAGACTACTGGACATCAGTAATACTGGTGCAAATGATCCTGTTTGTTTAGTGCGTGTGACTGAGTGGTCTATATGAGAACTTAAAGGGCAGAGAGCATAAATGCAACAATGATGTGACTAATGCTTTGTTTCCGCTCTTGAGTGTACACCAGTTTCTACTAAAGCTATAAACTTGTAAAATGCTTTTGAGTAAGATTCATTTTCTTCTTCAAGCTGGTTTGTAAACATTTTAAATATTTTTCATTTACTACATACTGGAAACTTGAAGAATTTGAAACTATTTAAAAGAGGTGGCTGGTAAAACCTAAGTAATAAATACTTCTAGCTCGCGGGACTGGATACAGATAGAGTGTTAGAGATTTGAGCTATTGATTATGTAGATGGTAACTTGTCTGAGTAAAGTAAATAGTGTGGCAGGTTAAAAGTAGTGATAACTACTGTGGTATTCATTTTTGTCAGTGTTATCAAATTTTAATGTGAAAATGAATGTTTCACTTGAGAGACTCTGGGTTACGATTCTTGCATAATGATGAATATGCAAAATATGTCTCTTGTTCCAAATTCTCTGAACTAGCTGAAAGTTGCTTTTAAGTAAAAAAGTAACTTCATATATTTTTCAGATGTGGAAACAGAGAATTTGAGATAGCCTGAGATAAGGTGGACTAAGGTACAAGTGAGAGAGAGGAAATTATGAAGGAGTATCATTGAACTCCTCAGTTAGTTCTTTCCATGATGTGGCAGCTCTCAAGCCACACTGGGTACCCACCACCAGCTCTCAGATCTCTCATTTTCTTGTCTTCTGCCAACCCCCCCCTGAATTCCCCACTGAGCACCGAGCCCAGTTCCCCCAAGCACAGGATCCCAGACCTCCACCATGAAAATCCACTGTGAAATTGAGAATAGATGTTTGCAGATCAGTGTTGCATTCTCTGGAGTGTACGGTAATTGGAAGGCAGTCAGCCACTGCACGAAACTCTGGCTGGTTTGGAGGTTATGAGTAGTGAAATTTGAGAAGGCCTTTGTTAATGGAACAATACTGGAGGTACACTGGAAAGTGCTTCCAGTGAAACTTTTTGCCCCTCCCTCTACTTTTCCCCTTCCCATTCCCCAGCCATCTCCTAAAAGCAAGGTTTAGTATAACTGTATTTGCATTCGACGCTTTGCAATGTCTGAAAATTTTATGGGTCTTTGAATTTTATTTCACAGTTCATGGCTTTTTACTTTATCTGTACTGGCTATTGTTAGGAGTTTCTGGTACTGAAGTACTGCGTGTTTGCTTTACCTTGATACTGGGTGAATGCTATACCAGCCAGCGCAGAAAAGAAATGCAATGCATGGTGTCCTCTCCTGCAGTGCTAAAGGGAATGACAGCCTGATGCTCATCTCCATTCCCTCATTGGTATGGCCATTGCTTTTTCTGGCAGTAGTCACCATGTATTTCTGTGAGAAATACCCAGGGTGTGCAGTTGTGACCTGGCTTCTCAGGGTTAAGTTACTGAGTTTAAATGGCATTATTTAAAGCATGAGTCTTCTGTGGTCCCCGACAGCTACCTCTCAAAATGCTGTTCTCCCTGCTTTTTCTGCTGATGTCACTGAATTTTATTTTGGTCTTTCTGTGAAATGCAATTATATTTCAGAGTTTATTGGTATTACCCGCTTCCTTGTTTTCTGGGTTGCGCTTATCTTATTATTTGGCCAGGCTTAAGACCTTAGTGTGGGACAGAAAGCCAGAGATTTAACTGCTGTGGGAGGGCTGGGTGGGGAATTGGGCAGGAAGGTTGGGGAGAGGAGGTTGTTTGTATAGCATAACCTCTGTCATCTCACGCAGGATTCTCTGCAGAGTCCTTGGGGGGCTCAGACAGGTGATTTCATCAACTTGTCACCTCCAGAAGCTCCATTAACAGAGGGCCGAGGCTCTTACCTCAGAGCTGAGCTGTCTGAATAACCCTTCAGATATCGTCAGGATACTTTTCTCCCTCTGTCTTTTTTCTCTCCCTCTTAGTATGATTAGTGTTTTCGTTATGAACTCTAAAAACCCTTGGCTCTTTGACAGTCAACTGTCAGCATAAAAAAGTTGCAGAAGTGCTAGAATGGGATTTTTCTCCTGTGTTAAGACACTGGGTACTGCCTGAATGATGTCATGTGTGTTGGTGGTGGGAGTGGGAAGTCCGGGCTTACTATTGCATGGCATGCCTGAGTGGCTGGTCAGATGGACCTCCATGGGTCCCAGTCTGTACTCGTGTTGGGCCGTAATGGCCTGGAGAAAGAGCTTTTTTGTCTTGAAGAAATGTGTCAAGCGTTACCAACTTTTGTGTCTTCCTTAAATGCTGGTGACTTTGTAGAGAGCTCAGTTTTATTAAAAGCAAGAATAGACATTTCTAAGTTTTTAAATTGCACAGGCTTCTATGGTATGTTTAAATGTGCTGGACGTATCAATGCTGTTCTGAAGCAAGCTCTTGACATTGGGTAAGAAGCTGTCATCAGGCAGTGAACGGAGTAACGTACAATTCATGGTCTTCAAATTTGTTGTTAGTAGTAGGAAAAGGTATCTCTTGGGATGACAGAATCTTCAGTGCCTTAACAGAGAGGGATGGAGCAGACCACAGGTAACCACTGTGAGAGGCGAGGAACTGCTAAACATGGTAGGTCATCGTGAATTTCAGTATGGCTATGAATAATTATATTACTGAAATTATATTTTAAAATGCTGAAGCATCTCCTTTTGAAAGATAGTTCTAGTTCTTGAATTTCTTCCAAGATTGATTTGATGCTGCTTCTTAGAAATTCTTTGGCTTAATAAAGATTCAAGGAGCGAATATTTTTGTGCTGGACTACTAAATTAATCAATTTTGCGTTATATTTGCCATTTTTCTCTCTTCAAGCATTTTGAATATTCTGTTGCTGAAGTCACCGCTTTAAGCGTAGCTACCTCTACTGTTAATTCATGATACTGGTTAATTACGTGAAAGGCTAAAACAGTGATGCTTTGGTTAGATGTCAGCCTGTTATTGGAAGCCCAACGTCTGTCCATTGGGTGAAGCGTTTGGACAGAGTGTATGCACACAGCATACGCATCTGTACACATCACCGTGGTGATCTGAATGGAGATTTTTGGAGGCTACAAGCCTTCATATTAAAGAATTTGATTTCTCAAAGTCCGAAGAGCCTAGTAGTCCCAGTGTTTTTTGGAAGGCAGGAAGACATCTAAATATTGCTTGGATGTCAGAGGTTTCTCCTGTTCGTTTTAGACTTCTGAAAAACAGGCAGGTGTCTGACTATAATGAAGGAATTTAACACTGGGCTCTGGTTTTCTTAAACTCTTGGCCTCTTTTTATTCTTTCTTTTTGAGCTTGCAGGCTCTGAGCAGAAATTCTCTCTTGGTAACTTAACCCTGAGCAAATATTTACATTCATGAGATTCTTGCTACTTCAGCAATCGTTTTGGGCCTTGAGATTGGAACAGGGTGAAAGTTATTGTACCAAACATTGGGGCTGGGGAAGGAGCGAGGAAAGGAAGCCTTGAAGAAGCCTCCAAATATGGTTTTACCATGTTCGGAAGGAGTCACCTGCTCAGTGTATTTTTGTTGTCACCCCACGAACATTGCCACATTCCAGAATGAGATTTGCCCTGGCCCTATGCATCTGATGGGTGCTTGTGATCTGAATCTTCAAATTCTGAATAAAATATTTGTGTAAAAACTGAAGTGAATGGAGTAGTAGAAAGAAAGACTGAGGTGGAGAAGAAGGAAAAAGTGGTGAGTACAATGCAAAAAACATTGAAAGGGGTATAGGAAGAGATTTTGAAGAAAGAGGGTCTTAAAGTCAAAATTGGTTAAGAAATCTGAAATTTGTAAAAGAGGAAACCTGTAGAAAACACAGTTTGAAATTAACCTGTGGACACTGCAGAAATAAAGGAAAGGTTCTCCAGGGTACAGAACAACAGAGAATTGAATAAATTAGGCAAAGGAGGGAGTGATCTCCTCCCAAACCAATGGATGAAAATACCACCAGGTCTCAGCCTCCTGTGGTTTTGTTTTCTAGATTTTTACTGTTGTCATCCAACAGTGTGCCCTTTGCCGGCTGCACCGTTTCTGGGAAAGAAAGAGGATGACAGTGAACTCAGTTTTCACACCCTTTGTGGGAGAAATAGGTTTCTCATGACAGTTCTCAGCAGAAGCTGAACACCGATGTAGCTTCCTCTCCCCAGCACGTCTCTGACGCACCGCTTGGGGCTATGTTTGGAGCCCTGCGGTAGTCAGCTGGCCCTTGGGCTAAATACTGCAGCTGCAGTGTTGCTGACAGCAAGCTGCCGGGGGCCCAGCAGAGCACACGCTCACATTGGAGAGCTGAACGTGTGAAGCCAGCACAAGCTGTCTATTGTATTCCCTCTTAAATTTGTCAGAAGAAGGGATTATGCCCCTGCAGCTAAATTTGTGCTGTTGGTTGACACAGTTCTACTGGACCGATGGCTGAATCTGCAATAACTTACACTGATTAAAGGTCTAGCCCCCAGGCTGTAATAGCTACGTGTTGGAACTGTTACAGTTTGCATTAATGTAGCATATACGGTTTTTCTATTTAAATTTTTTTTCCCTGTTTGTTGAATGTCTGCAAAGCCCCACATTGGGATTGAATGAATTTTGCCTGGGGGGAAATCTCAGCCGTTCCAATTTCCTGTTGGAGCCAGGTGTGCCACCTCTGTGCATCGCTCCCGCTGGCTGGCTGCGGCAGTCGTTCACTCACCGTGAAGTTTCCCAGGGAGGACCAAACAGTGCTGCCTGCTGAGCCCTCCTGGATCAGTTTTACTAATTGATATTGAAATTTTTACAGCCTGTTTTTCGGCTATAAAAATGCAGAGCCAAATATCAAAGTTGAGGAGAACAGTCCCCCCCTAATTATTATGCAGTTGAGAAATTAATTTCTTAATTTTTTTTTTTTTCAACTTAAGCAAATACATACCTTGCTTTGCAATTCCTAGTTTACTAATGGAGGTGCAAGTGTTCACAGCTAGGGGAAGAGTAAGATTTCCTCAAAATAGTAAAATAAAAAAATAATAAAAAAAGCCTGTCTCATCCTTACTGTCTGGATTTGTTGGAATTGCGTTGTTGGTCTGAGTTAACAGCTGCTTGATTTTGATGGTTGTGCAGTTGAAAAAGTTGCTTCACTTGGAATGGAGAACAGATGCTTTTCTTATTTACTTGAAAGGATAGTCTAATTTTTTTGTATTTCCAGACCATGCAAGTCCCAGAAGTTATTTTAAAAATTGCTAATCCTCTTGTTAGGACAAAAAAACTGTGGAAGCGAATTTTGAGGGTAAAGGAGCTGTTGTGTTAATCATCCATCTAGTCCAGGGTTCAAGCTCTGCTCCCAGCCAGGGCTGCTGCTTCATCCATGAAAAACTTCGTCACAAATGGTTATGGAATAGCTGGCGTCAAGAAGTGGCTTTATTTTTTTTTTTTTTCCCCTTCCCCCCACACCCAGTTATTTAAAAATTGGATTGTGTCTTAAAGCGGGAGGGTTGATAAAGTCGCCAAACTCATGGCCTCCACTGAAACAGAAATTTTCTTATGGATGGTAACAGATTTAGGGTTGTTGGTACATATTTTTAAAAAAAAAATCATTTCTACTTATTGAGAAAATAGGTACAGAGCGGTGCCACTGTTTTACTTGTATGTTGCAGGTGTTAAAACATTGTATTTTACAATAAACTCAGGGAGGTGAGGGAAGTTTCAGCCTTGCTGCTGTGTGCACAGGCAAAATGTTGCATTTTGAATTTAAGCTGACTCTCCCAAAGCAGTAGAAAAGCTGCAGATAAGTTGACACCAACTGGAGCACAGCATGCACCATTTTGGTCTCCCTTTTCTCTCCATCCTCCTTGTTCAATTAGGTTTCAAACAAAACCACTGTTGAAAATTGAGCAGGATTGTGCTTAATGATTAGCTATGGCAGCAGAGCCTCCATAGGGTGATGTTTTGTTTTCTGTTCGATGAAGGGTTGGAAACCCGGGAGCCATAGGTGGTGCCTGTAATTTGGGAATGGCTTGGTGAGATGTGCTTAAAGATCTTAAACCTTGAGAGGATAGGTTTTAAATTTGGCTATTTGATTTCCACTACATCTGGTTTTGTACCTACATTGCTTGGGTCTCCCAACCACACAGGTATGAGCCTCTAAGAGTATATTCCAAATCTGTCAAACACATTAGATTATCCTGGCTCCTGCTTCCTGATTTATTCCATCAGTTTCATTGGATGAACCTCAAACTCCTCTTGAACCCTGGTCACCTCTTTGTCCCACTCCAGGACGACTGAGGAACTCTCATGTGCTACCAGTGACGCTCAGCATCAGCCTCCCACTTGCTTTTTCCATTTCTCACTGTTCCTGGTCTCTCGCTTCTCCTGAAGTCTTGCAATTCTGTGGTACCTTCAGGATATTCCTGATGACATCTCTTACCAAGATGTGTTTCTGTTGTGGCATCTGCTTGGTTGACAGCCTGTAATAAAATTAATAAAAACCGAGTTGCTACAGTTATAGTCTATTTTAGTATTGATGTTCAGATCCTTCTGGTGGCCAGATTGCAAAAAGGCATGTTTGTACTTTCAGCCCTCTGAAACTTTTGGTTTTAAATCCAAAACCTTCAGGTCTAGGTAGATCATATGAATGCAGTTTTGATAACTGCATAATTGTGCTACTGCTTCCTTGGTTTTGGTTTGGTTTTTTTTTCCCCCCAGAATTCATATTCCACTATCTTGCGATGGCAAAAAAGGGATCTTACATATTAAATCAGACTTTTGAGCATGTCAACTGTGGATGTAGCTTGCAGAATTCTGGGTGTGGTGATACAACAAACAATGAAATCAGTCATTGTTGTCATTCCTTAGAACTGTGCATCCAATGGGGAATCCCTCAGGTGCCCTACTGAGGAGGCGCTTTGCACTGAAAACTTTTTTTTTTTTTTTTATTTCACCATGTAGTGGGGAAAAAAAGGTGAGTCTTCATCTAATACCCATTTGATAAGTAAATCAATATCTCATATTGATCTATGTTTTAAAATGCATTAAAGATGTCTAAACGTCATGTGCCTTATTTTCTAAAAATACTGCAAAATCATCATTTGCACTGAAGGCCTTAAAATACTTTTTTGTGGTATATAATTGAAGTTTTTCTTTTTGAAAATCCTAGCCAACATTTTAAAGGCAGCACAGTTATAAAAGGGGAGCAGTTCATATGTAATTCGATTCTGTAACTTCCATTTTGGTTTTGTTTGTTTATTTTTTTAAAACTTGAAAATCTGGTGGTGGTTTAAGTTTTTGGGTTTTTTCTTTCTTTTTTTTTTTTTTAAGTTGATGATTGTGACTGCAGTGGTGTCCTCTTGCTGAAAAGACATATGGCAGACCTTAAAATCAAAATCGTTATTTTTCAGTCTGGCATAATGATGCAAAAGAGAAGACTGTCATTTATTTCACTTAGAAGCAGAGTATGCAGAGTGCTCTGGTTTTTAGTTTTTCAGCAACTTTGGTGTTAAAACATATCACCCAAAGGAATTTTACAGCCTCTGCTGCCAGGTATTGAGGGGAGGTCACACTTAAAGGGATTAACAGAGGATGGAGCAAGATAAAGTCTTGTCTAACAGCCAAGTAGGCAGTACTTTGCATGACTATTGATTCTTCTTGGATGTCTTATAATGTCAGTGGACAAACAGACTGGAGTCGATCAGCCATATTGCATGCCTAGAGAGAAAGGGATTCTGCTTGAAAAATGTTTATCCAAAAGTGAGCCTGGACTGGAAATAATTGGTGGCGATGTTCAAGTTACTGTCAGATTTATATGCAGAGTTCTGCTTAAAATTCTGCTTCTTTATTATATGTATTTTTAGGTGGTATTACAGCTGGCTAATAGACTCGTGGAAATGTGTCTCTTGAATGAACGTGTAATTAATGCTTTATATTATGTCCAGAATAAAGGAAATGTAATTCACAAGATTTTTCTTCATAAGGACTGTATTTAGCAAATAGGTTTGATTTTTCTAAGTTAGGAATATGCAGAAACTGGATGTGGATTGTTATGCTTTCTTGTTTTGGCTCTGATTTTTATTGGTTTTGGTTCTTAGTGATGAAAAAGTGTTGTTGTGTCTTTAGCTGATGCTTCAAATGACTCTGAATTTGTCCCCACTCCCTGCACCCAGCTGGTGTATTCAAAATGGTGTTTAGATCTTGAGTCTTCATTTAAACTTGGTGATGTTGATGCTTGGATTAAACGGTTGTATCTGATTTCCTGCCCCCCCCGCCCCTTTAAAAATACGTTAAATGTATTTTTAAGAGCTCCATGCTGGATCTCACAATTGCAGGATTTGAACTAGTTTGTTTAAACAAAAAAACAACAAAAAGTGGAAGTCTGCATTTTTTCTGCATCGTTATTTTTATGTTTATTTAATGGCAGTCATGATAAAGTCTGATTTATGTAGGGTTTGTAGCATAGACTCAGCTGTGGACTTCTACAAGCAGAATTTTAGAGAGCTTAGAAGTGTTTGTAGAAGTTAGATAATGACAGTATTTGGTGCTGTGCCCTGGCTGAAATATGTAGCATTTATGTAAAGATACTGACCTATATGATCTCTTATTTGGAGCTGGTCTAAATGGGTCAGTGTTGCTGCTCTCTCTCCAGGCCCACTCATTAAATCTGTTCTCCATGTAGTCTGAATATATGAGCTAAAATCAAGTTAAATGCATTTTCAGTTTTTGTTGACTATTGAAATGAAATCTTGTGTGTGTTTTGGTTTGGATTTTGTTTTGTAGTTTGGGGCTTTTTTTAATATATTAATTGCAACACAGTGCCTTCTTGAGAGCAATCAGGAATATGACTTCCTTCTTGCCGGGCTGTTTTTCAGCGCTGACAATTGCCTTCTAAATATTTGGTCCAAACTGGCAGATTGACGCTCCATCAGGCAGACCTGCTTCCAAATCCATGCCTGGCACAGTAACTTTTCCAGAAGGTTAATGCAAGCACTTAGAGTTTCTTCCTTCCCTCAACTTCTGTCATACTGACCATGTAAAAATAACTTTGTCTTTAAATTTGAATTGTTTCCTTTTGCTAGACTCCAAATTTAGGAGCACTCTTTAACGTCTCTTCTGCTAAACCAACTTGTAGGTAGTCAGGACCTGGCTCTTTGGGGCTGAACATGTAAACTAGGCTGAGGTACGGCCAGGGTAGCTCAGGGTCTGCTGGCAGGGAAGACAGCAAAATCTTCATTACAAGTAATGTTTTGCGGGTGTGGGTTTTTGGTTGGGTTTTTTTTGTGTTTGTTTTTGAGAAGGCCTTTGAAAATAACATCATCTGTTGTAGACGTGATGAAATACCTCCATCCCAGTTGAGGCAAACAGCAGATCCTTGGCAATATGAGCTCACCTTTAGTTTGCGCTATATGTTGCCAGATCCTTGGATGGATTTGCCACTAGAAAAGGAACATTATCTTCTGAATTCAGGTTGGCTAACCCACTATTAAAAGTGGGCTTGCAATGTTTTTAAGTTAGGGCATGCCATAGTCTTATATCATGTACCCAGGATTATTATAAACAGTGAAATGCTTTCTGCTGTCTGCAGTCATGTTTAGTTTCATGTTTTTTAGGATGACATTTCAAAAACAAGCACTGATACTCAGTTTTTAGTGCTGTAGGCAGCCTACAATACTGAGCAGACCCAGTACAGCAGAATATAAAATATGTACCAGTGTCTTGTCAGGGAAGAAAAGGATTCTTCTGAGTTCATGGGGATTCAATATTTTCCCTTGCAATTATGTCCAGCTTTGTAAGAAAATTGGTATTTCTTTTGCACAGGTTTAGTTCGTAAGTATGGTCAGAGATCTATCTGAACCAAATTTAGAGTTCCCTGCAAGTCATGGCATGAGTTTTCTGTCCTTCATGTTCAAATGTTGGGTAATCCTTAGATTATTTTAAAAAGTGTTTGAAAATACAGATTGTAAAGTAATGTCAGTGTTGAAGATCTATGGTGCTTAACGGTTAATGATTTTCTTCAACATATCAGTATCATTAGGAAAAAACCCAGGCTATTATAAGTTGTTTTTCTACTATCTTTTCCACTCTCTAATGACAGGCTTGATATGAGTTTTATCATTTAGGTGGCATGACGGACTTTGGTCAATAAGAGCAGGAAATGACAGGGACAAATGTTTGCTGTCTGCTACACCCCTTTGTTCCAATGGGAAAATAAAAGTAGGAACAAAACTTTTTATTTTTTTCCCCTTCATTTTCCTCTTTGTCAGATGGATGCAAGTTCATTATAGTGGAAATTAGTTGAAGAAGCTCCATTTGCCATTCTGTTTATGAGGAACATGGGTACATCTAGAAAGACTAGATTTCTTTGAACTTGGGAGACGAGGAAAAATTGCAGCAGTCAAAGGTATCTGTCATTCTTACGGTGAATATAAGCTGTCTTACGATCAGTGGCTCAGGGGGTTACATACATACTTATGAGGGCAGTGGGAAAAGTAAGATGCTGAGAAGTAGGAGGATTTGGATTCTGTCAAAGAAAGGACCTTTGCAATAGTCTTATTCAGTGGGGAATACTCTGAACTGTTGACTCCTCTGCAGCAATTTTGCATGTCTTGCAGGGTGTCACAGTGGTACCAGAGATTGTCTTGGCGTCTTATAATGGCTAATCAAGCGTAAGAAAAGAAAAGCATTTTCTGCATTTCTGCAACTGTTCACCAATGCTCTGCTGGTGTTGCAGGAAACTCCTAATTGTTAATATTGTTAGGAATGCCCCCCCCGCCCCGCCCCAACTTCGCAAGCCAGAGTTACGACTGTGCTGGCAGACAGCATACTTGGCACCAACAATAAAGGCAACACTAGAAAGGTGTGTATTTAAGGAATCTGTAAGATGTGTGTCAGGAGAAGATTTCTTTAGCTGGAAGCTGGTGCAGTGGTGGAGTTCTGTCTGTTTATATTGAATAAACTGGTGTTTAGTTGACTCCTCAGAAGACCACAGATCTCCTCTACTGGAAAAAGTGGGTGTTGTAGGAAACTCTCAATATAGCCATGCTAATTCTCGTAAAACTCTCAGCTTCTTTCCATGCCCCTAAACATAGGGTTTGCAATCCCTAATGGGGTATGAAGACACTGCATTGAAGTGGCTTTACTTGGCACTGCATTAAGACATTCTGGGGCCTTGAGCTGTAACACAACTTGATTCTGGCACTGTCGCTGCACTGTAGTTCGTGGAGGAGGGCTCCTCTTATCATATATGCAGAGTTAGGAGCTTTTTATCCTCCTAGGACCATATCTTCACCTCAGAGCACGAGGGGTACACGCATGGGGCAGTATCCTGATTATTACTTTTTTTTTTTTAATAAATATTTGAACTTCCTTAGTTACCTTAAGTGTTTTTAGATTTCACCCAAAACGACTGGGCATGGAATTAGGAGATTACTGGGAGGTAAGCTGCTGCTTGCGTGACTGTTTTTTCAGCTTTTTGTGCAGTTAGGCAGACCACGTTTTGCACTTGGTTGCTTGACAGTTTTTAATCAAGAGAACCAGAAACTTGTCCTGTTTCAAGTACTGACTTAGACTGTATAATTTAAACAACTGAACCTTTAGATGTTAGTATACAGTACTTGCACTTTAATCTGACTGGGAATCAGCTACCTTTGAATTGAGCCTTGAGGTAATGCTTTTTGGTCTTTGTCAGCTCAGTTGGACTTCTGACAAGTCTTGAGAAAGTCGAGAAGAGGATTGGCTTTGTTTCCTCTGATCTATTGAAGCTTTTTGTCTCTTCCTTACCTCATCTGGGGCAGTTGAGGACTTAATTTGGAGTCTGAAAAAAAAGAGGATTAGATTATTTGAACTGACTGGAAAACACTGCTGGACTTGGGAGGTTCAGCATTAAGGCTGCCCAAAGGTTTGGGTTGGATCTAGGCTAGCTTGTTACCGGTGAGGCAGCTCTTTGCACGAAGAACTGGGTCTGTTGGTGCTTTGGATAATTTTCAAGGTTTGAACTTGATTTAGAGTGTGTAAACACATAGTCTCCCTTGCAGCCAGATGGATCAGCTGTCTGTCCATGGCATCAGCATCTATCAGTGGCAGCTGTGACTTGGGATGTGGCAGGTAAGCAGTCTCTAACAAATATTTTTCCAGTGGGTGCTGCCTGGTAGAAATCCCTGCTGAGAAGCTTGCTCTCGCCTCCTCCTGAATAGCCTGGACTTTGTTTAAAAAAATGCTGCAGTGGTTGGCTTCGCTTTTGTGTCAGGTTTGGAGGAAGACTGGATTTGGCTAGTACAGGAGGCATTTAAACCACTCTTGGAGTATTTTTGTTCCTGGTTCAGGAGCGAGAAGCAGTTCCATTTGGTATTGTCCTTATTAAGGTGTATTCTTAGTGTTTAATGTTTAGCAATAGGTTTTGCTTAGGTAAAACACTTATTTTTAGGTTAAAAATATCAAAGAAAGGAAAAGTAGCTTATGTTGGCTAAGTCTACATCTGCAATAAATGCAGCCTATAGAAGTGGATCTAGGGAAGGAAGCTGGCACTGAGGACCCTACATCTGCCCTTTGTGTGTTTGAAGGGCTCTTACATTAATCAGCTCTAGTTAGGTCCTGCGGACTGAATGTCTGTTGGCTGCCGTTGTGTGCTAGATGCACTCCTTGAATGCCTCTTCTAATTTCATTTCCTCTGAAGAGAGTCCAGGTCATATGCTCCAAGACTGTGCTGAGCTACAACCCAAAACACAGTAGGGTGAGGCGAGTTGGGAGTCTTGCTTCAAAGGAGCTCTCTAGTCAGAACTAAAATGGGGATGGTGACACATCCATCGTCAGCCCCGCTGAAACCCTGCACAGTGGGGTTGGAGAGCCAGCTTGGTGGGGCCATGCTCCAAAGCTCAAGCTGAGTCTTGGCCAATATTCTCTGTCCAAACCTTTGATCCCACACAGGAAAGGAGTGTCAGAGAGTGGATTGATTCTGTATCCAAAAGGTGTGCTTTGCTCTCAAGTGAACTTCAGATTAATACTTGAACTTGATGGAGTCTAGCTTCTGTAGACCTTGACAAACAACCATGTTGTGAAGGCCAGATTGCCTTCTCCAACAGATTTTGCAGTGGTTACAAACAGTTCAAAGTCGCTTTAGTGCCATCAAAAGCCATGATCTTCCATAGCAAGTGATGAAATCGTTTGAAAGGCCAGGAGGATATTGCTGATTTTTCTACCCTGTAACTTGATTAATACTCTTCTTCTTCCTAAAAACTTTAGTGTTTCCCAAAGGTATCTGACCCATGGTTTGCTTATCAAGTTTGCTAAATAATGTATTTCAAAACTGATGTCTTTAAAGTAATACATTTGGAGAGGGGAAGAGTTACTTTTAGAGTTGAAGCATTAAAACTGATGAAGTTAATCTTTTAGCGGTGATCCTCGCAAAGACTTTTTTTCCTTTTTTTTTTTTAATCTTTTTTTTTTTTTCTCTGTACCTTCATTAGGCGTTTGTTGTAGTCTCCCTTCTTGGCTCTGTCTCCTACTTCTCTTCAGGGATAAGAAAGGAGATGTATATTTTTTTTAAATCATGATGTCACAGGTAGTTAATCTTGATTTAGAGAGAGGAGGTGAGAATGTGTGTTGAAAAGGCACAGAAAGAAATAGGAAGTTTGGTTTTTAGTTTCTATTTGCTCTTTTATTTAAAGCATTGCAGCATACTTGTTGGCCTTGATTAAGGCATCAGATTTTTTTATTTTTTTTCCCCATGAGGGAAAATAGTTTGACGTATCACTGAAGGTGACTGTTTTCCTTTAAAGCTCCAGTTCCAGATTCAGGTAGTTACTTATGGATCTCAGATTACATTTTTTAAAAAAAAAGTAGGTAATTTAATGTCTTTGCTGGAGACATATAGCTTTTTAGTAGCTTTCTAAATGCTTTTTAGCAGCTTTCAGATAGTAAGTCATAAATAACTGGAGTTCCCTGAACTTCAGCGAGGTTATGTCCATCAAATCGGTAGATGTGTTATGAGAGTCTTATGGCTGCTCCTCTTCTAAACACCTGCACCTGATAGAGGTTCGTACTTCTGTTTGCACCTCTGAGGTCACAGGTAAATATTATCTCTGCTTAGTTTGTTTATTTTTACGTCCCTAGTAAAATTTGCTGTAAGGAGAGGTTACTTTCAGTGCAGTTCTGTGTCAGTCCACCAGATGACACTTGATGCTTAAAGATGAAAAGATTAGTGGTCTTGCATTAAAAATTCTGTATTCCTCTGTCGATTTAGAAAAAGAGGAAAATTCAGAACATTTTATTTCAAAAATATTTTCATATGGTACTTGTAAAATTTTAGGTGTATGTATCGGAAACGCTTATATGTTCAGAAATGCTTATGTGGTCTACTTGGACTTTTCCTGTGTGCCTGTAAGAAAACAAACAATTAGGGGAGGCTTTGAGCAAAACTGTGCAGAAGATAAAACCACAATCATAATCACCTTCTGATGGACTGTTACTCGAAACGACACTCTTGTTGAACTTAATGGTGGGAGCAAAGACACTCAGAAGGGTTTATTCTTACACTGTTAAGCTCATCAGAAGGGGAGTGGTTTTGTGATCCATTTGTGTGGTGGAGTCGTGGTGCCTTTGCAGGCTTTACCACAGTATGGACAGTAATTACAAATACGTAAATGGTTCAGACACAGCTTTGTCAATGCAAAATGTTCTTGAACACATACTCGTCCATGCAAGCCAAGCTGTGATGTGAAACCAAGGGAAGGTTGCTCTGTTTTGTACTAGTGCAGAGCTGAACTCACTGTACAGCAATGGTGGGATAAGCCAGAGGATTAAAATCCCGTGTTAGCGTACATCTCCTTTGTGTGTTTTTGTGTGTATAGAAAACAGAGTAGAAAAATGAGGCAGAAAATTTTGCTGTAGTAATATTTATTTTCTTAAGTCAATAAAATAATGTGTTGTAAAGGGTTCTGGGTGATGGTTTTTATCAACCTGGACTCACACCATCAGCTACTGAATTTGAGGTGAGTACCAGAAAGCTTGCAAGTGCTGGGAGTAGTGGGGCTCAGTCCCTTTGCGACGGATCTGGAGGCATGTACATCCCCAGCTTCTCAGCCGTACGGTATTTATCTTAGCAGTACCTTTGTACGCGTGTAACAATTTCTCCCTTCTGTTCATCTTAAGAAGCGATTGATAATTAAAGAGAGGGAAGTTTGAGATGGGTTGCATTTAGCTGTTGCAGTTCAAACTGTGGAGGCTTATAGATGTGTACAAAGGGTTGGTGGCTGGTTTGTGAGTAAAATGCATAATTTTATATGAAGTAATCCCCCTCCTGCCAAATAACTCATTTTTGTTGCAGTTTTTGCTCTCTTCATGTCTTTTTCTTTACCCTCTGCTGAACATACTACTAAGGTACTGTGCCTAAGCAATGTGGGCAGTTACATCGTGATTTTGGAAGTAATGTGCCTCGCTGGTGTTTTTAATCAAAAGCTTTAAGATTAATCTAACATTTTATTGATACTATCTTTGAAATAATACAACTTAAGTAGCTAGCACATGAACTATGTTTCTTCTGCCTATGGGAAACGTAAACCTGTGGCTGTGCCTTACTTGTTTTCCAAGGTAACTTATTTGTATTTCCTTTTTTATTTATTAAGCAGCTGATTTGCATTGCTCAGCAAAGGGTCTGCTTTAAGGCCCTCAGTCCCGGGAAGTGCTTTTGCTTTATGTGGCTGTGACCTGGCGTTAGTAGTTCAAGCGACTTTCTCAGACACTTGACATTCTTGTTTCTCTTCTCTTAACGCCATTCATGATTGTTAAAGGAGACACAGCATGCACAGACGCTTAACAGAGGCATTTTCAATCTGACACGTCGGGGTATGGTCCGAGGATTTGGCAATAGTACTGGATTGACTGAAGTGAAAATTGGGCATTTCCTGATGGATTTTTTGTTTGGGTGTTTTTTGGGGTTGTGGGGGGTTTTGGAGTTTTTGTTTGTTTGTTTGTTTTTGTGTTTTGTTTTTTTTTTGTCCTGGTGGGAAAATACCAAATCATGGCACCTGATGTAATTCCTCCAAAATGCTTTGCGCTTAAATCTACGTGGCATCCAAGGTGCAAGCAAGGGGGTGCCGACAACACCCACGGAGGTCTCTGCAGACCCGCCAGGCAGGGGGACCCAAGGCGTGCCTGGGCTGCTGGCTTCGCTGTTGGAGCTAGGAGATTGCAAACAGTGGGACATCCTTGCAATCCTGAGTACTCGGTTCTGTATTTTGCTCTTTGAAATTACCTTGTCTGATGAGCAGCATAAAGTCTGAAGAACTTAGGGTTTTACAGGGAAAGTTTGAAACCTCACATTCAGAGCCAGTATATTTGTTTGTTTCATTTTTTAGGAAAAATGAATCACCCCCCCACCCCACCCCGATAAACTTAGTCTACCTTGTCTATTTTAATGCAACATAATCTATTACTCTCTCTCTGGACAGCTAGTAAAGGGCAAAAAAATCTGCAGAACAGGAGAAGCGAAGGGTAATGATATTTCTTGCTGAAGACCTGGGAATCATCTGCTTAGCAGATGTTTAAAATAAGTCTTGCAACTATTCTACTTATAGATGTGTGTGTGTAACTCATGGATTTATGCACATTCTTGGTATAATGACTGAGCTCCCCTGATAAAATCCATGATTGCAGTATATGTGTTGGCAAGTCCACCTGTGTTTGAAATCTGTCCCAATATTAATCTTGGGAAAATTGAGGATGGGTCATTTTCATTAGTGGACCCTTGCTCAGGAATTTAGTTCAGTCTGCGCTGTTGGAAAGATTGGGTTGCTTGTCTGTTCACGACTGCTAATTTTAAGGAGCTGCAGATTTATGCTACGTGGCCCACCCCGTAGGTTTCCACTGCCCTGTTTTTTTCTTTTTTTTTTTTTCTTCGTAAGTTGAAGAGAATACAGAGAAGGCTTGGAGAATTGGTCATGGATATTGATCTCACCTAGTGATACGTTTCTTTCTAAATGATTGTAGGGGAAAAAAAGGAGAGGGGAAAGATTGGACATGTGGAGCTGCAGGCACCTCCTGAGAGCAGACCAGAGCAGCAGTATGGGTGTCTTCTGGGGAGCTGCTTCTCAGAGCTGGATTAAGAGCTGCTGGAGCTGAAGGGACACGTGCGTGGGTAGCAGTGTTGTCTGTCAGCCTAGCAATTCCTTTAGCTAAGGTCCAGGTTTGTAACATTCAATGTAAATGAGCAATATTTTATTTATGGTTGCAGGATTTAAGCTGACTTTTGCAAATCTACAATTCTACATTTTTCAGGTGATACACGTTGTCTTTAGCCCAGGCAGAAGTTAAAATGTAGTTTAATTCAGCCAAAGGGTCAGTCTGGGATAAATTTGAAAATACTGTTAAGAACAGGTCACTTGTAAAGCTCTATGGTCTGCCTGGGTGAGATGCTACAAGACCTGACTGTCAGGGTACCTCCATTTAGATGAGAGGTGGACAGCCCTAAACACAGCTTGGAAAGCTCTTAAATGTCAGGAGAAACATTAAAGTTTGTGTTTGGAGGGTCGGCAAAATTGAATTAAATAATTGGTACCCTTTATAATTTATATTTGAGTTTCCCTTTGTCTTTTATCCTGTGCACAGACTAAAAACACATCCTTACCTCTCTTCTGTTTTTACATCCTCCACCCCTCATACCTGGGCAGTATATTATAATAGAGGAATTTCACATCTGATCTCACAAAAGCTAAGATGGGATTAAATAGTTTACAGGCCATGGTATATGTTTGTCATGTTCCCTGCTCCCCTCACTCTTCCCTTTCCATCTGGTATCCAAATTCTTTGTTTTTCACTTTTGCTGTTTTTTTTTTTTTCCTTTTCTTGTATTGCGTATGATCCGCTCTTTTGTTACTCTTTTCTTCAGTTTTGTCTCAAAACCCAATAAGAGAATTATACTGAAAAATAAAGCAGTAATTCTCAGCCAAGCCAAACTTTTAAACTGTGTGTTCAAAGAAGATTTGAAATTAGGTGATAGGAGTTTATGCATCCCTAATTAGAAGCAAAACTAAGCAAGCATGACAAATTTATTGATGATAAACCTCAGCCCTGATTAAACATCTGTTAAAGCTCAACGTAATAAATTAAAGCAGATTATTGCTGCCTGAGATGCAGTTACTGGGTGTTTGCGGGGCTCTGGAGGAGCCACATCGCACTGTGTTTGTGGGCACAGTAATGGCAATCCTGGGGCTCTGTCCACTGTGCGAGGCTTGCTGCAAGAGTTAAGAAAGTTCCTTGTCCTTAAAATCAAAGCAACTTGTTTCATTTAAAAACTAAAGATCCAGAACCTTCTCAAGGTGTACTACTGAAGGGGACAAAAGATAGCACATAAAACTTAATTTTCTTTTTGATTAAAGAGGATCTGAACAGATCCTGAAGGCAGGCAGAAAGAAGGCAGTAAAATTCCTAGGGCAACAAAATATTTAGCTTAATAAAAACTTGAGCTTACTTATGCGGAAAATCATGTTTTACAGGTTGGAGGAGAGTATAGCAGGACAACAGTCACAAGGCGGTTCAGTGAAGCTCTGGTTTAGTACTGTTGGAAATAACCCAGGGGCATGGGTCGTTTGTTTGACTCTGCAGCACACACATTTTCTCACGGTGGGAAACCTGGGTATTTCTTGAACATGTTGTTTTGCCTTTCCTTGCATCACTTGTGCCCTACTTTTTTTTTTTTTT
>VYXH01004264.1:175985-186330 GCA_013397275.1 Burhinus bistriatus
TTTTCTCCTTTCTCTCCTGTCCTTCCTTCCTATGGGGAGGATGATATATATGCCTCTGGGGTCCTTCAGGACAACTGTGGCTGGGATTTGGCAGGAGGATGAGTAAAAGTAGCTTTAGAAAATGCAGCCTCTAATAAGGGTGTCTGCTTGCCTTTTGCTCCATGAGCTGTTTTGGGAAGGATCCATGGATTAAGTGCCCTTCTTCTTACTTGGCAAAATAAGTAAATGTGAGCATTTTTCAGCCTGTCTTTACTGCCAGACTTTTTTCTAGTATCAGGATGATTTCAGAACTTGATGGACCTGAGCACTAACAGTGTGCTGCTCTCTTGCACTGTCTTCTATGTCAGCAGAGCTTGGAGTTTTTGGAAGAAAATTGTTCACTGATGTGTTATTTGTGAATAAGTTTTTACTCCCATTGCTCTTAAAGAGATGATGCACAAAATTAATCAGGAGAAATTACTGCAACAACAGCAAACTACCTCTTTGTAGTTTGTAGTTATTAAAGGGAATGATTGCCAGGTGTATATATATACTTACATGTAAAATATATGCACGCATGTATGTACATATATAAAAAAATTAAGAATTATATATATAAAAATTTAAAAATAGTTGGCCTGGCTCATGTTCTTGCTAAAGCTGTTCAGTGTTATGCACCATTCTAAGAATATAACTGTGGTTCCCCTTGTACAAAGGCTATCTTTGTTTTTTGTGTGAAGTCATGGTCTATTTAAAACTCTGTGTTTTAATAATGAATTTTGCTGGAAACTGGAGGAAATGAGTGTATGGGGTTTTGTCCTGATAAAAACCAAATTGGAAATTGCAAAGTCAATGTGAATAAATATACATGTCTTATTTTGTTGTTTCTGCTTTCCAGTTTTGTTCCTCTTTTCTAAATCTTTTGGAAGAAATTATAAAGCTCACATCAGTGACTTCATACGAGTAAGTTCTACTTACTTTCGAAGCATATGCTGACAATGGAAATAAAATGAGAATGGAAAAAGGCACTTAACACCTTTCATATTTGTTTCTGATAGATTTCATTTAATTGTACTTGCAGGACTAACCATGCTCCCCCCTTTCCCAATTCTCGCTAGCTTGGTTCTTGGTTTTCCCTTGCCACTCCTGACATGGCTTCTAGAGCAGAGTGCTCTGGCGATGTGCAGCCCTAGGCTTGAACTCTGTCAGAAGCGTTTGCTGCTTAAGATAGTTATTAGCATTGCCTGTCTGTTGATGATGATAATAATCTATTTCTAGTACAATGAAATTTAACATACTTATTGAACATGTGGTATGAAATGGATGTACCAAAGATTTTTTTTTTTTTTTAATAGAATCATCCTCATAGAATCATCATAGAATGGTTTAGGTTGGAACGAACCTTAAAGATCATCTAGTTCCAACCCCCCTGCCGTGGGCAAGGACACCTCCCACTAGACCACGTTGCTCAAAGCCCGTCCAACCTGGCCTTGAACACCTCCAGGGATGGGGCAGCCACANTTTTCTGGGCTGTGAGCGCACATTGTCAGCTCTTGTTGAGCCTCTCGTTTACCAGCACCCCCAAGTCCTTCTCCTCAGGGCTGCTCTCAATCCATTCTCTGGCCAGCCTAGATTTGTGCATGGGGTTGCCTCAACCCACATGCAGGACCTTGCACTTGGCCTTGTTCAACTTCATGAGGTTCGCACAGGCCCACCTCTCAAGTCTGTCCAGGTCCCTCTGGATGGCATCCCTTCCCTCCAGCAGGTCGACTGCTCCACACAGCTTGGTGTCGTCTGCAAACTTGCTGAGGGTGCACTCAATCCCAACATCCGTATCACCAACGAAGATGTTAAACAGTACTGGTCCCAGTACCAACCCCTGAGGAACACCACTTGTCATTGCTCACCACTTGGATATCGACCCGTTGACTGCAACTCTTTGAGTGCAGCCATTCAGCCAGTTCCTTACCCACCGAGTGATCCATCAGTCAAATCCATGTCTCTCCATATAAAGACCCATTCATCTAGTTTTATTACTGAATAATTTTTTTCGGTATGTAAGAAAAATTAGCAAACTTCAGTAGCTGAAGTTATTTGGGTATTTAACCTTCTTTTGACACTAGTTACACCCTACAAGTGATTTAAACTTCTCTCTCTCTTTATCCTGCAGGATCTTAAGGGGAAGTGTCTAAGATAAGATGCAGAAATCTGAATGACCAGGGAAAAATTTTGTTTAGTTTTTTTAAGCCTGAAAAAGCAAGGATGCTGAGTTCTTAAAGGAATGTATTTTGGCAGCAGAGATGACTGTCAGCAAAGCTAGTTCCATTTTCTCAAAATTTATTTGGTTTTCAAAAATTTATCTCCCAACTGAACAGTGATAAAACTCAATTGCTGGCTTAATATACCACCAAGGAAACTCCAAGTGGATTGGAACAATCATGCTTTAAAATCACAATGCCCCTGTAGTAACTGCAGATTCAGGGGGAAAAAAATAATTGGTAAACAGTGTTTCATAAATTTTTTTTTTTGTGACATTTTAAACCAGCCTTAGTTTTTAGGGTAGCATCTCAAAGCCGTGTTAGTGCATATGAGGAACGTTTCTGCTGTTCTATGAGAAGGAAATGCTGGCCATTAGCAGAGACAGGTTTTAAAATGTTTAAGAAAATCACTTCAGCTTCCTTTCTAGTGACTTGGACTAGGTGAGAATATGTGTAAAACCTGTATGGCTCACAGAAAACAGCCTGAGTTGACTGCCCACAGTGTCAGCTCTGTGCAGGAGGAAATTGTAAAAATCCATATTGCAAACCACAAACTGTCCCTGTATATAACAGATCCCTCTATCAATCTCCATTTTCATGAGCTGGTGTACCATTTTACTCTTAGTTGTTTTACTTGGGAAGCTCTAACACATTCATGCAGGGCGCTTGTGTAGCTCTCAGATTAGTAATTGTAAATTTTAGTTGGGTATTTAAAAGTTATTACTCCATTCAAAAAAATGGTTCTTTTGTGTAGTGCTACTGTATGGCTTGAGTGATCCATTGCATCCTCTGGGGTTTTTAGTGTTTTTTGCTGCATACAACTACTGATACTATTAATACACAGCAATTCAAGTGTCTGCATCAGATATATAGTGTTGCAGTTAGGCAAGCTGAAAGTGTTTTCCTTTGTTTCATTCACAGGTGAATGTAGTTGTCAGAGTATTAAATAAAGGGTAAACAAATAACAGGTATCTCCTTGTTCCTTGTGTTGCTGTGTACATGATTTGAAGGCTTAGTTTATCCTTAACGATGATTTTTTTTTTTTAATTATATCTCTATTTTCTTCTTCCAGCAAGAAGTTATCGATAATCTAAAAGCTACTAGCAACCAAGAGATTAATTCTTCATTTCTTTGAGTGTGAACAACTCTAATAAAAAGCTTCAAGAAGATTACAGGAGGATCACATAGTAATAAATAGCCATTCACTTGTCATTTTTGTTCCATTTATTCTTTCTCAATAAAAGACAAAAGTCTGTTTTTTTCCTTCAGCTTTGCACATCTGATATCTTGCCTTGTTACTAGGAGACGTGGTATGATATGTATGTTACTTTCCTCGAGCATAGTGGTATTAGCCACTTAATCAGAGGAATGTAGGCTGGTAAGAGTCTATTGCTATTTAGCTGTCAGAAAGTCTAAAACAGCAATGCTTTTTTATTTGTTCAGGCAGTTTTTGAAGAAACCTCCTGGCTGTCCTTTCCAGACATACCTGGATACGTGGGATTTTTATATACATATAAAAATAAATATATTCTTTGACTTTTAATAATCCATGTGAGCTATTCCTGCAATTTCTTTGCCTTCTGCTGTGCCTCAGTTGTTACCTTTGTCTCTCCCTGGCAGGCTACCTTTTAAAGAAAAAAATAATACATCTAAATTGCTCCCGTGTGAATTCCCCTGATCTTGCTGAGCTTCCTTGGTAGACGACAGTGTGGCTTTTTAATCTGGTTTCCTGAGGAAGTGAGGTTTATGCAGTTGTGCTGTCTGTCCCTTTTTGCTCTTGAGACTACAGGCACATTTCAGAGCAGGTTGATGAAAGGGGTAAAGAGCTCCAGAATAAATTTTTTTTCTTTTTCCTTTCAGTTTTTCCAAAATTCGTTAGCCAAATAGACAGGTCCCTAGAGAGGAGGAGACAAGTGGGCAAAACCATCAGATTGGCAGCTGCCAGCTGGGCAGTGGACACATGAGTTGCTCCAGAATAGCCCCATCCTGCGCGGGTCCGTGCCTGCTGGGCACGTGAGAGGGGCACCGTGGGAAGCTGGCATCGCTATAAGAGGACATGGCAAGAAACGGGTAGGACTAGGCCAGGTGAGCCATGCAGAGCTGCTCTGTGGCTTTTGGCTGCAGCAGTAGCTGGGCTACTCTGGTTTCTGTCTGTTTGGATTTTTAAGCCTTTTCAGCCCTTCCTCATTGCTTGTTTGTAGGAGTTGGTGTTTTACAGTGTTTTGCTGTGTTTGCGTTGGCAGATGTATTTCTGCTTTCCCTTGAGTTTGTGTGGGAACTGGGATTTTGCTTTGAGTGAAACTTTGCTACTAGTGGTTATAAAGACGTGACGGTGGAGGCAGTTGCAGGAGCACAGAAAAGCATGGGGAATCACACTCTGTGTGATCCGGGTATCATGTAATCAGCAAAACTTATTTTTATTGTGATGTCGTAAAGTAAGTAAGATTTGCATTTTATTTAGTCTTTTTGATTTGTGGCCTAGTAGAGAAATGTTGAAATCCTGTTTGGATGGGGAGGAAAACAGGTAGAAATACGTGTATTAGGCTGTTTGCTCTCTGCTTCGCAGGAAGGTGGACTACCTTCCCTCTGGGGTTTCTCCACTCCTCTACCAGCAGTCTGTCTTCTAGGGACAGTAGATGTATAAATGTAATATTACTTCATCTTCCTGCTGTGAGATGTTGTTAGGGAAAACATTTTTTCATACTGGTTTTGCTTTTTTTTCTTCTCTCAAAGAAAAGATGTTCTTGCACAAGCTGCATATTGTCAGCTCAAACTAAGGCAGAGATGGCTGCAGTGGGAGAGGAGTCAGAAAAGAACCCAGCTTAGAGTATTTCTCGCAGCAGTTCTCCCCTGGCCCCACGCAGGTGGGAGGTATCAGCCACCTCTTTAGGGGCACTGGGACCCCAGTGGTGTCTCCTCTTCCCCCACGTGGGAAGGGGGGGATGAGGAGGGAGCTCCAGGGAGAAGGCAGCAGCTGCTGGGGCTGGCTGGAGCAGCTGCGGGAGCAGCCACCGCCGGAGTTTTCTGCAGAGACACTCCGCAGCCTGACGGGTCTTCCCAGCCTTGCGCCCAGCTGGCTATTCTCATGGTGTCTTCACCTCAGCTTTACTCCATGTCTGTCCTTTTGTATGGCCCACAACTTGGTTCCCCTCCCTCTTCCTGGCTTAACTTTTTAAACAAGCCTGCCAGAAATTATAAGTAAACACATGGTGGAATTTGGAGTGGATTGCCTTTAGCTGCCATGTTTGCAAACCCAAAATGCTCTGTTGTGTAACGCAGGCTTCTTGGTGTCCTCTAAGGAGAGGCTGAGGAGAGTGGAGGTCTGGCTAGTGTGCTAAGGTGGAGCTCTCTATTTAATAACTGTTATTAAAAAACCTTTAGCAGTTCCTGTGTGTTCAGAGACAGTGCATGGGGACTTTTTTCACATGCAAAATTTAAATACATTAGTAATAGTTAATGGTAAACTGATGTCTGTGAAAGTTGCTGTTGCTTTGTGGGAAATATTGGAGTGAGTGTTGTGTTTTGGTCAGAAGCATTGAGTTAATGTCACTGTACCTAGTAGCTCTTGAATTGATACAAATTAAATTTGTATCAAATTTAATCAGTTTCGTTAAATTGTATTGGCTATTCTCGCTGGGATTTTGGTGCCAGGCTTCAGTTTACCATGGGTTATTTTGGTTGACTTTTAATGGGACCTCTGCCAAGATCCAAGGAGGGGGAGTGTGGCGTTGGCATGGAGTCAGGGTCTCGCTGGAAGAGCAGCCGTGAAGCAGTGTGTCGCAGTGACAGAAAAATCATTGAGGTGATCATACTATGCCTGTAACAGAAATGCTACCCTGCATTTGAACGATAAGCTGATGCTCCTTATCAAGCCTTCCTGAAACTAGTCATCCTTGCTACAGCCTCAGCTCTGCAACAGGTTCATTCTTGTCAAGCAATTTTTAATTGCAATTGAGCATTAATTCCCATCTGTGCAAATTCCAATATGTAAATAAAGTTCTATTTCTCCAGCTCCTCTGTGGAGGGCT
This sequence comes from Burhinus bistriatus, assembly GCA_013397275.1. NCBI lineage: Eukaryota > Metazoa > Chordata > Aves > Charadriiformes > Burhinidae > Burhinus > Burhinus bistriatus. The sequence goes on from VYXH01004264.1 coordinate 182,251, forward strand.
CTTACGCTGCACTTGTTCCAAACAACGTCCCCCCAGCATCTCTGAGAAGTTTCATGCTTTTCAACTATATGAAATTTGGTGAAAATGAAAGTAAGTGCAGGTAAAATTATAGTGGTAGTAGTAAAACACATTTTCTTCTGGTGTAGTCCCACACAGCCTGGCTGTAAAGCATCTCCAGTGAGTAGCAGCATTACTCTCAGCAAAGCCCCCTCCCCTTCCCACATTTATTTCCATGGTAACCCGGGGAAGGCATTCTGCAGCCTCAAAACTACTTTTGCTCTTTCATCATGCAAGCTGGCATTGTCACGGGCTGAGTGTATTCCTACAGCTTTGAATGAACATAAAAAAAAAAAAAGCTGAATTTGGACGAGCAGTTGTTATTTGGGAGGCCCTACAGCAGGAAAGAACAGGCAACCTTCAAGTGACCTAGTGTCCGTACGTTGCTTAGTAAGGGAAAAACAGTCTTGCTTCATTAATTGATTAACTTGGAGGGTGGGGGTTATCAGAATTATCCTTCTGTGAAGCGAATGCGGCGATTTCCTGAAACGGCTTCGAGGTGGGGGGGAAAGGGGCAGATGGCTGGCCAGGCTGTGCTGGTGAGCCGCTGGTAAGCTTGCATGCTGTGATCTGTTGCAAATCTTGCTTTCTCATGGAGTCTTTAATGTCTTTTCAGGTACCATTTAGAAAATGGTGTCTTAACAGATGCCTGCTCTGACTATATTATACATTTGCCTTTTACTGGTGTAGAAGTGGGGATGTTTAGCGGCATTTGGCAATGCGTGCTCTGTGTGAGCAATTTAGAAGCTGGTAGTAAAGTGTTTGCTGTGTTTCCTGCCATAATGAGCTGGATTGATTTTATGATCTCTGTGGTGCATGCTTTCTAAAATATGTATTTATGCAGCATTTGCGTGTAGATGTTGAGAAGATTTTATTATATTTGAGCAGGCTAAGGCTATTTGATTGCTATATGTGATAAGAGTAGCATGTGGAACGGGTAGTACTTGGTAAAAGAAAACCAATTGCTTGCAAACAGTATCTACAAATGGGGAAGAATGAAATGATGTTGTAAGTAATTATTTTTTAAATATTCTGAAAGCAGAAACCTGTCTGATAAAAGCATGCTCAGAAATGCTTCGAGCAGTATCCGCATCTTGTACGATAAATGGATTGGACAGATTACTATTTTTCATTTTCTGCTTGTGTCTGTTTCCATGTTGTCCGAGTACATGAATCACAGTGCAGTAACAGCATTGATTAAAATATTTCGGGGTTGCTGCCTGATCAAAGGATTGGATTGCCATTTGATTGGCTCGTGACAAGCTAGCAGGATTTTTGGTTTTCCTTCCTTGCATTATTTGGCTGGGGAGGGGTAAAAATGTAGCTTTCTTCTAAATGTGTCTGAACTACATAATGGCTGTGAAGTCACCATGACAACATGTGGACCTGGATCAGATACTCCCTCCACCCCTTTTCTGTTTTGTTGCTTTCTAAATATTTGTTACTTATGCATTCTCTGAGATGTTTGAGGGGAGTATCTTACAGCTCCTGTTAGTATGGGACTTTTAATGATAGCCAGCTCTTAAAGTAAATTGTGTTTACAGGGTTTTCTTTGATTAAGCACAGTCCAATGTATATAATTTGCTGTACAACTAAGATGGGGTCCAAACAAGGACATGAGCACCTTCAGCAGGAGCTAGGGTTCTGCCTTTCCCATGATTCTGGCATTGCAGCCCTGAAAACTTCTGCTGAGCTCTTGCATGGTCCTGTGTTCTTGTGGCATTGCCATGTGGGATGTGGAGCCTGGGGACTTCTGGAAGTTATGTACGAGCTAAGGTGTAACAGCATCTTCATTCAGGCATGGCTGGAGTTTGGGGCAAGCTCGGGGTCAGCAAGAAGAAGATCTGATTGTGGTCAAGAAACAAACCGTTCTTCCACTCTTCTTTGCTGAGGGGTGCTGAATGCACCTCGCAGGTAGGAAGAGGGTGGAGGTTTTTGCAAGATGTGGTGCTAGACGTTCCTTCCCACTCGTTGGGACTTACTAAAGACACACTGCCTGGGGTTGAGCGATATTTGTGTTCAGTTCCCCTCTCGGTCTGAGGCACTCAAATTTCACCACTCACAGATTTTTCCAGCCTGCCAAGGGTTAGACTGTACAGGGTGCTTCAAGCTCTTCTGAAGTGCTGGCACTATTTAGAAGGGGATGAAAGATTCAGTGGGTTAGAGAGGGTGTGCAAGAAAGGCAGTGACTGCAGTACAGTGTTCAAGAGGCTTTGTTGGGGAGTTGTGGTGGGAGAGCATCTGGCTTCTGATCTCCACTCCCACAGCTGCAGGCACATGCATGGAGTTAGACAGGTGCTTACTTTGTGGTTAGTGTTTTGGGGTGACCCAACTCTGGAATCTTCTGGGTGAGTATTTACTTTGGGGAGTAGACATCTTACCTGGAGATCTCTCCCTATGCCATTTTCTGCCTGCTCTCGGCAGGGTTAGTAGGATGGGAGGGAAGGTGTTTGTCTCATACTTGTAACAGCAACTGGTGTAATTTATAGTTAATTTAGTGGAATAACGAGTAGTAGTAGCTGTTCAGTGGAGGTGATGTTTCAATGTCAGCAGAGGAGAGTAATTATATACTTCTAAGTTATCATCATACTTCTTGACGGAAAAAACCCACTGTAATTTTGGGAAACGGAAGTAAAAATCATTGCAGTTGTCGCTTGTGCCTATGTAGACCTGGAGGAGAAGCGTACTATCTGTGACATCTTCTGAGAAGATAGGGATTTACTTGCCCTTGTGGCAGAGTTGTGAGCATGTTTCAGTATTGAGGCAATTGAAAAGCAAATACAATATGACAGTGAATTTTGTCTTTGTCTTATTACCCTACATGCCTGACATGAGAAGGTGAAAAACTGGACTTTTTCCTCTCCAATCTCATCAACCTGATGTTTTATTTGCTACCACAAAAATAATATAATGACTTTTTTTAATTTGGAAAAGTGTTGAGTTCTACCTTCTGGAGCAGAAGTTCCAAGTAATGTTTAATAGGAATTATCTAGAGCTGGGTAGGATTGTGTCTGTTGCTACGTGACACAGCCTATTTCCCCTTCTCCTTAATGTTACCTGATGTTATCATTTCAAATACAGCAACTGCACAGAAAATCCAGTCCTTTGGAAATTCACCTCAAGTGTCTTAAGAAAAGATTTCATTTGAGCCAGAGGCTCAAAACAATGAGATAAATCAGTGATGAGAACAAGTAAGAGAAGAGTCTGATGGAGTTAGGTTATACAGATTTTTGTGGTTACATACCTTGCTTTCAAGATCCTTAAAGTTAGGAAACATACCATAAATGCTAGAGGCAAAAACTTGAAAGTCATGAAAATAGGAGTAGTTAAAAACCAAACCAAAACAACTCTCCCACCCCCCACCCCCCTGCAACCACAAACAACAAAATAATCCCCTCTTGTTCCCAAGGTTTGAGCCAAACTTGGTGCTCTAAGGAAATCCAAACTAAAAGAAATCCCTGTAGATGTATGAAGGTCCAATGGGGATAGGACAGATTGGCAATGAAGATGGCATTACAGCAGTCTTGATACGTTAAGGGTCCTGGAGATTGAAGTGGTGCTTTTTACTCCTGCTGAAGTTAGAAGTAGTGCTTTAAGAGCCCACTGACACTCACGTGAAATCAAGGCATATGTAGGGGGTTTTTTTCCTGTTAATGTTGTCCTATTAATTTTCTTAAGTGGGGAAAGGAAAGACTTGGTTTCAGTCCTACAGAATAGGATTATATTCATTTGCAGTATTTTATTAGGAACAACCTGGTTTTGCTCTGTGTCAGAGACTGACAATAGCTTGCAGCGTAATCCTTCTTCTTGGTCTTTCCCAGCACATGGGGACTGTTGGCGTACGGAGGGCCATGAGGAACAGCATCCAAGGTCCAAAAATTGTTTCCAACTTATAGGATCTCTCCCCCAGACCCCCCAAAAAAACTGAAGAATTCACTTTTTGGATAAATTCACAATTCATTGTTAAAAATGAATCCTGTTTTTACAGAGCTATTGTTCTTTGCCCTCCGCCCCCCCCCCCCA
>VYXH01004264.1:186371-250933 GCA_013397275.1 Burhinus bistriatus
AAACAACCAACAACCCAAAACAACTAACAATTCTACATTTGCAAGTTCCAACAGGAAACCAAAGTTAAGCATTTTCACTTAAGCATGGGATCAGTTCAAGTTTCATTTCCTCTATAAATGCAGATATGGCATTAAAAAACCCTTGCCACAAAAATGATAGAAGTCTGGAAAAAATGCTTCACTGAAAAATCTAAAGGTTTCAACCGCTGTGGTTATAAAAGAGAAGCTGGTTTTAACTTGGGTTAAATTTATTGAATGACTGGCCAAAATGCCATGGTCTGAGAGGTGGGAAGATGAAACTGTGATTACTTTGCTTGTAAAGGTGACTTTGTTTGTTAGAAGAAAGAAAAGTATCAATTTTTGGATACTTCTTTCAACACTGCTGATTTCTGTGAAAGTATTTTTTTTGCACAACGAGAGGTTTCCATATTCTTTTCCATGCCATTAGGCAAAAATAATTGAGACACGGTACTTCTGCTTACTGGCCAGTTGAGTTGCTGTAAACTATATCATTCCCGGGGTTTTGCAGAGCACGGGATGTGTCAAAATAGCTGCCCTATCTGTTGTACCACGGCAGGAGATATCTCAGAGCCCAGTTCCACTTTCTGCTGCCTGTGGTCTTGCTGGCTTCCACCCAAAGCACAGCCTGCTTTCACACCACTGCCCCGTGCATGGGATGAGCTAAATCAGTTCAGAGTTGGGCCGATTTGTTGACCTGACAAAAACATAACCAAGTATAATACAGTGTCTGCAGTTGAGGGAGCAGGGCAGGAGAACTCCTTCAGCTGGAGGAGGAGAAGTGTACTATAAAATGGCACCATTAGTCCCACCATCTGTATCTTGCACCTGTGTTAAATTCGGTTCTTTCTGCTATTGAATGTTTGGTCTGGTTTGTTAAAATGTCCTTTTTTGGAAACATTGCCATGAGAAGCAGAATGAGTGGCGATTGCCATGAGCTTCATATACTAGCATGGAAATAGATAAGACACACAGAAGGCTAATGGATCTCCCAGGCTGATGCTGTGAGGTGTTGAGTCTCCTTTCCAAAGGAGCTGCTCAGTGCTCTTGTGTTCCCTCTGAGCAGCCTGGATGGAGAAACACAAAGGGCTTCAGGACTGGGCCCTTAAAGAGTTAAATGCATAGAAGTATTAATCAGTGAATATTCAGGTCATGGAGGACGGAGACTGGAGAAAGCCTGAACATTACTGACAGCTGGTGGTTATTATGTTGGTAATAGGGAGACTGGAGAATATCTTCTTTCTTCTGTTAACACTGGATTTTGAGTTTCTACTTGTACTTTCTTTTGCATTTGTGTTCTTAGTAGCATTTCTGTTGCTTTGCAAGAGGTGAGGTGTGCAATGGGTCTCTAAATGGACTTTCTAGAACCATTACTTGTGTCTTTTGTCATGTCCTACAGCCCTAGTTAGAGTTGACTTTCTAATAATAAATAGTAGATGTTTTGAAGATTAAATATGAGTAATTTGTTGTCTTTTCTGAGGCAAGGCTTAGAAAATTCAATGTCTTACTGACTTTTTGCAGGGCTCTGACCCATAAACCACTTTTCAACCACATGGGTAGTCCTGGCTTTGAAAACTGTGGGTGAGTGTTTGCAGGGTTCATGTTGTAATTGTAGTCCTGTGACAGTCTCCTTGAAATCCATAGGATTACTCATGTGTCTGGCCATGTCCACATTCAGGCTTGAAAAACTTTAATTTAGCATCCTCGGTAGGGTCTGCAAGAGTCAGGTCTGGTCTGTTGTGTCCTCTCTCTGCTCTGGGCCAGACACACCCTGGAAGCTCGGTCTGACCATGCTTGCCTGCAGCTGTACCTGTGTGAAACAGTTCTGCTCAAGGAGACTTTCATCCAAGCACAGCCATGCTAATATGGCTGGAAAAGAAAAGAAGTTGGATTCACACAGAATTTTTAATAGTGTTGTGAGAAGGGCTGTGTGTCAGTGGTTTGGAGAAGAATCCACTGAATAAATCTTACTGAAAACACTACGTTAATAGGACTTCTTTTATGGTTAGTGTCTGTATTTACATGGAAAAAGTAGGGTGGAAATGAGTAAGGGACACTGAAACGCTTGCTGCTGTAGCAAAAAAGTGACCATCTTTCCAGAAGGGTAAGATCTGGTTTTGGACATAGGATTATTTCATGCCTTTGGTCATGGTTCTCGAATTTGTAAATTGTCATTCAGTGAAAATAACTCTCGGTAATTAATTTTTTTTTCTTATCACTGAATTTGGTGTTTCTGATTAGTTTCTTATCTGCTTCAGGAGAGGATTAGCTGTGTTTGGGAATGAATTGGGTGTTTTGCTTGGCATTGTTGAGAATTGCTCAAACTACACTACTATCATCAATGTTCACAGGAAATGAAAAGCAACATTAGTATAGGTATAAACCCTGAGTAGCCCCCACACCCCCTGCCCTCATGGTTAGAAAGGTAACTTTAAAATGTCAAGAAAAGACAGGTGAACATTCCCATTAATATGGTATTTTCTCCTGGTTTCTTATATATCCAGGGAAGTGGAATTACATGCTTTTTTAAACTTTAAGGTAAAAATGGATAGCATATTCTTTGCTGTATACAATGGAACTTTCATGTCTTCCTACTTTCATAATAATGTTGTTTGGCAATGATTTTTAGCATGAGTAGATCAAGGCAGGAGCATTGCTGGTTAGATTAAATGGTGGCATCTTTGCAATTGAGAGAGACAAAATATTCACAAAATTCAAGTGTAGCTGTATCTAGTGCTCTTGAAAGAAAGAGCCTTGAGAGAACATCTGTAACCTTGATTTGAAAGATTGTTCTGTCTTTTACATGAAAATAAGTCATTTCTACCATATGCATTTTCTGAGTAGCAGTTTCTTGTGCCTGTTCTGAGCAGGGTATTTTGATGACAACGTTTCATTAACTTTTTTCTATTATTATTTTAAAAAAGTAGAAATAGAATCTGACAGTCTGGTGCCCTGAAGTATTCCATTGACAGCTAAATTACCTAACTGTTACATCCTCATTTATTCCTGCGCTTGTCCCATGTTGTGTGCCCAAAGTGCAGTGGTTTGGATGAATGTTCGTTTTTACGCTGAGGTATAGGGCGAGAGAAGACTAAGAGAATATTTCAAAGTAGGGAAAATCCTGGTTTTTTTTCTTCAACCTTATGTACTTGGAAACTGACTGAAGAGCTCTCTCAAATAGTATGTGAATCTGTTTATTAAATTAATGTGAAATGTGTTTATTTCTAAGCCACTTAATTAAACCTAGGGGGACATGCGATGCAAGTCTTTCAAGCTACGCATTTGCTGCCAGTTTGAAGCATGCCCAGAGAGAAGGGATGAACCCCGTGGGGTCAGGCAGCAATGTGGTACGATGGAGTGGTTTGGTCAGAGTGCTAGCAGGTAAGTGGTGGAGAGAAAGTTCTCTTGACCTTAAAGAAAAAAAACAATTGAAAAACGTATCGGGAACTTTCTACAGACACATTTTCTGCTTAAAACGGTGGTGCCCAACATTGGTTTACCTGTTGGCTCAGTTACTGAATGGAGCAAATAGGGGAAAAACAGTATAATGTGCTCTCTTCATTGACTTCAGCTTCATTTTAAAAAAATTTTTTTACTACATCATGTGGTCTCCATGGTGCTGCTCGTACTTCTAAGGAGTCCTTCAGAATAACTGATTGAGAGCCTACATTTAAAGTGGGTAATGTTTCCATCCTTGCATAATTTGTATTGTGTTTATGGATCAAAAAATACAGTTCCATGGACAAAAAGATAGTTGTGCTGTGCAAATTAGGAGTTGTGCTGCTGAAATCAGTGGCAACTGCCCTTCTACCCCCCCTCCCATGATCTATGGCATGTGCCCGTATGGTGTGTTTGGAGCTCAGCTGAGGAAAGCAGAGAAATGGAAAGTGAGGACCAAGAACACAAGTTTAACATGTCACCGACTTACCAACGTGGTATTAATGGCTTCAGTGGTGAGGCAAAAAGAAGACCTTATATCTGCTGGTGGGAGAATAATTCCTCTGATGGATATGGACGGATCTATTGCTACATGTAAAGTAGCTCCCACTAATACTGTAAATCATAATTAGGGGGGAAAATAGAAGCGTATTCAGTATGTGAAATGCCGCAGATGAGACCATTGATCCTTTCTAATGTAGAGGAAGTTTGCCATCAACAAAAGGAGTATCTTAGACAGGACCTGCAGTAGTTGAAATGTTTTTCCACCAGCAGGGCTAGCTAGTAGCTATTACCAGGCAACTGGCTGCAAATTACATGATTGTGCCAGCCCAAAATGGGTTCCGTGCTGCCAGATCTGCTGAGTTTATGGGTTAAAATTTTGATGAGGGAAGTCAAAACTTAGGGAGAATTCAGATGAACATGTATTTTTTGGAGAGATGAGTTAAAAACACTTTTGCGACAGGTTTACTTGTAATAATAATAATAATGATGATGATGATGATGATGATGAGAATTAGACTGATATGAGTGAATGAACTAATGATAGCCACCTAAGGATACCAGATTTCATATGGTTTCATTAAGCCCTGGACTATCCAGCTCCCTTCATAATGAGTTTGCCACCAGAGTACTTACTGTTTCTCAACACAGCTATGCATAATGAAGGCAATTGGGTTTTGCAAATCAGTACTGTTGTTTCATGCAATGATAAAATACTGCTTTCTTGTTTATCCTTCACTGATCATACACTATTAATACTTTCTTTGGTGATATAGATTACATTCCTTTCAAGCTTGGTAATTACATCATCTTCAATGTGCGGGAAATTTAAGCCATTGTCCACTTGGTGAGGACTATCTGTTGATGAATAGCTGCATTCTCTGGTACTCAAACTCGCCCCAATTCATCTGTGAAGAATTGGATCTTGGGTGTTAATCATCCAGACAAATCAGCAATCGGTTTAAAGCATTGTTGAGGACAAAGCGAAGAATAAATAGCTTCTGCAAAATATGGCATTGTGAATGGTACTGATACTATCTGCTATAATTTGTCTGTCTACCTTTGAAAGCACTGTGCAGAAAGATGAGCTTAGCTTTTTGAGATAATTACCCACAGTGAATATGAATACTAGCCTATTTCTTCCTTGATATTAAAAGACAAAAGAAAAATTTATAATTTGCTTCTGTAAAAATAAACAAACCAGAACAGGCTAATTAAAACTTGGCCTGAATCTTGCAGTCCTTCTCAGAAGCATCACTGATTTCAGTATTTTTGCTCATGGTTTTGTGCTATCCAAGAAGTGTTGGCAAGGTGGGAAATCAGTGCTCAGAACTGTGCTGAAGTAAACTGCGTGTTGGAACAAGTTTGGGAGTTGGATTCTGTCAGGTTGGGGGGACGGTTGTGTATACATATGTATGCACACACAGTATTTAAGCTGCGGTAACAACAGCAATGAATCCAGCACACAGATTTATTCTGATTGTGAGAAAGGAGGTGAATGCACATATAAAATAGGATTTTGACCTCATAAATGCCATGTTGTGCTGCTTCATAGCTAGTGAAGGCATTCTTGCTAGAGACATATTTTCTAACAACTTCAAAAGTTTGTTCATCTAAGAAACGCATGTGAATGGTTGTGTGAGACAGGCAAGGTCTTTAAACCAATTTTACCATTACCCTTTATATTTTAATAGAAAAGACTAGGGCCTGGATTTCTTAGGAATACCTTTCTACCAAGCCACCTTGCGACCCATGTTGTCATGCTTAATCTGATCTGCTCCTGTATCCAAGTACCTACAAAGTAAAGTGGATTTAGAAATAGTGAAGTGTTGATTCTCTTTTGATTGTGGATGAGTGCTGCTTATGGGAGTTTTATTTTTGCTTAATAAGACTTCCCTCTGTTAAGTTCTTAAAAGAAATTCTCATTTTTATTGGAAAAGAGAACATTTGAAAAATCTCCAGGAATGAATTCCACTCCTCCCTCCCAATTTTAACCTCTGAGTCAAGTGAGAAAAGAGGATTAAATGCGGCTTCTGCAGTGCAAGATACAGAATCCTTTTGTGCTGTTAGACCTTAAATCTGTTCTCAGGTAGCCTGAAAATGTTAATTGAATTGAAGTAGTTAAGGGACTAGTACTGGCCTTTGATACACTATTATTGAAGTCTGGGGGTTTTGGGTTGGCTTTTTTTTCTTTTCTGTTCTTTTTCATTTCTCCTAAATTATGGAGTGTGCTAAACCGAAATAAGAATTTTAACCTTTTAAGAATCCAGGAATGCAACTGTTTGTGCGCAGATTATTGCAGAACAGTAAGTTACCATCTATCAGCTCAGATCCTTAGTGGTTAACGTGTGAGCTCTTAGCCTGCCCCAATTTTGAGATAAAATTTGTCAGTTTGAGGTTTCTTGTTCTCTGTGATCACCAAGGCAATGATGGCAGGACTTCTGAGGAGGCAGTAATTTGCTAAGATGCAGTAACTGGGGTTGCCGAGTTAATCCCAGTTACACTGGTGCTGCATCCCTCCCGCCTGGAGTCGGCGTCAGAGGGGGAAGGAAGACAGTTGTTTTCCTTGGTGTGAAATGTTTACAGGCATTTCTTCCCATTGCTTGCAGGCTTCTGGAGCGCTTACTGCTAGTATCTATCTTATGATGCAGTGTCAGGTGGAATATGGATTTGCACCTAATGAAAATAGAATGAAAAAGTTATCTTTACTGCTCAGTGGCTGCTACCACACTGTGACTGTCTGCATCTCTGTGAAATGGTGCAAAGTGCCACCCACAGGCAAATTAAAATACTAATTTCTACAGCCATCTTGCAAGGTAAAATAAAAGGCCATCAAGGAAGGTTAAACAGGAGCAGAGTATTTCATGTTGTTGCTGGTTCTTACCTACTCATGCCCCTCTGTTAGTCAAAGGTTGACCTTTCTTCTCTTCAATTTGATACCCTGTTATAACTTGCAATTATTAACTGTTTGACATCGTGGCTGTCATTGTAGTGTCTAAGTGTTTCCAATGCATCATCTGCTTATTCCAGAGAGTTCCGAACTCTGTGGTCTCCTTCTTTCATCAAACAAGGAAAAAATATACATGGGGGAAAAAATTGACCTTCAATTCAAGCTAGAATAAATTTCTAGACCTCTTCACTCCAAACTCTCTCTGCCATTACTACAGATCTGGTCCTCCCCAGATCACAGGGAGGACCACATGGCTTTTTCTGTGGATTCGTCCTTCCCTCCCCAGCACAGCCCAAGCTCCTTGTGTTGCACAGTGAGTCAAACAAGGTAGGAATAAGCGTCCTGACAGTGTCCTCTGTGCTTGCTGCTGCAAATGTGCCAAAAGGGTGGGTTGCAATGTCTGTGTACTGTGGTTGGACTTGCTCAAAAAGGCTTATGCAAGTTCTGCTCATATGGCTTTGCTCTGTCCTGTGTTGCTTATCATATGCAGAAGCAGACCTCCGGTGCCACGGGGCAGTGGTGGGTACATGGGTGCAGCGAGTCGGGGACAGTCACTTGCGAAGTGGAGCAAAGTGGGCTGGAGCAAGTACAAGGGCATAATCAGACTCTATTGCAATTCATGTATGCATGTGCTTTTTTTTTTTTTTTCTTTTTTCCTTTTTTTTTTTTTTTGGAAGGGCTTTGGACCACTCACAGTGTTTGCTGAGCAGTGTGCTGCTAAAGAAGCAGAAAATGTAGGAGGGAATTAGTATTACTAATTACTAGTATTAGGAATTAGCATTAGTATTACTAATTACTAGGAGGGAAATAGTATTTTATTGTTTATTGATTGATGCTAACTCAGGTCCTCACTGTAGGTGTAAAGATATTGCTCTAAAAGGTGTCTCATTCACGTCATCGCGGTGTGACGTTTGCAGCAGTTAAGGCTAGCTGAAGCCAATATGCTTCAGATCTGAAAAAACTCAAACCAAACCAAAAATCATTCATCCGTAACCCATTCTAAGGATCTGATACAATTGTGATGATATAAATAAATTATACTTTCACTGTCAATGATTGTAAGAGCTTAGAATTATAAATTCATTACAAGTCATTCATTATCTCAAATAATCTTGTAATGATCTCTTTTTCACTGTTTTTGTTCTACAGTGAAAATTATTTGCATTTTTGGTACTAGCTTCTAAATTTCTGTGATCACTTTTGTTTTTAAAACCCTCCATTATTTCCAGTCATCCTTTCTCCTTAATAATGCAGCTTTGCCAGCAAGCGTACATTGTATGCATTGAATATGTTCCATCAATAAAAGGACAATATGGAATAACGATGCAGAAATTTCATGAAAACCAATAATTATTGAGACAGTGACTGCCATACAGCAAATGCTACTTTATGCAATATAATTTTAAACAGAAATCTTCAGATATGTCCTGTGCAAGTAACTTGGTTTATAATTATCTTTATTAGTTCTACATTTATATTTGAAAATGCTAGTTGCCAGTTACATTTCATTTAATGATAGACCAAACTCTTCCTTAGTTCATTTCAGGATTGAAAGCTATCACCTAAGCAAGGGAAAATGTGTACTATTTTCACGGTATTAATTCGAATATATATTTGGGGTTAATGATCTGATTCTGAAATTGTTACCTGTTTATGTTCATCTTAAGCTTCAGATTTCTTCAGTGTTTCTTTAAAATCATTATTGGCAGAGCTGTAGTGCAATTTTGAGATGGTGTGATACGTTTTTTGTTTATAATGAAGATTTAGCAGTCAGTCACAAGGGTTTTATTGTTTGTGATTTATAACTGCTGTCCCAAATAATCACCTAGGTGCTTACAAAATGTCTTTGTTTTCACATCTTGTAGTTCCTGATTTGATGAAAGTGCAACTGTAGATAACAGGAGAGATGAAATAGTTGCTACGATACAATAAATTAACTGGAGTTTTGTTGGGGAAGCTAAATAGTTCCTTTTACTGCAGCTTTTCTCTGTAGTCTGTTACAGACCTTTGAGCTGGTGGTACTTTCTTTGGAGCCTGCCAGGCTGAAATAAATATAAAGGATGCTTTATACTATCCTGCGTCTGCTCTGGGATCCAAGATACTGGAGCTGGTTTAGTCTCTTCCAGTTTATTTATCCGTGCGTTGTTTCCATGGAACACCTTTAACCTTTCCAGGTTCTTTTTCTTGCTCTCGCTTTAGTCCTTAGAGACTGTGGATCACAGAATGAAGACGCATTGATCTAGTCTAAGGAGGTGTTACTGCAATGCTTTGCTCTCGGTTCCTCCATCTGCAAAGTACAGAAAATGCTTGCATATCCCCTCGGAGTTGGAAGTGACATGGAGTTTGACATCAGGAGCACCCGGTGTAAAGCACTGTGGAATAAACTGGCGGGCTTGTATCTGGTGGAAGCAGTGTGCAGAGCCTGAGGCTGCATAGATGGGGGTAAGGATTGTGCTTTCTGGTTAACTGAGAAACCAGTGCAGTGTAGCATGGACCTTTGTTTATCAGTTTAGGCTGCCCAAAGTCTCCAAAAAGTGGTATCTGGGCTCTTGGTGGCTGGACCACTCTGAGGCTTCCACTGCGATGGCTTTGCACTAGCCATGTGGGATTGCTCTGTTAGGAATACAGGCATGAGGAAGTGGCACAGAACTAAGGATGCTTTTGCTTTCAACCTCTCAGTGCTGTAGAGGCTTTTAAAGGTTTCTCTAAATTGTGATTTCTGTTGTGGCCCAGTGTGGCGCTCTATCTTCCGGTACACAGCAGACGGTACCACAGTTTGCTCCTCTCCAGTTCCTGCCCATGTTCAACCTCATCAAACAGAAATAAACTGTTTTATTCTGACTCCTTTCCTCAATAAAGTGCTTCTTTATTGAGAAGGAACAATTTACATTGTTCTTCATTACATGTGTATTAAATAGGAAAGGAAAAAATTTCTTTTATTATTCTAGATGCCATACCATCATATGTGTGTCCATCTTTGGAGGTAGTCAATCCGGGTCCTCAACAACCTGCTCTGCGTGACCCTGCATTGAGCAGAGGGGTTGGACTGGACAATCTACAGGAGCCCCTTCCAGGCTCAAAAGACTGCAGCTTTGCCATTTTCTGTAAAGGCAGTAAATGTCAAGTAGGAAGTTACCAAGCAGCACTAACAGCTGAAAAATATTCTCCTTTAATGATTATTGTGAACTACTGGAAATACACTATTGTGAAATTGTTCTGTATTTTGCAGCATGCAGGTCTGCTACCAAAATAGTGTATCAGTGTAAAAATGCTCATGCTTTTCAGTAATGAAGTTGAATTTTCTTAACTTGTGCAGGGACAGCACATTGTGGTAACACAGAAAAGCTAGTTCTCCCCTACAAAGCTTAGTTCCATAGCAAAAAATCAGAGCTCAGTTTTACCTTCTTTTATTTAGTACCTAAATAGATTTTTAAATGAGCAGAGGCTAATTATTGGTATACTAAAACTAATAAAACAATTCAAGATTAAAAAAGAAAGCCAGGTGGTTTGGACACTGTTGGAGATGCGTTATGTTGTCATTAAATCTTAAGTGAAGGATGATTTTTACTCTCCTTATTGGTTAAATGAGAGTTTACTCGTTGTAATGTGTGCCGTTAAGAAGATTTGCAAGCACATCAACTGAGCAGTATGAGAGTCTTGCATGGTGCTTTTGTCATTAGCAAAAAAATTTAATAAGCTTCTAGCAAAAGGAGAAATGAAGCACATGAAGCCTGTTTTAATGACACAGTTTTAAATGAAGGCTGGAATCTTGCCTATAGGTACTGGCATCTGGCTGTTTCTCTCCTTTGTGTAGAACAGTCTTTTAAATAACTGGAAGGTGGGCAATGTAACGCTTTTCCCTCTTTTTTTTTCCTCTCCCTTCTCACCATATAAACAATTCTGGGAATTGCAGATCTGCTGTCTTCCTCTTTGTTCTTGGGAGAGGATCCCCAAGACACCCAGATGTAGGTAACCTGAAAGGAACAAATTGAAATGGCTTTAGCTGGGATAATTTGTTTGTGTCTAACTGGTATAAAATCTCTTTAGGTTCTTACAGTAATGGATTGCTCTGGTGTTACGATTCCTGTGTTAAAGTAGTACAGATGTGAAGTCCCAGGAGTGTTATTAGCTTGAAATATCTTCTTTGACTTGCATAATCAGTGTAATTATAAATCAGGACTCTTTCATCATAATGAAAAACTTGTTACCTGTCAAGGAAAAAGAAAAAAAAAAAAAGGAACGCTCCGCACTGTGCTCATCTAAGAGAAAAGTCTCAGGATCGCTGAATTAACGGTTGTGCCCGCATCCCTACATGGGGGGTCCAGCGTGTGCATCTTCTCAGATGAGAGGCCGTGTTGAGGCATGTGGCGTCAGCGAGGGCTCTGAGGTTTTCAGATAGACAAAATTATAGGTTTAACTTAGGACATCTGTGGTGAAAATGCATTTATAGTTGCAGCTACATACCACACTTCGCCCTCCATTGCCTTTCAGCTGATATAGGTGTGTATAGGAATCAATTGTATGGGGTGTTCCCATCCGGGGGACCAGGGGTGGTCCCTGGGTAAGGATCCTCGTGTTGTGCAAGAAACATCCAGGCTAAATCTGGAGACCAGAGCTAAACTGAGTTAATAACCAGAAAAAGATGGGATGAGAAGCCAGTCTGAACTGTGTAGAGGAAACAGTAGGAAAAGGTAAGTTGAAACACTGCTGCTCTGCTGCAGGGCACCACAGTGGTGGTATGTGGGACTCAGCCTGTGAGTCAGTGAAATGCCCCTTCTTGTCACCTTGCTACAACGAGATGGTAAAATTATGATCAGAAATGCTTGTCTATCAATAAGACTTCCTTATAGAGTTCTCTAGTCTGTGTCAAGTGCTTACCTTAATTTTTTTCTCCAGGCATGTTGTCTGCCCAATACTATATAACACCACTAAATTTTTGTAATAAGAAATCAGCAATAAATGACGGAGAAGGGAGCATTATCTTCCATCTTCAATGAATCTTTCTGCAAAAGAGAAAAACAAAGAAAAACAAGGTTTTATGAATTAATGAATTCTGGGTTTCATTATAATTGTAATGAAATATATGAATGAAAATCCAGTTCTCCCTCCCTCTTCTGAATTAGGCACCTACAACACCTTAAGCTGGACTTTTGATATCTGGACCTTGCCTGCTGCAGGAATTGTCTGAAATCTAGCACTAAAGTTAAACATCAGAACGCAGAAATAAGACAAGACTTATATGCACCAAAGAGATGAGTCTGGCTGCTCTTCTCTTCTTGCCTTCCTTTCCATTGTTTGACATCCCCGCTTGCTGGCCAAATCTGCTGACGTGCACCATGAGCAGTGTTACTGGTAGGGCTTTTGTCACCTGCAATGTCAGGCTGGCTGGCATCAGCCTCAGGCTACTTCTGCTTTACTTTGTCACTCTTGATGCTGCAATCTTTATATGACATTTAACCTGCTTTCCTAATGAGATGGAAGAGTCTCAGCGGTTTTTTTCTCCTACCTTAGATCTTGGTGTCACAGAAAGTTAGTGTGGTTATTATTTTAGGCTAGAGTAATTCAATTATACCATTTGGGGGGAAGAGTCAACTAAATGCACCCTCCAGACGAATGAGTTTTTTGTAGCCTGTCTGGTTTACTTCATTAAATCCTAAAAATTCATAACTCTGCCTTCCAGTTACGCAGATTTGATGTTCAGTATCCCCCAACATTTAGCCTCTGTATGCCTATATGAAAAAAGCAGTCTGAGTGTAAACTTTGAGAAAACTATAGCTAAATTCAAGAATTTACTTACCCATGAATAGTCTCTAACACTAGAGTGAGAGATTAAACATGGGGGTTTTTTTAATTAAAGATCTGTGTCCCTTACGTGAATGGCACTGGAGGCTTGAATTTGTATTGCCAGAGTTTGGGACCAGATCTGGTAAGATGCATCCAAATTCTGAGGTGTGATAGAAATGCTGTTGCACTGGTTGTGGTGGGAGCCTGTGTCAGTGTCGACTGTGCCAGCGTCAGCGACGGGCAGACTGATACTCTCCAGAGGGGTACAAAAGGTAGGCAAGATAAGAAAGAATTACTTTGGTACAGGTTTGTTACAAAATAGCAAGAAAGAGCTTGAGAGTTGCCACTTAGATAAGGTGGAGAAGCACACGTTGTTGGCATTGGTCGGGTCATTGACTGTGTAGTTCATTACCGTAGCTCAGATAGCAGCGTTACGGACGCAGGAACAGAAATCGGAGCTAGAAATTAAAATATTTGAATGAAGCCACAAAAGAGAGCACACTTGACTACTTAAAAAAACCCCCAAAATCCAAGACAATCCATCAGCCCCCATCTAAACTCCAGCACAGTTTCAATTAAATTTGCTTAGAAGTTTATTAGCCAAGAGATAATTGCACGTGGAGTTTTCCACTCTCGGGAGTCGCATCCACCCAGTGCGTGGGTAACGGTGGTGCATGGTTCGGAGCTGCTTCCCCACGGTCTCTCATCCTCTGAGTGAGATCGGGTGAGGCTGGATGGTGTCCCTGGGGTGCCTTCTGTGGAGAGGGTCTGCTACGACTCGTGTTTGGGGCTGACTCGCATGACTGGAGGGAGGTTGGGGCTGTGCAGCATGACCAGTCGTGTCCTCAGTGTCCCTGCGGATATTAACAGAGGGCTCAGTTTCGTTTAAAAAGACAACAACTTTTTTTTTGTTTTCATGTCACTAATAACTCGGGAGGGGAAGGTAAGCGATTGCTGACTGTGATACCGCATCCTGTTTCATACAGCAGTAGAAAATATTTTTGTTTCGGGGCTTTAATGTACCTATTGTTAGTTCTGACAGAGAAGTTAGTTCTGTGGTGCTTTACTTTGGTTTCTTTCTCATTTTCCTTTTAAGTGAGCATATTTTTATTCTGTTCTCAGTATGGTTTTTCTGGTCACTACTTCCACTCCTACAGCCCCCATGGAATCGCCAGGGTCGGGAACTGGTCCTTGCTCCCTTTCAGCTGCTGTTTTTTTCCCTTTACCTCATTTTTGGCGAGAATTGGCTTGGCAGCCTGCTATAAAACAATAATAAAATAATAAATATCTTTTTTTTGCTAGGGAAAAATGGCCTTCCATTAATGCTAGGTTAATGCTAGATTCTGTCTTTTTGTCCTGGAAAGTCATTTAAATTTTATCTGTCGGCAGCGAGTCGGGTTGATCCTGTATTACACCTCTGTAGATATTGTCATTCCCACTTTGGTGGGAATGTGGGATATCTGAACGGTCTTTTAAGAGTTCTTACTCTGTGTTGCCTGTGGGTGGTGTGGTGACCAATTGTATTTGAAGAAACATAAAAAGCCTAAAACTAAAAGTGAGTGCCTGCTTGATTTTTTGTCCGGTTTTTAACTTGTCCCAGTGTGAGGTTATGTGTAATGACTTTCTAGCAGCAGGATTTCTAAGACGTGCTTGTGTTTCTGCCTTTTCTTTACTTTGTCACATAATAAGTATACAGATCTCGGCAGGAATTTGGTTTACACACCTATGTTGAGTAGTGCTGTAATACAGAATTAGATGTGAAGCTCCTCATTTCTGTCGCTCACAGATCTTCTCCCAACTGTATATAAACATATATAAATTACATACATACATATAAATGTAGAGCAAACACTGAAGAATCACTTTTATAGCCAATTTTGAATAGCAGTTTGCCAGCTAACCCATGTCTAAGGGAGAAGCCCTGGTGACCGAGCTGCACCCAGTGATCCTGGGAGGTCAGAGAGCCCGTGCTGACACCCGTGGTCCTGCCTTCTGTGTTGAGCTGACAATCCTAGCAGTGTTTCTTGCTGGACAAATGTGGGTCTGGGGTGTGAAGTTTTTTAATTTACATGCAGGGCAGAAAATGAGGACTGTGCTACAGCATCCTGTCCAGGCAGCATTGAGTGAGACAAGAGTGAGACAAGGAGTGTGCTTTAGTGTTGTGAGGAAAGGGCTGATGTAGGTCTATTGAAAAGGTAATTCTTTAAATGAAATTAAATCAGATTATAAGAATCATTAAACTTCTGTAATGATTTATTTAAAGCACTTGTGGAGTAATCCCTGGCTGTGTGATCAAGGGTGAGAAGTCCCAGAGGCTGAGGAGGGTTTGAGTGGCATTCCACAGGCACCTGGATAAGATGTTGTTCTGGACGGGGCAATAAAAACAAGATTGTAATGAGACATATGGACACTGCACTGAAATAAGCTTGTAAAAACCGAGAAGCGCTAGAAAGAGTTATAAACCAACAGTGAAATTTCAGCCCCCTCTAAAGAGAGTAGTGAAATAGTCAGTGGTTGGACAAATATCCTTAATTTCAATGAAAGCTGTGTAGCCCCCTCTGCGGCTCTCCAGCATGAGTGTGCAGTACGGCTGTACTTGAGCTCACTGCTCAGAGTGATACTTAGCAAAGCAACAGGCCTTTGGGACTGGTTTCTTCACCAAAAGGGTTATCACACATTGGAACAGGCTGCCCAGGGAAGTGGTGAAATCGCCATCCCTGGAGGTATTTAAAAGCCAGGCAGACGTGGTGCTGAGGGACATGGTTTAGTGGTGGGTTTGGCAGTATTGGGTTGATGGTTGGACTCAGTGATCTTAAAGGTCCCTTCCAACCTAGACGATTCTAGGATTCTAAGAACAGAAAAAGTCAGAACTGAAAACTGATTTCTCAAGAATATGTCTGTTGTGATTCAGGTTATGAGAGGCATAAGGTGTGTATCAGTGCTGGTAAAGCATAGCCTTGGATTATTTGGATCAGCATGCAGGAACTTGTTTTAGAAGAATCTGATGAGGTTAAAGGTGGGAAATCTTGAGGAAAGTTTATGGAAAATACTATGACAGTGATGATCAGTAGTGACCCTTGGGACACTACAGAAATGTCTGTTAAAGGAAGCCTCCTCACCTAAGGCATTTAAAATTAGTCAGAACAGGATAAAAGTACACCAAATCCCAGAATCCCAAATCCTAGCACTACAGGTCTGGGAAAGCTACTGCTCCTTCTTGTGCTTTATATGCACAAATCCGTTTATTTTAGCTATTTGGTTCTTTCTGTGAAAAGTCCTCTTCTTTTCTGGATGTATTTCTGTGTTGTCAGTGTGTTAAACTGAGCTGATTAAGTTTCTCACAGCCCTCCCCAGACTAAACTCTTTGGCGTGGTTTGCAGCCTTTGTGCGTTTCTCATAAGGACACAAACCAGCAGCCCCTCTGCGGCGCTCCAAGGGCGGCGCTTGCCCTGAAATGAAGCATATCGTTTGAAAATTTCACATTTTGTTTCTTCCTTTATCATTTCCTGTAGTAGGATTCTGCTGGGAGAGCAGGAGGAGGGGGAGAAGGAGCGTTGAAACTTTTCAGGACTTTTGACGGAAATCTTTTAACCAGCTCCATCTGATGCCTGCTGAATTGTATTTATTGTCACTTCTGTGGGCTGTTTCATAGCAGACTTCAGTGCCTTAGACACCCCCATCCAACCCTTTTGGGAAGACTACGTGGGGTTGTGCTGGGGGCCTTCATTTCCCAGAGGATCTGTGAAGCAGCCTGAGAGTTTCAGTGCTGAGAACAGGGATTTTTTTGGTTTCTGTGTCATGTTGCTGCTGTTACTTATTGTTCTTGCATTAATACTGAATTATATCTAAGCAGAAAGCTTTTTAAAAATATTTCTAGCTTTCTCTTCTTTTCTACTTCAGAAGGATTCAGGCTTCTAAACTGTTCACGTCCTATGTATTGCATTTCAGACACTATGAAACTTAAAACTAAAGAGCGTTTTTCTGCCAACTCGCAGCACTCCCCTGTAACTTCTGCTTAGTAAAGCTGCTCTGCTGGCGTTTGCCACGTTTGTGTTCTTTGAGTCACCTAACCGCACTGATGGTAGGAAGTGGGATGGGGGCATGGCATTTTAAGCCATGAAATGAAAGCTGCAGCAGGAGCTGGTCTCCTTATTTTTGGTTGTCTTATAGCTTGAGCAAATAAGAAAAAATGTGGGGGTCTCTGCTCGAACACAAGTAAGTGATATACGTCTCTTTCGATACAGAATTGCAATCCATGCCAGATTCTTGCTTGCTTTCAAACATAATGTTTTCTTGATTGTGTCTGTTTCTGAAAGTTTATGGTGATAAGTTTGCTGTCACTCTTTTTACTGAAGTTGACGTTTTGGAATGCCAGAAAAATAGATGTGTGAAATAACCGCTGTCAGTGTCATGGGACTGGGTTTGATAGAACAGCATGTGTACAGCCTCAGCGTACGCTGCTCTTATGGGCCATGAGCAGGAGGAAGAGGTGAGTTTTTAAGTGGGTTTGAGGAAGACGCTGGAGTTAATGAAGCAGTGTAAGAGGGAAAAGAAGGGTATGCCTGGTGGCAGGGTTGGAAGAGCTTTGCCCCCTCTGACTCGGCAGGAGAGAGAGCGTTGGGTGCTAGTGCAGGGCAACGTGTGAAATCGGAGAGATGAGGAAAAACACAAGCTCCGGAGCTGTTGGTCGTGGACTGCTCTGAGGATGGTGTCGGGTGCTTTCTATCTGACTGGAACAGGCAGGATAACGTTGTGCCACTACTAGAACTGGCACCATGAGATAAATTTCGTTGCAGTGCATGGCAAGTAGGGCTGTTGACACTGGGTTTTCCTACAGCGTAGTGACTGCTGTAGCTTCTTTAAACACATCCTTACCCAGCTGTGTCTGTAACACAGCCTGAGCATGAAAGACAGAGTATTATACCACTCGCCAGATTCCTGCTGACACAAGGAAGACATATTCAGCACCTTTTAATTTTTGTCAGAGTTCTGTTAGCAGGGGTTTTGGTTTTTTTTATTTAGATACATACATTAGCTCTGCCCTTGAAGCCCTTTGCTTTGTAGCAGTAGGTTTCTGCCTTAAGAGCAGCCTCTCCTCCTTGAAAGGCTTTTACTAAGGAGGAAGGGATGAAGAGAGACAGAACTTCACTATCAGTGACAGTGTTAGGGAATGCCCAAGTGGATGTTTCAGTTGAAAATACAGGGATGCTTGAACCGGGCATAATGAAACCTGTTAGCACATGCTCAGTTTGTAGCCAGACTTTGGGAAGAGCTAAGTTCCTGTTAAGATATCTATTAAGATGGCTAGGCAAGGAATAGCTTTCAAAATAGCTCTACATGTTAACAACTGAGGGCTTTGTTGTTGTTATTTTTAAATCTGGTCAGTTTTGGGCACATGCTTAGTTGTCCAGACTCCCGTTAGCTTAAAAAATGTCTTTTACCATTATATAGATCCTAGTTCATTTATCTTTGTGTGTTTTCCTGCAGAGAGGCTTTTAATCAGACTGGTGATGATTGTTTATGTTTTGATGTGCATGATGCATATTACAAAACAGCATTAGAAATGGAGACACCACTACTGGATGCATTTCTGGATGCAACAGCCATCTTCCACCTGGAATACTTTCACTTTTAGATGCTTGAAGAAAGCTTAGAGAATTGTAATGTCTTCTCATGCTTAGAGCTGGACCTGATGAATCACATTACACTGAGTTGCCTTTTGGAGCTGTTGACTTCACTGATGTTGCAGAGAGCCTAAATCAGCAAAGAATTAGGAAACTGGAAGGTCCTAGAGCTTGTTTTATTTGTGGGTGATAGCAGTGATGGCAGGGGTAAGGAAAGCCCTTCCACTGGTCGGTAAGACTATTTTCATTTCCCTGGAGATGGCAGGGAAGGTTGCCCTGAGGAGAAGCAGCAGGGGCTCCCTGGCTGGGGTCGTGCTGCCTGTGAGGGGCAGGCGGGAGCCCTGGGGAGAGCCTCCCCTCTTCTGGGGGTCCCAGGTTTGGGCATGACAGGGGGCTTGAGAATTGCCCCTGGGCAAGCCTCCCCTGAGCAGGCATTCAAAGGCATGTTCCTCATTCTGGATGGATGGAGAAATCCCCCACCGGTATTGAATTCTCAGTGAAAACAAATTTCTAAAGTAGGCGTTGTTTGTCAGGGCCCTTCCAGCATGTCTAGTCTGCAGAGCCTTTTTCTGTTAGTCCAGCATTTGTTATCCCTTTTACTCCCTGCGCACTCTCCATGCCTCGTGTGGGGGTGTGGGAGGTGGGCTAGCCTGGTGAGGTGTATGCTTTCTTCATTTCAGAGGTAGAACGCAAAAATCTTTTCCTCTAAAAGAGGGCGGGGTGAGGAGTCCGATATGATGTGCCAAACTGGTAGCTTGTCAGAACATTTCTGGTTCTTGCTGCTGTCTATCACAGGCCTCCAAGATATTTTTTATTTATGAACGCTGCTACCTGGGGACTAGGTGCCAAGTGCAAGATCTGAATCTGGCTTGTGCACTCGGAGAAAAGCCTGAGAACCGAAGTTCAGCCGCTTGGGTTCAACTGGTCTCTTTACTACTGCACTTAGTGGAGCACCCAAAATCCTTATATTTTATCTTAGTCTAATAGAAAAATATATCATAGCCTTCAAGTTTGCGACAGCATCTAAGAGAAATTTTTTAAAAATACAGACTTTCTTCTGGGTGCAAACAGCTTAGGAAAAGGGAAGATATTTGAGGAATTTCTCCGTGCTGCCATGAAGGAGTTTCCTGGTGGTATTGAATTCTGTCAGAAAGACTGAAGTTATTTTTCCATTTTAGTAAAAATATAAATTGTACATTATCTTAGGCATTTTCAGAAGTTTTGTTTAAGTTTTACCTTAGTAGGAGCCTTAAATACATACTATTTTATTAATATAATGGAAAAAATTGTTTCTGGAAAGCATCAGCTTTGTCCTTTTCTGCTTGGATTGATTTTGAACAGAGAAATTTTAAGCAGCATTGTTCATGTGAGTAGAATTACAAACAAGCCATGAAGTAGTTGAGCTTAAATACATTAGAGACACAAGGACTGCACGTAGCAAAGCTGAGTTTTACAGCAGAGTTTTATACGTTTAGAAGCGCATGCTCGGTGTTTTAGAGCCCTGCCTGTTGTGCGTGCTTCAGAGGCACTGGCACGCTCCACATCCAGATGGGCTGTAACTTTCTGCCCAGAGCTGTCGCAGGTAACCAGGGATCAGATATGAAGTCGGCATCTGCCAGGCTCTCTGGGAATAAATGTTTATTAGTAGTAGCCTTTTATAAGGTTTGGACACAAATAACCATTTTTTTTGTCAATTTGCACGTATGCTTCCTGAGTGCTTCCATGGTCTAGGGAGGGTTTGCACAGTCCAACGCTGGACCAGAGAGCAGAGAGGAGGCGGTTTCTGCGTTAGGTCCTGCAGGTTTGATGGGTGTGGGAGGGCAGGCAATAGGGGGGCCCATCACCCACTCTCACCTCTGGAAGCATCTGGCAGAACCACGGACATCTTGGGGGCAGCTACCTGGGCTACGCCTGGATCTTATTTATGTTTTCTCTCTCATTTTCCCTGCCCAGGAGCACCCTGGAGCGCACTCAGCAGACAGTGGGGTTTACTTTCAGAGAATTCCATGTGAAATAATCCAGTAAATCTTGTTTTCATAGATCATTTTATAGCACTTGAAAAAATATGTAAAGAAAGTGAATTTTTGTCTTGTGTGCAAAAAGCAGCCCTTAGGGGCCACATCAGAGATGAATAGAGAGAACCATCTTGGCTTAAATAAAAAAGAATGAAAACCACTTCTGTGGTTTCACCCATGCGTATTTTTCTTGATTTAGGGCCAGCACTACATTTGGTGTTTAAGGCATTTGTGGCTTGCAAGTTCCTCTTCTTTTCAACTACTTATCAATTTTATTTTCTGCTTTGTGCCCACTTGCTCTTTGGATGTACCATCAGTAAATGCATGGGTTAAGTGCTGGCAGTAGGTGAACAACGATATATTTTCAGCAGTAACCTGTATATGCAATATACAAATGATATAAAATACTGTATTTTTAGAGGATGATGGATTTTTTGGGGGGGGGTGGTTAATATCAGGTCTTGTTTAGTGGGAAGTAGCATAAGGCTTCACTAAGTATTTACTCTGGAAATGCCTCTGAGCACAAGTCCTAGAGCATTCGGAGCCAAGTTCAGAGCTTGTTTGGGTAAGGTGGACCTGTCTGTTGAGTAATTACCAGTGGAGGAACTTGTGCCTTGATTGTTTGACAGGATTATGCAGTAGAAGAGAAAAACTTGTATGTGGGTTTATAGAATAAGGATCAAAGCACTCTGCTTTTCAGTAGCATAAGCAGGTCATAAGAGCTTTTAGCCTCAACATAAGAGGTGTCTGGTGGTGCCATGCACTTGAAACCATGCAAGTAACCACTGGCTCTTATTTTTATCAGTAAGAAAGGTGCTTGGACCTGCTTTCACAAGGATGAATCTCAGGAAAGAAAAAGGAATTGGATTTTAGTTCCTTTTGAAATTTTACAAAATGATGCCAACAGGGCAGTCCCTTTTTGTGGTAGTGGTAAAAGGGAATGGGTAATGCTTAGGGCAACCAGTACCTTATGCCAAGTCAGCATGGGGGGAGCTGGGCTTGGCTTAGGATGCGCAGCCGAGGGTACCCCAGGGATGCGGTACCTGAGGACAGGAGGAGCTGTGGCTCTCCTCCCTCAGCCACTGTGGGGGACTGCGGCCACATCCAGCATCTCCTGGGGGCTTCAGTGCTTGCCAGAGACAAGGCCAGTGCCATGCTTCTGTGATCAGATGACATAGCATGGTTAGAGGTGTCTTCCAATCTCTTCTAGAGCTGTCGTAGGTAGAGATTTGTCCACTGAGAATTGGATCATTAAAGTAATTTTTAGGAAAATACAACATTGCTGCATTGCCTTCCAGTCATGGGCACTGGTGAATACCTGCTGAAACACAGCTCTGTCTTCTGTGTGCTGCCTTTTTTATTTTCTTGAATTAGAGCTTTTCCCTTGTGCATTATTTTAATTTCTTGCTGTGCTAAGCTACCGTTAATAAGGAAGAAGTCTCAGTCCTTTCCCTAAAAAGCTGACCCGTCATGGCACTGCTGCTGCTGTCACAGGGAGCTCTCGGTACCCAGAGCTGAGACATCTGCGTAAGCTCTTTCTATGATGATGTGTTTGCAGTAATCTTTTAATCTGCTCTACTTTCACTGCATTTTCCTTATAAGTGAAATTATATTTGAATAAAACGTAGTACTTATAAATTCCTGGTTTCAGCTGGAAGGATGTTTTAATAGCTGGTCTCAAATCTGCTGAAAAGCAGATTTTGTGGTAGAAATGCTAATAAAGTTTCAACAGCAACAACTGGCAGCCATACAGAGGAATTCAGGGGTTGTATATTTGGGTGGCAGAGATCAGTAAATAGATTTGTGCCATCTGAATCTATTTTTGTCAGCAAAATTGACTTTAATATTTTATGCTTACTTAAAAAAAATAAATCTGTATCACTGTAAAAGTCTCTGCGTTTTGAGGCCAGCTCTTAGCTAATCTTCCTAAGCAGTTTGTACAGTTCAGATTTCAAAGTCTTCATTCAAAAGGTCACATCCTGATTTAATACCATTAGTATAAACCCAGGATAATTTAGTTGATGTGGATGGAGGTGCTTGTCATTTCAGTTTTTTGATCTTAATATAAATCTGGCCAAGAGTAGGTTGCATTTGTGAAGCTAATGCCATGTTCTTGAACACATCACAGGAAGGTGAAGATTGATTTTTCACATTTAGATGAATCCTTTCTACATGATGTAGGTCACCTCTCGCTCCAGCAAGATGCTGTTAATTTCAGTTAGTCCACTTTAAAATGGGAATATGGAAGGAATGTTTGTTGTGTTTTCTTTGCCTTTTTTTTTTTTATGCATTAGCGTTCCAGTTTCTACATTTGATACGTTTTCCCCTTCTCAGTACTGCCAGAAACCTATACATTCATGTGTTCATATGCAGCAATTTTAAACCACAGTCCTTTTTAAACTTGTTTTTAACCTTCTTATGACACACTAGTAAAGCTGGCGTGAGGATTTCCTGTAGCTGTAAGCTTGCCACAAGTCCAAAAAATCCCAAATCCACTATGTGAAAGTGGATATATGGGTTTATTTCCACAGTGCCCACAGAAATGAATCAAGAATGTTAAATTAAAAGACAAACAAACATATTAATCACTTCTTTCTCTGTTTTCCCACTGGATCATATCTTAATGGCATCTTCTAGACCGGAGCCTTTTGAAGGAATGTTAATATTTTATGTAAGGAGGAATAATAAATAGCAGTAAAATGCAGCTTGAATGATTAAATCTCCTGAAGGAATGGCTCTTGTACCATTCCCCCCATGCGGGACACATTCCCAATTCACTGTTAACTTAGGTGTATTTTACCAAATAACATGATGATGTATGCTGGAGCACTGGTATTTGTTTGGAGAAATCCTGTTGAAATGGTTTTTATCTTTTATTTTTACTCTTTTATTTTGGGTGTCTGTAGTAAAAAGGTAAGTAAGTAATTACAGATAGGATTACTGAAATTCAGTGTGTCTTATCAGTCAGCTAGTTTGACGTGATTATTAAGGCTGGATATGTTGATTGTAATAACTTGTGAGTGAATGGCTCACCCCTCTTCTATCCCCCTCCCTTTCCTCGGGAGCTTGAATGAGTGATATGCTTCTAGAAGTAGCACAAATTTTCTTCGGGATTAATAGAACAAAATAAATATTGCCTTTTTTGCCCCCTCCCTCAGGTTGCCCTTGTTCTCCTTTTCAAATCAAATGTCACATTGACTCAAATCCAGCGTTGGAAGCATGTGGGGAACTGCAGCACATCAGCCCGGTGCAATGTATCCATCAAACTGGAAGGAAGCCCAAAACCAAAACTCCACCGGCCAAAATGCATCCTCTGCAGAAACCCCAAGGCAAGTGGCTTTGTCCTTCTAGCCATTGTACAAGCTTCTATCACATGTGAAGTGTAATATTTTTAAAAGAACTGTTTTAATTTTAGGTCACAGCAAAATAGTTATTTTTATGTTCTGAAGTTAAAGTACAGCTGGTAGGGTTTTATTATCTTCATTTTTTCCGGTATTAGATAACCTCTTAGGGAAGCCTTCAAGAAAAAAATTGATTCAGGAATAACAGATTACTTCACTTGTCAATTTATATTTCCTGTACTGTTGTTATACTTCATGCAGCTGTGAAGTGTAAGTTTAATTTAGCAATATTGTTTTCATTCTTTATTTTTATTTTTTTTATGTATTTAGGTAAGAACAGCTTATTGTTTAAACCTGGTCTGTTTTCCATTTATTGTAAGAACTATGTATAGCAACAGGAAATGCCTAAATGGAATGAATGTATTTTAAAAATGAGAAATAGAAGCTAAACCAGTCACATGCAAGTGTAGCATGTGGGCTGTGGTAATTCCACAGACCTGCCAGACTCATAGTCAAATAGGTGGCAGTCCCAAAGTATGGTAGAAGAGAAGCCAAGAAGAAACATGTGCCAGCTGGTCTCCAGGCAGGTCTTCTGGTCTCCCCAGGCTTTTCTTCCCTAAAATTTCTGAATGCTAAAAAAAGGCTGCAGTAGATTTCTTGAAAGAGGATAAATTGTTTTCATGTTTCTCCATCAGTGAAATGACATGTGGTCTCTCTTTGTAATGTCAATTTGTCAAGTGCCTCCACTGCCACCACCCCCTGCTTTGTAGAATTGGTTAAAATATTGTATATAATGGATGCTTGCCCTAAGGTAATTGCAGATACAGAAAGCATGTAGTTTGAGAGGTGTTTGGAGCAAAGGAGGGTGAGCCCAAAGAAGATACTAAGTTCATAAACCAAAATTTTTTTAAAGAAGCGTGTCCATGTGATAGACGGTCATTGTCATGTGAGAAAAACAGCAAAGATATTTTGGTCACTATTAGGGTGTGTTGTACAAACTGAGCCTCTGCACCACCACCCCCTCTCCGTTCAAATACCTATACGAAAGCAATTTTCTGCTATGCATTTAGCCTTAGACAACCACAAAGAAAGTATTGTATTTTCTGATTCTGGAAGTAGACCTTAAATGTTAGTATGCTAGTTCATGCTTGAACCGTTTCATGAAGTCTGTGTATTTATGGAGCTTTCACCTTCAGGTCTTGGTTGTCCAGGTTTAATTTGTGGGTATTCCATTAATGCTGTTAATACTAACAATAAAAAGGAATAGCAGAAGTGTCTGTTCAGTAAGAAATGGAATGCATTCAGCTGGTGCAGATACTTTTCCTGTTGTACTGATTGCACTGATTTCCAATTACTGAGGACCTAGGCTGTTTTTTATGTGTATTTCAGGAAAGTTGGAGGGAGCCTACTTAGCTTGATTCAAATCATACTTAAAAGTTACCCAAGTAGATTAGTATGATCTATTTCCATCAATGAAATAGGTACTGCTTCTTTCTGCTGCTCACACGCATCCAAGCTCTCTCTCCCATTACAGCCATAAGCTTACAACCAAAGAAGTCAGTGTATCTTACTGGCTGGTTAATGCTCTGAAAAGAATGGAAATTAGTTAATGGCATGAAATAAAACCCAAAAGTAAAATGCTTTTTTGACTAGTTACTCCTGCTAATACTTTTTTTGACAGAATTCAGTTTGTTCGGCTTCTTGATGTCACTATAAAAGTAGTCCAAGAAGAAACAGGAGTCCCAATGAAAATTCCCATGAGAAACTGTTGCATAGTACCCAATACTCAAAAATCAGGCCACCTAATGTTGTCTCAGACTGAGCCAGGTTAGCCAAAGCTACAAATCAGCGTTACAATTCTTGGTCATGGATGTGCCACTCGTTTTCCCGAAAGACACTTCTTTGTCATAAATTTTAAATGATTAATTTATTATTTTACTTCACTTCTTTATAATAAAACTACTTTTAAAAAGTATCTGCAATTAGCTTACATATGACAGTAGAGAACAATATGTATGATACTTTGCAAGGAAGGCAAGATGGTACAATTTTTTTTCTCTTCACTTTTATTGACTTTGTAATTTGAAATGGCTTTTCTCCCTTGTATAGTTCATTGATCTCCTGTTACTGTATGGCTTGAATACCCAGTAAAGAAAGGAAAACACTTCGTGCCTCTCCAGGAAAATTGTCAAAATAAAAAAAAAAAAAGTTGTTTTTATTAAATTGACTGTATTGAAGTTGACATTTTTCCTGTAAACCATCCTTGCTTCCTCTTGGTGGCCATGTCCAGAAAAAAGTAGTTGTGACAGCGCAGTTCATTTCCTTGCAGCAGACATAAATTTTTCCTCAGTTTTTTCTTGGTATTTTTATGCAAGAGCCTTTTTTCCCAAGGCTTTCTCCCTAGAGCTACATGGATGCCTCATTAAGGCCTGTTTCTGGTTGATTTGTTGGGTGGGATGTGCTGGCATCACCACCTGAGACTCTAGGAGCAGCTCTCTACTCCCACCCAAGGCTGTGCTGTTGGGTCATTTATTCTTTTTTTGAGTGTATTCACTTCCCAGGGGATAACCCGTCATACTGTGCTTCAGGACATGTATTTTTTTGGTCTCTTCTTGTCAAGGGACCTTAACTGAAGTAAGTAAATCTGCAAGTGCACCTCACACCACTTGAATTTCTCTTTATTAGGTCCTCCCGGCTTTCCCAGCAAGTCACAGCAGACCCACCACCACTGGGATGACTGATGGGGATGCCTCCATCAAGTGTGTTGACTGTTTGCATTACTGTAGAGGAGGCACTTGTGAGAGAGAAATTCATGGGCGGGGGGGCTGAAGCAATGCAGAGGCTGAGATGCTCATTTTTCAGTGAGGGAAGGGTCCTTATTCCCTGCTGTTTTACACACCCAGGGTCAGGCCTGGACTGTATCTTCTCCCACATATTTAACCTTGCCTTTATCTTTTCTAATCCTGTCCTGTTGGTTCTTGTTATTTCACTTGTTCCTTCTGCAGCAAAGATTTTTTGTCTTGGTTTCTGCCTCTTCCAAATAGTCGTGGGCTGCTATGTAAAACCTTCAAGAGGAGGAGGAGGAGAGGGGAAATGCCATTCCAGCGCGTGGCTTTGGCCTTCAGATGCCACCTGAAACATGCTCCATAATGATAATATCTCTTCCGGGCTCGCTTTCTTTTCTCCACCAGTTTACTTGTCTGTGCTCAGGACGGGCACTGGAAGCTGCATCCAAGGTCCTGCTGCTTTGTGCCTGGGACCTGGAGCAAGAAAATAGCAGCCTTGGTTCCTGCATGGGTTCCCACTCCTGGAAGGTGGCTTCAGAGTGTGGGCAGGAGTTCTGCTTGGGCTTCCACTTCGGGTCCTGGATCCCCACCCAAAAGTAGCACCTACTTATTTTCTGGGGCTGACTGTTCATTTAGTACTGATGATGATGGCGCACATACAGATGAGTTCATCTAGTGTTGCCTGGTTTTAGCGTACAGTTCTTTCATTCACACTTTTGTAGAAGTCTAAAATGGTTTTGAGTTTAAAAGTCCGTGTTGTGGTACGTAACGCCACTTCCCTTGTAAATTCTGGATGCAGGCTTTTTTTGTCAGCTCTGGAGTAGACATCTGCAGTTTGAATTTTGTTTCTTAAGTAGTGCTTGATAAGGTCAGCAGCTTTGCCTCCATGCTGATGTCACTGTTTCTCAAGATTATTTCAGTAATTTCAGAACTAACAAAAGTGTTTTCCTCCTTCCTTCTTGTCCAGTGCAGAGTGTGTTGTCTCAGGTGATTCAGGTGGAGTCCACTAACAGGAAAGACGTAAAATGTTTCCATGCGCGGCAGTGAGATCCATTGCTATTAGTGTAAATGCTTTGGCAGTGAACTTTTGAGTGTTGTGGACCCGTCTGAAACTGTGAAGGGCCTGATAGTGTGGAGTAGGTTCTGATCTGTCTGCCTGCTGCCTTATGCACCTTCTGTAAAGAGCCTAGAGAACTTGCCTTTTCTGGCTAGATGAGCTAGATGGCTGCACGGATACTTTTTTTTTTTAAAGTTGTTTTGTTTTGTTTTTACAAGACTGATCGTGTGGTATGCAAGTGAAAACCTGGTGAACAAAACATAGAGCTCCACCATCCCATTTATATGCAAGATGGTTTTCTTTTCCTGCTTACCTGTTATTCCTGCGTGAGATAGGTTTTGTGGTGGTGTTTTCAAAACTGAACTATAACACCTTTATTTTAAGACAGGAATTCCAGATGGTTTTGAGATTGGGCAAATCAATCCTTTTACAGGAAGTGTCTCATTAAAGCTCAAATCCTTAGAAGATTTGATTTTATTCTTTGGTGCTGAAATAGACTCAGTAATGTGCGTGGTTTAAAATCTGACCTATACTCAGAGCTCCAAAACTCTTTAACAGTCCTTCATCACTGACCTCAGACAACGACCATCCGTAGCAGCTCCCCATCCCCTGCAGCAGGGAGGACATCTGAGCTGATGTGGAGCTTAGAACAGGTGCAGAGCCTTCTGCAGGGCAGGGACAACAGGAATTGGCTTTTTGGGTGCATATGCCTCCATTCAGCCTCCTAAAGAAAGTAACCCTGAAATTACATTCAGAACAGCTGCTAATTAAAGCTCTATTACAATGTTAATCACATTATGCTGATGTGCCATATGAACCATTTAAAAATTGGAAATGCTTGAAATAAATTGTTCTTGAAAATTTTGTTTAATAAAACACATATTTTGAGTTCCTCATTTAATATGTTAGCTCTTTGGATAGTCTAGACTGGTGGGGATACTTGGCAGTGCCTTCCCGAGTAGCATGCACTTTGGGAGTAATCGCACAGTCAGTTTTCCTACCTTCTAGTGTCAGGTCTGCCTCTGCGAGATTGCTTTCACTGTATGAAACTATAACAGCACATGAACCTGTTGCCATGGGTTACTGCTTGCGTATTTCCAAAACCATTTACTCTGCAATCAATAGGTCTGAATAAATTTTAAAAAATTACATTACATTTAAATTACATTACGTTTTTTAAAAATACTGTATTAAACTTCGTACTTTTGCCTCCTAGTGAATCCTTAAGCAGAGCAGATACGTTCTTACAACATGTGTTTTATTTATATCGTATATAACTCAATGTAGAACCAAAAGAGGAAGGAAATTTATGAAGACTACACCACAGAAGAGATGGGGGAGGGAGAATGAAAGGAAGAAAAGCTATTATGTTCTGCCTGTGGCGTTTTTGACCAAGCAAACACAAGGCACTGAAATCCATGGTGGGACTGTTTTTCAGTGGTTTGTTTTGGGTTGGTTTTTTTTTTCCCCGCCCCCCAGTATAAGAGATTCAACAGAGAGCCTGAGTTTTGAAAAGTCATGGGAGGGGAAACTTTTTAGTGCGATTGAGATGGTGAGCACATTTGCAAAAACGAAGTGTGAGCTGTGCATCCTGTTTGGTAACAAGGAAGCGGTAAAGTTCTGCGAGCCGCTCAGTTCGTTAACACATCTGATACGGCTGTAGAAATACAAAATAGAAGCCTGTCTTATTTCTTTACCGTACAGCAGCTTGCTTTGGTGTAAGAAATACAATACTTCGGGAGTGCACCTTTTCAGTTTGGAAAGGATGGTGAAAGACTGGATACCCCTCATTCTGCATTGAGCACTTGGATTTTGTTCCCAGTTTAGGATAAAGACGATGGAGATTTATCCTCCTGTTTTTTCCCCTCTCTTTTATTAGTACCTCCTAAGCCTGTCCATCTCAAACCGGGGCAGGAAAGAATTCCTCCTGCACCTTCTCGGCCTTTGCCAGCTGATCCCAAGTCGTCGAGGAGCTTAGCACCTGGAGAGGAAGAAATACCAATATCAGCAGGAGTCAACACGCTTATTGAGAAATTTGAAAGTATTAGGTAAATATGGCTTTGCGAGATCTGCTCTAATCTCCCTTTTCTGCATTTTTAACTTAGAATATAACAATAGAAAACAATTGTCATTATCTTGTAGAAACTCCTCTCAGGATATTTTCTCTAGGAAGTGCAAAACTTGACTGACTACACAATTATTTATTTTTTTTAATATAAAACCATGTATTTCAGCAACTTCTAGTTTGTAACATATAGTTGTTCTTAAGGAGCTTAGGATCTGCTGAATTTGGTAAGTGTTCTACCAGAAACAGGTAGCCCAGAGTCTGCTTTCAGTAAGTTGACTTGATGTTGGGATTAGTTTTTGCATTATAGGATTATTGTGATATAAAATAATTGAGTTTTCTCTCTAAGATTCAATAAACTTCAGACATCCTGTTAGCTTGCTTCTTGGAGGAAGTGGAAAGTTAAATCACTATGTACTGTGAAACAACACTGTGGAGAACAGCATTTCCTCTGAAACTTTATGTATAAGAGACATTAAATAGGATAAAATATATGTATTTTGCTGTAAAACCAGCATTTTACAAACACATGAAAACTCTCTCTGAAGACCAGATCTGCCTGATGGAGCTAAGTGATTTTTTTCATAAAGAGGGAGACGGAGACAGAGCCACCGTACTGTGCCTTGGAGCATGTTATCACCTGGGTGAATCCAGTAAAGTGTCTTTCAAAAAGAAAAAAGTCATGCCTTCTTGCGCTTTAAAAACGTCCTCTCTCTGGCAGAAACTACCTTGCCCCAAAGGCTTTGTTCTGTTGAAGAATGTGAGTTCCCGTTTAAACGAACCCACAACCAAAGGCTTCTTTTAAAAGATGATTCCTCCCTCCCCAAACCTTCAAACCAGACTGTTCTTCAAGGCAACAAGGGGAGTATTAAAGGCCCAGGATGCTAGTGGTACCATTTCAGTAAAACTTATGGCTAGGGGTGGTGTGGTTTTATCTGAAGTTGTTGGGTGAATGTTATTACAGCAATGTGCATGCACTTGCCTCCTAGGGAGTCTAAGTATCGTGCAAGAAATACAACTAGAATCAAATGATAATCAGGCCCTGTCTCTTTTGGGGCACTTCTGAAACCTCTGAGTGTTAATATGAATAACTATGGTGCTTTCTTTCCACCCGCAGGCAACCTGTACATATTCTTCAAAGAAACCAGCTAAATTTAGCTCTAAAGATGGAACCTGGCCTGGACTCATCCAAACAACCAAGCTCATGTGACTGTGACATGGTGGCTTCCAGCGGCTCTTCCACAAATGAAAAAAGTGAACCGGATGAAAATGAGCCAGATGTACCATGCAGTGCAGATATATCTAACACAGACATAATGAAAATTAAAGAGCTAAGCATAGGCGATAACAAAAGCCATGACAACTGTACTGCTGTGACTGTGAGCAAAGAGCCCTCTGGAGAGCTTGGCAATAAAGACTCAACTGCAGAACTGAACGGTAATGGTAAAATTCCCAACAGAGACAGTGGCATCGACAGTCCTTCTTGTAGCGTGGCAGGGGAATCTTTCCCCAGTGACGACGGTGCAGAGCAAAAGAAGCCCAGTGTGGCTGGGAACCCAGGGGAGATGGAACCTGACAAAAAGGGCACCAAGCCTTCCTCTGCAGAGCAGAAGAGAGACTCCACACAGGATGAAGACAGTGACATTGATGAAGGAAGCAGTGAGGAACAAGAGACAGCAGAAGTGCCAAAGTTAGAATATTTGGATGTAAACAAGGTAAGTAGTTTATTTGTTACTGTTAAGTGCTCTGAAACCAGTTCCTGACTCTGGCCAGAAATCCCTTGCATCACTTTCATACGTTGTTTGGGTTTTTTGTTTATTTGGTTTTACGTCAAAGGATGATGACAGTCATTTTAATTTCCTGCTTGATGCAGGTCATAACTTGTTCCTGACCTAGATAGTATCTGTTAGAAAGGTTCCCAGTCTTGATTTAAAAGGTTTCATGTGAGAGAATCCATCACAGCCAGGGGTAAATTGTTAAAATTTAAGTGCTTTGTAGGTAAAGATTCACACCTTGTGTTTCTTGTTTGGGTTTGCCTAGGTTCATCTTCTAGTTGTTAGAACGTGTTGTTTTCCATGGGGCTCCATGATAAGCAGAGGGCTAATTGGCTAGTGCATCTTGCAGGGTCAGGGCTTTGCATCCTAGGTAGGACATGTGTGATGGAAATATCTTCTAACAGTAATTTATTTATTTTTTTACACAAAGCTCCTGCTTCTGTTGGCGTGACTACTTTTGAGTGCAAAGAAGTTGTTTTGAGGGTAGTTATATCAAATTACTCTTCAGGAAACTGTAGCTAGAAGAGATTTTCTTTGAATCCAGAGTAATGTAGTCCAGGCTGTTGTGTATTTGCTGCAGCTGTATGAGACTAATGACATCTTCCTTTGATTATTTATCAAGACAGTTAGTTTTAGAAATAGTGATGATAGAATGGGTTCGATTTTTTCAGAAAAAGAAAACAGAAGATGCTTTGAGCAAAATGTCTGCAAAATATTCCACTTTTTGTTTGGTGGAGTTTTTTGTTTGTGTTTGAGCTTTTTGCTTTTTTCTCCCCCCCCCCACCCCCCCCACCCCCAGCCATCATGACAGTAAAGTTAATATGCTGGATTTTTGTTTTTGTAAAGAATATGATGAGCATTAGCAACTAATGAACTGTAGCTAGTGAACTGCAGTGTTAACACCTCAGTTTGTACAAATTGGGTGGTTCTGTTGAAATCACCAAATATCTTGATTTGTGTCTGTCAAGAGCTTGTCCCTTGGGAAACGTGGCAGTTAAAATTCATTCAGTAGCATCTGGGTCAAATTGGCCAGTGACTATTGAAGAGTGAAGAAAAAAGCACATGGGCATGTGGTGTGCAAGAAGTTCTGTCTGTCAGAGTTGACAAGTACAGTTTTAGAATACAACGGATGCTCTGTGGTGTCCCCTTTTTTCCAAGAATAGAAGACAGCCTTATGAGGCAAACATACCTACAGGAAGGTAGGAAAAAGGCCCAGGCTTTCTCTCGTGAGTGCATTGCTTTATGCTGCCATTCTTCCTGCTGCTTTATCTCAAGCTCAGCCTGGTGTGATTGGACACAAGTTCAGACACTGCCTTTGTAGCCTGGGACTCTCCAGTCCCTTATTGCTGTGCTGCTCCTTCTGCAAATTCGGTGAATGTCGATCCCACCAGGTGTAGTGTGAGGTTAGTCAGAGGGAAGTGGAAAGCACCCAGCAGACTAGGAAGCAGTGAGGGCTGCATGAACCAGGTCTGTTTGGCCAAGCCCAACTGCTTTCTGTAGATGGGGAGGATGTGATCTCGTTTGCCTCTGCCAGTCTGCAGTCCCACCTGGCAGCTGGTGTGGATTCAGGAGGAGGAACCCATCACAGAATCACAGGATGGCAGGGGTTGGAAGGGACCTTTGGAGATCATCTAGTCCAACCCCCCTGCCAAAGCAGGTTCAACAAAAGCAGGTTGCACAGGATCACGTCCAGGCAGGTTTTGAATATCTCCAGAGAAGGAGACTCCACAACCTCTCTGGGAAGCCTGTTCCAGTGCTCTGGCACCCTCAAAATAAAGAAGCGTTTCCTCATGTTCAGATGGAATTTCCCATGTTCCAGTTTGTGCTCGTTGCCCCTTGTCCTCTTGCTGGGCACCACTGAAAAGAGTCTGGCCCCATCCTCTTGACACCTGCCCTGTAGATATTGATAAACATTGATGACATCCCCTCTCAGTCTTCTCTTGTCAAGGCTGAACAGACCCAGGTCTCTCAGCCTTTCCTCATCAGAGAGGTGCTCCATTCCCTTGATCATCTTCGTAGCCCTCCGCTGGACTCTCTTCAGCTTGTCTGTCTTGAACTGGGGAGCCCAGAACTGGACAACCATCAGTCTGTCCCACCTCCTTGAGAGCCAGGGAGGACACCCTTTGCCTTGGCACTGCGTATGTCAGACATGACTGCCCGGGCATGGAAGGCTGCGGTGCAGGTTGCCTTGGGCTTGCACAGGAGTAAATCTGTGGCAATAGGAGTCAGGGGATGCAGTGGGACTGCAGGGTCTGCACTGCCAGAGGAGACCTCTGTCTTTAACTTGTACGCAAGAATTTAATGGGAGGTCAGCAGGAAACATCTTAGTGATGGAAACTCCGATTAACACCTGTATATTAGCATCTGTTAACACAACATCCATTGATGTCTGGTATCTCTTCAGCAGTCCGCAGGTGAAAGCTTGTTTACATCTCAAATGGGCTGATAAAACACAGAGTTACGAGGTCATACTTCTCTTGTCGAATGCTTGATGAATTTATAACAGAGATCTCTAGTGGAAGATTTTTTTTGTTTTCTTATTAGTCTTATTCCTGAAGTGCATTTATGTGATGCACTTCAGATTCTTCCTTGGATTTTGACTTGATTTCACCTTCAAAAAGGCTTTTTTGACACTGACCAAGCTACACTAAGTTAGCTTGTTTTGCAGCCACGTGGAGGGGGAAGGCTTAGAGATTTGCTGCCTCTTCTGTAGCTTAAGGATTGTGCCCTCTTCTGGGGACATGGTGTGTGAAGCCGATTTGTGTGTTAGGTGTCCACATCATCCTCCCACTCTCTCTGCTTTGATTCTGTTGCAGATTTGGGGCACTATTGATGAAGGGTTAGGGTAAAGGGCCACGGCTTCCAGTGAGGAGAGCCAGCGCAATTCAAAGTTGCTTGTTCGGTGGTTATTCTTAGGCTGGAAGTTCACACCACCCTTGACAAAACTGGTAATTTTCCAGAAAACAAGGTACCTGCCCCGCTGGAAGGAAGAGAAGAGAGTTCAGTCAGCACCAGCTGCTGGCATGAGAGCTGGGGAGACCCCAGCTCCTCGAGAAAGCTTTGTCTTGGGAGCCAGCATCTTTTTCCTGCTTTCCCCTTCCCACCCCTAGTACCAGGCTTTGCAACTGCACGATGGAGGTAACCAGCGCTCACATTAAATATGCAAGTTTCCAGAAAGCTTTGTTGTAGTTGGAGGTGGATGCATAAGAAGTACAGCTGCAGAATGATTTAATGATGGCTCAGTAACTCCTAGGATATCAACTTAAGTGAAGCTCATGAATAAACATAAGTAGGAAAAAAAAACAGATTTGCTTTTTTCTTCTCTAATTTTCTACTTCAGATATCTCTCCATCTCCCGCCCGAGCTTTCACACATCCCATGGCTAGTGAAGTAACATTGCCTGATATATGACTCACATTGTTTTATTTAGTCTAGGTTTAGCTCTGCAGTGTGATGTGGCTTCCTTTGGGAGTCTGCAGCAGCTGCAGTCTAACAGGTCTCACTATTACCACACAATTATTGCAATATGTTTTAAAATCTCAGGAGTGACTTGCTGGGATTTCCAGTTATCTTTCATCAAAAATAAAATGAACAAGGGGAGCTTATTAGTTTTGATAATGTCTCAGAAAATGTCAGGAGCTCCAAGAACTGAGGCATGTTAGCCTTGATGGTTACAAAAAAAAGAAATTACATAAAAGTGAGACTGAGGGGCTGTTGTGCTCTGTAGTCATATACCCAAGGCTTTTGCCAGCTGACTGGGAGCAATGGAGTAATGCTTCTGAGATGGCTAACACTTCCTCATATCTTTTTATTTAGATGTTTTTCACTAAGAGTAATATGTGCTCATTAATA
Source organism: Burhinus bistriatus (assembly GCA_013397275.1). Lineage (NCBI taxonomy): Eukaryota > Metazoa > Chordata > Aves > Charadriiformes > Burhinidae > Burhinus > Burhinus bistriatus. Next base: position 221,578 of record VYXH01004264.1, read on the forward strand.
ATCACCAAAAAATGCCTTTCTCCATCTGTCCTGCTTCCTGCTGGGTTAAATAGTAATAATGAAGTCCCACTTGGGCCTTGTACCAGTCACTGACACACACTTCCGTTCTGCCTGTACGGAGCTGGAATTTCACTTCTGATTTCATTGTACAGTTTGTGTTGGAAAATTTGGCCTGCAGTGCTGCAAGTCAGACCTTTGGGTAAGATTATCTCCATGTATGTTCTGGAAAAAAAATTGCATAGGTCCATGTTTTAGTCATAATGCTGGTTAAGAAAAATGAGATATGTTCTCATCATCTTTTTTTTTTTTTTTTAAATACCCTAAGGAAAATAAGATCTCAATACAACAAAGATGACAACCAAGCATAGGATAACTTTTCCAAGTTGTTTTCAGCATTTTTGAGTAGGAAGTTGTCTATAATCTTTCTGGGACTTTCTGCATTCTTTGTAGGGGTGACTGGTGGGGTTTTAAAGCATAACCGTATATGATTTTAACCTAAGCTGTATCCCAGCAGATTGCAAGATTCACTGAAAGCCTCTCTTGATAGACATGCTAACTGAATATGGTTGCGCACACCAGTTATATGAAAAGTGGTTGCTGCAGGGTATTGCCCAAGTTTTCTCATATCAAGCCTTTTTTTTTTTTTTACTTTAGATTTTTGTTTCAAATTTGCTTTTCGTGATAGCCAAGTTAGTCTTTGCATCTATGAAGCCGTGGCCCAGGTGTGCTGGGCAGGCTCCAGCCGGCTTGGTAAGTGGGTTCACAGGAAGCAGTGATGTACTTGTGGCCATTTACGTGCACAAATCAGCTCAGCCTGTGCCAGTCCCCAGTTCGTATCTGGAGTCGGAGTATTTCAGGTGCAAACGTGTTCCCACCACAGATGTGAATCTGACCTTTATGAGAAGCTGGTTCCATTTGTTTTCAGGCTGGTGTTTCCTTTTTCTTTAAAATGTTTTATGGGCAGTTACAGCTGGAAATGAAGTTTTGAACCTTCCACAAAGAAGTGAAAGAGCATTGTGCGACTTCTTCGAGCACTGGAGTGAGTTTCCTGTGTCGTGAAGTCAACACCTACCACTTCCCTTTTCTCATCTTGCTTGTCACCCCGCCAGCTAAACTGTTTTATCAAGACCCTGCAGTAGATGCACAGTTGCAGCATACGGCTGTGGAGGACAGTCCTAACGAGCCGTGGCCGTGCCGAGCCGTCAGTCAGCAAGCGCCTTGGGCAAAGCAGGAGGGAAATGCTTGACCAACCTGATCTCCTTTTACGACCAGGTGACCCGCCTGGTGGATGAAGAAGTGGCTGTGGATGTTGTCTACTTGGACTTTAGTAAGGCCTTTGACTCAGTCTCCCACAGCATTCTGCTAGAGAAGCTGGCAACCCATGGCTTAGACAGGTGTACTCTTTGCTGGATTAAAAACTGGTTGGATGGCCGAGCCCAGAGAATTGTGGTGAATGGCGTTAAATCCAGCTGGTGGCAGGTCTCAAGCGGTGTTCCTCAGGGCTCAGTTTTGGGGCCAGCCTTGTTTAATATCTTTACTGATGATCTGGACGAGGGGATTGAGTGCACCCTCAGTAAGTTTGCAGATGACACCAAANAGAAGAGATCTTATTGGTCTCTACAACTGCCTGAAAGGAGGTTGTAGTGAGATGGGCGCTGGTCTCTTCTCTCAATTAACTAGCGATAGGACAAGAGGAAGTGGGTTCAACTTGTGCCATGGGAGGTTTAGGCTGGACATTAGGAAAAATTTTTTCACTGCAAGAGTTATCAAACATTGGAACGGGCTGCCCAGGGAGGTGGTTGAGTCACCATCCCTAGAGGTGTTTAAAAATCATGTAGATATGGTGCTTAGAGACATGGTTTATTGGCAGACCTGGTAGAGTAGGGTCAATGGTTGGACTAGATGATCTTAAAGGTCTTTTCCAACCTAAATGATTCTATGATTCTATGAAATATATTTGCAAGAATGGAACAGCGTAAAATCTGCATAGGGTGGAAGACTACAAATATTTTACATTGCTGTGTCATTTATGTGCCTCGTACATGGCACGTTGTTTTTCCAGGGCTTCATTAGTAGGGGTAAACAAGCTTCACTGCTGTGACTTAAAGACTTAAGTAAGACTGTTATGTGAGGAATATAATCCACATTTGAGTTTTCAAATTTGTTTTACTTTTCTTTTAGAAACACAGACTATGAAATATCTCGTTCTTAGTGAACTGAATTACAGCTCAGGCTTTGCTAAAGCTGTCCTGCTGTGGCGCAAAATAAGGTTAGAAGAATGGGACTGCCTCACGTTTAATTAATCTACTATTTCATTTAAAAGGTTATGTCTATTGAAAGGCAAATATGTTGCAAATTAGTATGAAAAGCGTGCCTATCTCTGCCACTAGCAGAAACAGCAACTGAAGATAGAGGCACTCTTTAAAACTGAGCTCAAGCTGAGAAGTCTGTTCAGCCGTTGTTTGGTATTTAAGCAGATGTCAGCAAGTTTTTTTGAAATATAAACTAAGATGCAGATGGTGAAGGTCAGGAGGTTAAAAAGTGCCTGCACTATGTAAAGATTTACTTCTGAGAACAAATGTATTCGGTTGGAAATAATTATTTTTCAAATTCTAAATTCAAACAAATCAAAGGATGCTCTTGGCGACAGGTGTGCTGGCCTGATTACGTCAGAGCCTTTCGTTCAGGCACTCTTCTGCACCCAACAAAACTGGCAAATAAATCCTTTCTCAGTGAGAAACCCGTGTAGTTACTGGAATTTGAATGACCAGCGATGCCTTTCGTTATAAGCTGTAGTATGTTGCATTTGCTCGTAACAAGTTCAAAGTTTTGTTGTTCTGTGGTTTATTTTTTTTCTTTCCCCCTAAAGATTAATATATATCACGTGAATGATTGGAGCAGGATGTTGTGTAGCATGTTAGAATAGCTGAAAAGAGTATTTGAGTTTGCTTGTAATGATTTGAGTCGCAGGTAGGCAGTGTACGTGTCAAAGCTTTATTCATGGCGTGGTTGTCCGTCTCCAGGTTTGTGCCTAGAAAGACAGGGGTTGCTTTAAAGGAAGACTGATGCCGTTTCAATATCAGAAAAGCTCTTCACTTCCTTCAGTTAATACTTCTATCATGGAACTGTGGGTACTTCATACTAAGTGGTACCTCATTTCGTGTAGGGTAACTGGGGGTCTGGTTTGTTTGAATTCATGGCTAGCTCTCAAAAGTCTTCGAGGTCTCTCAGTTGTATTGCAGTTTGCCTACACGTGGGGAGGGTTTATCTAAATTTTTCTCATCAGCTGTGTTTAGAAACAAAACAAGATGATGCTGAAAAAGCTTAAAGAGAGCATTTAATTGACGTTTTCTAACAATCTGCTCATGGCCAGCAGGGTTATGTCTAGAAATGCCTGCCACAAATGCTAGCAAGTGCAAAGATAGATGTTTGGGATAGAAAGTGCTGCTGCTAGTGAGGGGCCCAGGTGCTTCCTGAACTGGAAACAGCCCTGCGTGTTTAAGAGAATTCAGCTGGACTTGTACTCCATGGATTTGTCCAGTCCTTTTGTGAACCTGCATGAAGGTTTACCGTCTGCAGTGACATGTTGCTCGAGGTAGCAGCTCTTGGTCTTGAAGCAGCACCTCCATAATTTTATTTGATGCTCTTTAGTTTTCCCATGGAAGAAACAGGGAAAAACTGCACCCAGTTGATGCTCTCTGTTCCATTAATCATTTGTACATCTCCCTTACCTTCATCACAGTTGTCTCTTTTGTCCACATCCAGCCCAGTAAATTTTCCCTACATTTGATCATCCTTGCTGCCTCTTTTGGATATTCGTGTTCCTGAAAACAAACCAGCAAGCCCTCAGTTCTGGACCCTAGTTTTGGTTTGGTTATATGTAAGCATGGTGTTTAAAGTCTAGACCCTTAAAAAGGCATCTAGAGTTTGTCAGAAAGCTAAAGCCTGTATCCTAATAATTCAAGTATTTTTAAGGACTTATAGAGCAAAGAGTCTATGTAGCTTTTGGCTAAACTGGGAATGAAGTCAGTGCTTCATAACTGCATTCAAGATTTTTAATTAGTCCTTTCTCATAGTATTTTTTTAAATGAGCTTTTTTAGTGAAAGACTTCACTGAATCACCTGGGTTACATCGCTGAAAATTCTTTCCAGGGAATTGGCTGGTGTTTAAAGCTGCACAAAAATCTTAGAAATGTGCCGTAGCGAGTAATGCTGCACTGGCCAGGGAGAGAAATCTATGGCCAAACAGGTCTGGTTTCTAGTTTTCTTTTTAGTCACAGGACCTGAATCCAAAAAGGAGAACAGTTGATTTACAGTCTAGTGCCTTAGTTACCAAATAGACTGAACGTATTTCCAGATTTGGAGGATTTCTCTGGTTCTTTATAGAAAAACATAATGAACTAAAGTGATGTCCTGACTAGCCATTGACTGCATTACTAATTGCTCTTTCAGCAAATAGCTTTAAAAATCTCTCTGGAGCAAACTGGTCCTTTGATGAGGGATGTGGAGCAGATTCTGAAGTGTGTTAACCTCCTTCACTTCAGGCTTCTCTACTGGCAAGGAATTTGGCTCACTGAGAAAATGGAAAAATGAACAGATGATGAAACTTGGGTTTGTAGATGCACGTGGATTGTGTTATTTGTAACTTTTTTTTTTCAGTGTACAGAGCCCCAAAAGCTATTCAACATCGCAAATGAACTGCTACATACAGAAGAAGCGTATGTTAAAAGACTCCATCTGTTGGACCAGGTAATTTAATTTTGAATAAACTCTGCTTTCTTTTCTGTGGGAAGCAATGATGTCTCCTGTTCATCCTCTAACTTACAGCCCAACAGCATGAAAATGGTGTTTATAGGTGGAAGATGGAGTTTGCTTGCCAGGCTGCGTGCCATGGGTCCCAGAGGTAAGCTTTTGGCAAGTGGGTTCCCTGAGCTGAGAATTAGGATGTTGGAAAGAGGAATGGCAAAGCAGCAGCCGAACATACGGACGCCATCGGCATTCAATTCCTCCCTGAGCATATGTGGAGAGGAAATCACGGGGAAGCTGAAGGCACTGAGGAATGATGCAATCTGTGATTGCTCTGTAATGTGCAAGAGGTTTGAGTTTTATTAAAATCAGGCCACACGGGTCAGCCTTGTGCTCACAGCAGATTATTTCTGGGTTTTTTTACCCACTGTGTTTCATAATTGTCATCCATCGTTGTTTACACATGGGGGTAAAGTAAAACTGGTGTGATGAGTCTGAACTTCCTTCCACATAAACATCTACACAGTTCGGGCATTTCTTTAATTATCTCAAAGAAAAAATTACATGAATGTTCAGGAAAGAAGTCAAAATGAGGATAAGTCACATTGCTAACCACGTGTTTTTAAAAATGAGGGAAAAAAAGAAAAGAAAATTGTCACCTTGCTAGAAGTCTTGTTAGAAGCTGTAACTTGCAGAGCCCTCTACCCTCCAGCTCTAGGACCTCTATGGAAGACTTCCCAATGTTTGCTTTGGATGAGTAGAGACTGTTTCAAGACCTTAGAAACCTAAGGAATGTCCTTCCCTTTTGTTCAGTGCAGTGTAATTTTTCCCACAGAGAAACAAAATAATCACATAGTGTATTTTGCTGCATGTAAATAGCAGTAAGTGCTCTTCAGGGACTGGTTGTTCTTTGCAACTTGCACTCCCAAATGCAAGATGTCAGTAGTTTCAGTCTTTTTCGACTTACCTCTCAGATTTTTCTAATTTACATCTATGGCCCATAGTCATAAATCTAACCCTAATTGACAGTGGGCTTATGTTTTGTGAACCTCCTGAAAAGACGCCAAGGACTGACTACCAGAACTCAAAAATTGTAGCTGTGTTCTAAGGCAGTCAGCTTTGTAATATTGCAATCTAAAGCCAGTGTGTTTAGGATTGTTTTTTCTAAATATATGGTTGTACTGTCTTATTGTCTTATGCAGGTTTTTTGCACTAAGTTGTCAGAAGCAGGTATTTCATCTGAAGTGATAACAGGCATCTTTTCAAATATTTCCTCCATCTATTGTTTCCATGGACAATTTCTTCTTCCTGAGCTCAAAACAAGAATTACACAAGAATGGTGGGTAACTGTCATTACAATTATTTTAAAAATACGTTTCCAAGAAACTATAGCAACCATAAGGCCTGGTCTAATTCCAAAGTTTTTAGTTGTTTAATGCAGTAGTTCACTTGTTATTTAATACATTAGTATGGAGTCTCTTAAGCATTTCTGAATACAGGAACAGACCTGAGTACTCAAAATTTCTAGAGTATATTGTGAGAATTTTTTCCATCCAAAGTATTGCCCGAGCTGTTTTCCTTATTGTATTTTCACTCTCCTATTATTGCAGTAATATGAAAATGCAGTACTAGGAAGGAAGACGCTTGCTTATTTTGGCCCCACTGTGACGAATTAAAAAAGCACAGTTACTTCTTGAAGAAGGAAAATGCATCGTCATATCACAGTCTAGGCTTTGCGAGTGATGTTGGAGACTTCATGAAAAACATCCATTTCGTATTTTCTGTAATGAATTTTGTTATGGTTATATAAAATTTAATGTTAAAATTAGCATTATAAAAGCAAACCAATGGAAATTCCGGACAGATAAGAGAGATGACTTCGTATCTATAGCTCTGCTTATGTCTGTTATGCAACCACTTCTGTTGCTGAACACCACAGCATTGCACAAGTTTTTAGTCCAGAACTTGTTGGCCTTCTGTTGTAGGAGATAATAAATATTATTAGTTACAGTGTATATGTACTTTCTTTAAGAAAATTGATGTGGGTTGGTTGTTTTTTTCAGTGAGTAATAATGGTCAAATACCAATTAAGATTTGGGAAATGTAATTAAAGTTGTAGATAACACAGAAAGGCAGTGCTAGCTAGAAAGGGTAATTGTAAGGCAGACCTGGGAAACTTGATTTGAGCTGACATGCTGGCTGCAGCAGAAGGTGCAGACAGTGCTGACACGGCACCTTTCCAGGTATCTTAAATGATGAAGACAAGACCAGAGTTCACATCTGTCTTGGCTGAGTCCAGTCTTCACATAGTTCATCAATAACCCGAAGGAATAAATGAGTCTCAGCACCTTTGCACCTGACTTGCATTTACAGGGCCAGCCATAATAAAAGGGGAGGAGAACTGGAGAGTTTGGACGTCAGAAGAGGGCAGAAGCTTGTTAAAAGGCTAAAGGGGGTCTAGTGCAGTCAGACTGCAAAGTCGGGAGTTCAGCAGGAGAGAAGAGCTGGGGGAAAAAAAGCTGGCTCTCAGCCTGGCTGTAGATTTGGAGGAGACAAAGATGCGTTGCTACCACTGCTCCCAGCCTGAAGGGGTCTCCAGGCAAACATACGTCTGGACCCCTGGGACTACCCAGCTGAACTTAGAAATCTCTTTGCGTTAAAACCTCTTCAGATATTTGGCTATGGTGGAAAAGATTTTTAAAAAGTAAAAGTTTCCCACAAGATTTTGTGCTGGACAGCAGAGATATATAGATGTTTCTTTAACAATGCGTAGTCAGTTTGAATCTGATCTGCACTTAAGAGAGGTGGGGGCAGAAATATCATCCTTTGTACATCTGGATGGATGGTTAAGGTTTCATCTAGGGTACCATATAGATTACTATAAACTAAACTTAGCCTGAAATATCTTGATTGTTTATGTGTTTATGTGCTTGTGTATGTGGGAGACAACTGTGAAAGTCTTACAGTTGTGTTTTCTTTCTGAAGGCAGTATTGATTTCCAGAGATTTCAGTACTTACCTGTCTCTTTCCGGTAGGAACATCAACCCACGGCTAGGAGACATCCTACAGAAACTGGCTCCTTTTCTGAAGATGTATGGAGAATACGTAAAGAACTTTGACAGGGCAATGGACATGGTGAACACATGTATGCAGAGGTCCTCTCCATTCAAAGATGTTGTGCAGAACATACAGGTAAGCTCTTAATTGGCATAATATGGCTTGGAGATCCTCATTTATTTGCAGGGTTTTTTTTTCCAGTGCTCGACACACAGTGTTTAGCTACAAGATAATACTGCTGTAATAGTAAAAACATACAGTTTTAGTGGCAGTCCTGTCTTCTCTTTTGCAGTGTGACACAGGTTTTTTACATAGGTAGCTTTTTCTGCGCTCACCTATTTAAGAGGAGTACCAGAAGTTGCAGAATGAAACTTTGCCATTGGCCCGGCAGTTCTGACTGTGAACATGTCCGTTTATAAACTGTTTTAGATTTCTCTTCCTCATTACTAATTTTAATTGCTTTTTAATAAAGACATTTTCATTCTGAGCTGGGTGTGTTTGAGTTTGGGCATGTCACTGGTAGCATCTGCTGTTGGTTTGATTTTGCTGAGGCTCACGAAGTGGCACGCAACTCTTGGGGATCACAGCTCTGCAGGAGGATGCTTAGCATGGATTTTCATGTGTTTTCTCTTAATTATACAAAAAGCTACACAGGGAGGAGAGAAGAGCTCTGCGTAGGCTGGCGTATCCCTGTAAAACCTCTCTCTCCCGCTCAGGCCCTGTCCAGCTGAAGGGATGCGGCAGGCTCCAGCAGGCTTGCAAGCCCCACTCCACCAGGACTGGGAAAGTAAATCCTGTCCTTTGAGAGGGGAGGGCTGGCAGGGAGTGGGTTAAGCTGAGGATGGAGCGCAGCTGCCTGCCCTAAATGGGAGGATTGTGGCTGGGCCAGCTGTCTAGAATCAAGTAATCCCCCAGCAAGCTGGGAGAGGAGAGGCCCTGCGCGGAGGGTCAGGGCTGCCAGCCGGCCAGGACTCAGACAGAAGCTTGGAGGAGCAGGAACTGAGGAAGGTCCTCTCCTACCAGGCTCTTGCTCCACGTACCCTTTTCTTAACCTTTTTGTGTCTGAACCCAGCCTGATCTCACCGAGGTTCTGCACAGCAAGCGCTATAAAAAAAAGTGTACGGGAGTTTTGCTGTCTTCAGTTTGTGCCAAGCCGCTGATATGGCTTTCTGAAGTGAAAATCAGTTAGTGACTGTTTTCCCTACAGCACAGGCATCTGCCTGCCCTAGAATTCATCTGTCTCTTCTCACCACCGAACTACAAACACAAACAATTTGTGCTAGCTGTCAGTCTGCAAAACTGGTCTGCAGCTGTCCGAGACCATGGGTATTTCTGCTGTTGCTTCAGAAAAATGTTGACAGGCAGTATGAACGCAGGCACTGTACAGAGAAGATGCGGTTCTGAAGCCTACTGACCACAGTATTTCACTGTAGGTTATTTTAGCGGCAGCATCACAGCACCTTTTGCTTCTGTCAATGCCTGTAGCTGCAGGAGGTAAAGATTTGACCCGGAACACTTAGTCCACTCATCTCACCCATCTCAGTGCTATCAAAAGCCACGGGTACTTTTCAAAATACCAGTTGAAATCTGTTGTGATCCTGCAGTAATGTACTGTCCACCTATGCTGTGAATGGAAGAGTTATACAGGTGAAGGCGTTAACAATTATTAATTACGCTCAACTGGGGAAAACAGAAAGCAAAAATCACATGGTACTTATAAGTGCATGTCTGTGACTTAACAAGTTTACTTTAGCTGACCTTGATGATAAACATACTATTTGGTTCACATCCACCTACTGGGGCCAAAATTTGATAGTTGGTGAGTTTATTAGGACTTTTCTTTTGTCAACTTTCTCCTTATGCCATCACGTAAGTACTTTTAAATATATATATCTGTGTTTTGGATTGTCACATGAATTAAACACAGAATAAACATTTATCCTTCCTGTAGTAAAGTCATTTTAATTACAGTGTAAACTCTGTAAACTATTTCAAATTGCATAGCATTAAACTTTTCCTATTTGGAACAGTTTATTTTTTCACTGCTGACTTTTTAGAGATATATAATTGGAACATGAATACAGCTGACGTGAGCCTTGAAGTGCCTTCCTCCTCTGCTTCCCTATTGCTGTTCAATGTTAAGGTTCATCCTATTGCAGGAATAAAAAGACAATGGAGAAGATTATAGTAAGTGGATTTGGGAATATAAACCACGTGCTAATATGCAGTAGGGCAGTTCTGTGTCCCTTTTAGTTCTTCCTGGAATCTCTAATTCTTTCCATCCCAGTTGTATTTTCTGGGAAATGTGGTGCTGTAAAACTCTGAGAGATAATAAATTTACTTCATCTCCTATAAACAGAAATATTGTTCACTCTGCTACACTGTGACAAGATATCTTTAAAAGCAAATTTACATCTTTGAATTTCTGGAAGGATAGCTAATATTTTTCTGTCAGACATTCAGCTCATTATCTTCAGGCTTTGCTTTGAGAATCGGGCGAGTCAGCAGTGTGTCATGGGCTGTAATATTTCTGAGGAAAATTGCAAATACCTGAAACAAGTGCCTTTCTCTGAGAAAAGCATACTGAAGTTAATGTGGTTGTTGAGGGGTTTCTTACACTAGAACAGACCAAGACATGGCATTAGTGAGCTCACGTAAAAATAATGCTATGGAGAAGAGCATATGTGTACGTATGTGGTTAACACACTGATGTGGGATTCAGGAGTCAGATTACATCGCTAACAGAAACTTCCTGTGTGCTTTAAAACAAGTTACTTATTCTTACTGTGTTTCTCATTTCTCTTCCCCTCTTTTAAATAGAAATAGCCTTTCACTTCATAGGGATCCTATGAAAATAAATACACCGCAACACTCAGTACTGTTGCAAGCAGAGCAGATCGGTGTCTTATCGGGTAAAATTTAGTGTAGTCAATCTCAAGCCTAGCCACCTACTTGGTCAAGTGACAAAAAAAAAAAGAGAATTTGAGGCAGTTCTGTCTTCAGAGGTGGTGTGTGAGCAGTGTATCTGCTGCTTGTACAGTAAGCTCTAGCAAGCAATACATCCCCATGGGGTTTCTGATTTTGTATAGTCTTTGGGGTGGAAGACGCTGCAGAGGGCCATGGATGGGAAGGACTTTTCTGAGCCTGTGAAGAAACACGCAAAATCTAAAAGAAGGTTGTTGGATATCTGCAGAAAATGCCAGACATGGGACAAAGGTGAAACCTGTCAGCTCTGGTATCTGCTGGAGGGTACGAAGGCTCTACAAAGGGATATGGACAGGCTGGATCGATGGGCCAAGGCCAGTGGTGTGAGGTTCAACAAGGCCAAGTGCNCGATAGGACAAGAGGAAATGGCCTCAAGTCGCACCAGAGGAGGATTAGATTGGATGTTATGAAAAATCTCTTCATCGAAAAGGTTGTCAAACATTGGAACAAGCTGCCCAGGAGGTATTTAAGATTTGTAGATATGGTGCTTAGGGACATGGTTTAGTGGTGGACTGGATAATGTTAGGTTTACGGTTGGACTTGATGATCTTAAGGGTCTTTTCGAACCTAAATGAGTCTATGATTCTATGATACCTTGAGATGTTGTTCTACACTCCTCTAACTGTGTGTGAATGGTCATTTTTCATTGCTGTTTAACACCAAAGGCAGGAACGAAACCAAACCCTTCTGTGTTTGTTTTCTCTCCATTACAGAAGCAGGAGGTGTGTGGAAACCTGACATTGCAGCACCATATGCTTGAGCCAGTGCAAAGGATTCCTCGTTATGAGCTTCTCCTAAAGGACTATTTAAAGAAACTTCCAGAAGAGTCTCCAGACAGGAAAGATGCTGAAAGTACATGTAAACTCCTCTCTGTCTAATGAGCACAATAAAATCTTGGAGAGTTTTTTCTTCACATGTTCAGATACTTTCAACTAGGGTGATGGTAGAAATGGAGATTTGAATTAATCAAATTATTCCCAAACATAGCACAAAGGGATTTTGAATGCTCTTAGAGTAAAGAAGAAAAGGGTTGATATGTCAGCTCCAGGAATGAAGGGAGCTTTGGCAAATACACAATAACAAGTTTGTAATGGTAGAACATCTGGCATTTTTATTTAATCCATTGTGTGGCCAAGGACAAATACAGGAGCATATCCTTGCAGTAGCCGGAGGAAGAAAATAAGAATGGTCTTATATGTTTCCCTAGGAAAGCAGGTTAGACTCTGTTAACCCCCAAAAACCAGGAGAAATGGACTTCTGTTGTTTTTGGGAGTTTGTGATCTTGACCAAAAGAGGGTTCATGTTAGCACACAAGCCCTGTTTTAGGAAAACACTCTTAAAAATATGCTTGTGAAGACTTAAGTGAGACGTAAGTTAACTTTTAGGAGAGAAAGATTAAACATTTAGATGCACATGGACCAGCTGAACATGCAGAAGTGTGTATATTAACTGCTTATAAGCATTCCTTTTAGTTCATGGAAGGAAAAAATACAGACCTTGCTTTTGCAACAGGAATTTTGCAGGAAAAACACTAATCAGGGAAGTGAAAAGAAACCCCACGGTGCTATTAACAGATATAATCCAGAGAATGCATAACTGTTGCTACCTTTTATTTGCAGAATCTCTGGAGCTCATATCTACGGCAGCAAACCATTCAAATGCAGCCATCCGAAAGATGGTGAGTAGGAATTGCGTAATGGAATTGTGATCTGACTGAAGCACTTGGTTGAACCGATGGTCCCCCATTGTAATAGGCTCAGTAAAGTAGGCTGGGGAGAATTTTTAAATACAGTAAGTCAGGCTTTAAACATCAGTTGGATATCTGAGTTCTTGTTATCATAAATGATCCTGTTGAGGTTACCATGGGTTGTTGGGTCTAAATTTCACTTTCCTTGTTCTAAGGACCCAATGGGTTGAAAAAGGAGATCTTCATAAAACACAGTATTTGCTTTTCGTTGAAAAAAGTGGAACGTATTCCAATTAGGTCCATTCATAAGGTGTCCTTGCAGATTTTCACACTAGTTTTTTAGTCTTACAGGACTACACCAGAATGGAGGTTGTTTTGGTATGATTTTGGCTCATTATAAATGCACAGAGTGTGCATTTACTCTGTGTCAGTAGCTTTGGTAAGCTATACTTCTAAAGCTGAGCAGTCTGAGACTGTGGAGATTTTGAATGTTAGCATGTTTTATATATAGAACAGCTAGTACATTACCATTAAAGTAAATGGACTTTATAGTTACAGATGTTATCTCTTTTGTGCACCCAAGTGCCTCAGGAGCTTGTATATCTAATAGATCTGAAATGCTATGTATTAGGCCTAAAGCTCACTGAGGATTTGTGAGTACAAGGTTTACGTCCCCTTCCATATCAGACCCTGGCTTCCTTCTCCCTGCTGGCGGGGACACCATGAGACCATGTTTCCTGTGGCTGCTACAGGGAAGTAACCAGCTGACGTCTGGGTATTTTCAGTATGTCTCAGTGAAAACCAGTTTTGAAACCATCTATTTCTATTTGAGTCTAGCGTGTTCTCTTGATAAGGATATATTTTGGTGGAAATTTTTCTGGTTTGGGGCCTTGAACAACAGCTCCACAAGTAGCAACTATTTTGCTGGGGACTGTATACAGTATCTCCACAGATGGCAGGAATATGAAGCACCAGTCAGTTGTTTTTTCTGCTAGTATGCAAAAACCTGTTAGAAAAGGCTGCTATAATAATTTTGCACTCTCTGTTTCTTGCTGATAAGAACCTGAAGCCTCTAATCAGGGCTTCTTATTGCATTGAATTCTTCTGTAATTAATATCCAAGTAAGAATTTCAGGTTTGACCTCGTGGTTTCCCAACTCGCACGTCCCAGCAGAAGGTGGTGCAGGTGTGCGGGGCTGATGGGGAGCAGTGCAGTGTGGGGTGGGGTGAACGGCTGCACGAGGTCCCAGCTGAACTGAAAGAAAAGCAAGAGCTGTAGCAAAATCTCTGAAAGTTAGTGGAGATTTGAATTAATTTTTGGCCTCTTCCTCCTGTTGTGGTGTAGTAGAAGAAATAAATCGTGCTTCCAAAGCCAACTTTTCCTAGAAGTGCAAATGACCCTCAGGTTTTGGATCTGCTCAGCCTTCTAGTTTCTTCTTTAAAAAAAATAACGTGTTAAGTTCACTGGTTTTTGTTTGGTTTGGGTTGTTTTTTTTTTTTTTTCCTAATTAGAGGGATCTCTTGCTCATCTTCCCATTTGGTGGAAAAACTCTACTGCCTTCTGGGGCTTAGGTGATTTGCTGATTTGTTTTTAGTCCACACTCCTCCCCACCTTCCATTTAGTTTTGCAGTGTGTTTAACAGTTTGGTTTTGTCTGGGGTTTTTTGGTGGGTTTTTTGGTTGTTCATTTCTTTAATCATTGTTCAAAAGAATTGATTAGGACAGGAACTGGTACGATGTATATTTGTCGTGAAACTTCTCGAGTCAAATGGGGGTAAACAAAGTATGTAAAGATCTGAAATTCCAGCTTAATCTATAGATAGGTTGAGGTATGATTTAGGGATGTGTTTGGGCATATTTTTGGGTGTAATTGCATAGATTTCTGTCCTCACTTTCTTACCATTTGCTGACAGTGCCATTTGGAACACATTGGTCCAGCTTGTGGTTGAAAGCCAAACCTTTCCAAATGCTGTAACTCAGTAGCAAGATTTACACATCTTTCTTATTTTGACTTGTTAAAGCTGCTGCATTGCTTAATATAGCAGCTGCAAGTGGCGAGCAAGTTACCTTTATCCATTTTAATACTGTGTAGAAGGACTTTAGTATTCGGGTGACTTAATATAAAGTAGAAAGAGTGCTTTGCTGAAGAGGAGAAAGTAATCCCTTCATAAAGAATTTTGACCAAAACATAAGGATGCCTGAAGGACATATTTTAAGCATTTTGTCCTGGCCTATTTCATAGGTACTTTTTGCCCTGGAGGCCCCTGCATAAGACTGCAGCATTTCCCATAAAGCTGAGGTTTTAGACCTAGCTTAGAAATGCAGGATATGACCATGCTTCCCTGATGGCCACCTGCCTGCCATTGTATCAGCAATGACACAAGAGGCAGAACTCAGAAGCTGAGAAACAATCATACTGTAAAAGAAATCTTTGTCTGAGATGTGGGGTGGAAGCTGAGTTAATAAATTCAAACTTGGAACCAATTTGGTAACATTCCAGTCTCCAACTTGGCCATTGATTTTACTCAACCTGATGCCATTGCTTCCAAAGATACATATTTATTGTTGAAAAGGGATATCTAAAAACATCAAATAGATTGATCTCAAAATGTCATTAAAATGGTACAATCCAAGTATGACTCATGAGTGGGGAAGACTATTGAAGATTATGGAACAGGTATTCATTAATTTTTGAAAATGCAAAGCAATAGCAGAAGTGAAGAACTGTTTTCTTTCTTACTGATTTACACTTACCACAAAAACAATGCTCTGGGTAATAGACCAAGTGGAATAGGGTGTTTTTTTATTTAAATTGCTGGGGGTTTTGTATTTGCAGGAAAAGATGCATAAGCTTTTGGAAGTCTATGAGCGACTCGGTGGTGAAGAGGATATTGTTAACCCAGCCAATGAGCTCATTAAAGAAGGACACATTCAGAAACTTTCAGCAAAGAACGGCACAGCGCAGGATAGGTATTTATTCCTGGTGAGTATTTTTGTTGTTCTCTTATTTTCAGAGCTGTGCTGTGAAATGGTACACTTCCATCTTCCTTACCTCAAACACAAAAAGCTTTTGCCAACTGAGCCCGGCTGCTCCTTCTTCTGAGCAGCAGTTTTCTCTTGATGCTTTTTCCTTGTGAATTTCCTTCCTTCTTCCAAGGTTGTGCTTTGCTGATGGCTTATCGGGCCCAAAGGGGTCTTTCCCATCTCCCTCCTCAGAGGCTGCGTTTTTGTGAAGCGCATGAGGGGGTGCATTTCCAGCTGTAGCACCTCACTGCGTAAAAGGGGCAGCTCTCGCTGACGCTGCAATAATAGTGCTCATGTGCTTTCGAGGCAGTCGAATTGTTACCAGAGAGAGGGGGAGAAGGGAGAAGTGACAGGCTGATATGTTTCTGTCTGTCCATTTCTTTCAAGTAATGATATGTGAGCCTAGCTTGCTCCTTAAATCGCTTCTTGGGAACTGCACCTTAGAGTAAAACACACCAGAGTCCTGAACTGTCAAAATGCAGGGTCTGTCCAGCATGTAACCCCTCAATTTAAAATCTGCCCTTGTTACAGTTTAACAGCATGGTGCTATACTGTGTGCCAAAACTGAGGCTGATAGGCCAGAAGTTCAGTGTTCGAGAGAAGATGGACATTGCAGGACTCCAGGTTTGCATCTCTTCTTTTCCCCTGTTTTAATGCTTCCCCACTCGTTAGCGTCAGGTCCCCTCTGAATCCAAAAATATAACAATGTAGGTATGTAGAAACATAATACAATTCTAAAATCCAGCTTTGGATCTCTTTTTTTGGAATTATAATAAGGTAATCATCCAAAGGTGGGTGAGAAAATGGTGACTCTGTACGTGCTTTGATTGAAAGCTTTCCCTTGTCACCTAGCTGACACAGGAGTCACCTTCTCCCCTACTGCTGTAGGGGACTGGTTGGTGGTAGAGATGCAGAAGTATTGTAGCAAGACAAGTAATTATGGAAATAATCCTTTGGTTTTTTCTACCTGTACTGTATTCTGAGTGGTCCTTTCAACTAAGTATTTCAAAGAATGAATATATTTGTAAGTCATTAAAAAATGATTGAATCACAGAATCACAGGGGTTGGAAGGGACCTCTGGAGATCATCAGTCCAACCCCCCTGCCAGAGCAGGGTCACCTAGAGCAGGTTGCACAGGACGGCGCCCAGGCGGGTTTTGAATGTCGCCAGAGTCTGAGACTCCACCACCTCCCTGGGCAGTCTGTTCCAGTGCTCTGCCACCCTCAAGGTAAAGAGGTTCCTCCTCATGTTTAGATGGAACTTCCTACGTTCAAGTTTGTGCCCATTACCTCTTGTCCTATCACTGGGCACCACTGCAAAAAGACTGGTGCCATCTTCCCGGCACCCTCCCTTTAAGTATTTATAGGCATTGATGAGATCCCCCCTCAGCCTTCTCTTCTCCAGACTAAAAAGACCCAAGTCCCTCAGCCTTTCCTCATAAGAAGGATGTTCCAGTCCCCTAATCATCTTTGTAGCCCTCTGCTGTACCCTCTCCAGCAGTTCCCTGTCCTTCTTGAACTGGACACAGTACTCCAGGTGCAGCCTCACCAGGGCAGAGCAGAGGGGGAGGATAACCTCCCGCAACCTGCTTGCCACACACCTCTTGATGTACCCCAGGATGCCATTGGCCTTCTTGGCCACAAGGGCACATTGCTGGCTCATGGTCATCCTGTTGTCCACCAGGATTGAAAGACAATGGAGACGAGTAAGAAGCTGACATGTTCTTTTTACAGGTCCAAGAAATTGTCAAGCAAAACGTGGCTCATACATTTTCAATAACAGGAAAAAAGAGATCGCTGGAACTACAAGCCAGGTATGGTGCTTGTTCTGTCTTTTGAGGTTTGTGAATAATTCAAACATTTTTGACATTTGTTTGATAATAAATGAGATCAATAATTATTAATAATGTTTATAAAATAGCGGATAGCAAAGCTAAAATCTTGATGGATATAAAGCTATGAAGATGTGAATTGAATTTACTGAAAATATTGGAAGTAGAATTGTGATGTTCTCTGTATTTTTCTTTTGTTTTAACAGGACAGAAGAGGAGAAGAGGGAATGGATTCAGGTTAATACAAAAACATTTTGATATGGGTGGAAATCACCATGCAGTCAGCGCCTTTTGGTTTTAGAATTATCTTTTGGGGTTCTGAATGAACATGGCTGGCTGAGGAAGCTGGGTAGTCCAGTCTGGCGAAGCTGCTTATGGAGAAATGTGGAGCCGCAGCTGGGGTCCCACTGCTGGCCCACTGTCCCAGGCAGTGCACGGAGGCTTCGAGTGAGTTCCCCTTTCCTGCAGTCCTCGAGCCCAGCGAGAGCAGAGATTGAGGAGTCAGAGATTAGCCTTGTGTATTCTTGCAGTCTGACTTGTAATGACACTGTCTGAGAGCAGTCTTCATTTTTGACTGAAACACTAGTGAGTTAATGACACCACACATAGTTAGTAAAGTTTTTAAGTTTCCATTACATTTATGCAAGTCTAAGAGTTTTTCACTAAAATGATAATCCTAACCATTTTCCTATGAGAGAATTTTTCCAAGGCTCCTTTTGTGACGCTTCTCATCTTTGCTGGAATTTTCATCTCAGGTCATTCAAGCAACAATTGAAAAGCACAAACAGAACAGTGAGACGTTTAGAGCTTTCAATAGCTCTTTTTCTCAAGAGGAGGAGCATCTTCCTGATTCCTCAGTAAGTATGAATGCTTAATTCTCCTTCTTGGCTATAACAGCTTTACCAACAGTTAAATTAGACTTACACAGCTAACTTTAAAATAGTGCAGTCTTGTTCTTGATTTTTATATTACGTTACGGTACAGTCAGCTCCATTTTTCTGGCTCTCAAATGCATATCAGTCATAGTTACTCAACCATGCAAGTAAGGAATAAATTACCCAGGGTAATTCAGTGCAAGAGACCTATCAGTCATGTTTTCCAGACTAGTGGCTCGTTTAGCATAACAGGTGTAATTCTTCAATGTTATGAGTGGTTGGCTGTCGGGAATGATGTTTGTGTGCCTGGGAGATTTTGTTCATTACCTTTCCCCATCTCATGAGAGATGCATTTGGGGATTATTTATTTTTTCTTATTTTATTACTGTTTAAAAAGTTTTAAAGAGTTGAAAGGAAATTGATGCATTTTAAAAGGATCTTTAAAATACTGTCTTACAGATAACAAATATATTTCAGAAAGAATACTCTTCAACTAAATATGCAAAATAGTTTTGAAAGTTTATTCTGTTTCTGTACAACTGTAATGTATTACTCTATGCTGTGTTTGCTAGGAATTTTGATTTGGAAGTATTCATGTGAGGATGATAACAATATCCCTTCATTCGACTTGAAAATGATGGTGATAACCTTAGCCACGGTCATTTGCTACAAGCTAAAGAGGAGAGGGCCTGCAAGAGGGGAATTTTTAGGAATTTCGTGCAGAGCTGCCAGTGTGTTGGTGATGTCGGTGGTCAAACATGGTAGATCTTGGGAGCGCAGGGAGAGAAGGTCCGTCTGCAGAGGTTAAACTTGGGGATCTTTTTGTCTTCGCCCTCCCCTGCCCTCCTAAACTGTTTTCTTTCAGTACCTAACCATTTTTGAACCTCTCCTTTCCCAGATCTGATTCGGTGACTCAATAATACTGGATTTTTATCTGACTGATTTCCCAGGGGGCTCAGGAGAGATGTTAGATATTCCTTCCATCCCAGCATTAATCACAGACCAACAGCAGAGATCTTCACAAACCTCTGCAGAGTCTAGGATTCTGTTGCTGATAGCAGCCAGCAATGAACCGTTTTCAGAATATGGCATAGCTTCCTGATCATGAACTATTCATCAGCTAAAAATACTCAGAAAAAATTGGGAAACAATCAATTCATGCCTGTATTTTTAAGTTAACTCATAGCTGCCTTCAGAACCAGGATGCTCTGATGGAAAAAATCTTTTGCTAATAAGCAAACTAATAAGCTCACTTCTTTCTATGTAATTAAGACACTGTGCCTGTTCAACTTCATTATTATTATCTTACTTTATAAATTCCATTTTATTTTGGTTTTGTATTAATGGTGTAGCCACGTGTTTATACTCTACTGGTTCAGTGAAAGTCAAGCAGAGCCGAAGTCTGGTTTATCTCCTGGCAGTGATATTAATGCAGTATGCACCTTTATTTCTTTTATGTCAGAATGCTAACCTGCATTTTTAGGAGATTAGCTTATCTAGATAATCAGCTTTGAAAACTGATGTCACAGCTAAATGTGGCAGAAATTGCTGTCAGTTACAAAGAGCTGAAGGTAGTTCTGTAAGGAAAAATGGCCAAATACTGAGAGCGTTCTTAGTAGCAATATGCTGCTGTAGGCAGCATCTACCATACATATCTCATCACCATTATGGAATATTGGGCAGCGTGCTTTAGAGGAAAAAATGACAATAATCTTCCTTTTTTGCTTTCATGAGTCAAGAAATAGATATGCACTCATGGATTCCCAGCTGGATCTGTAACAGCTACTAGAAATTGGACTCTGGTTCTAATAAGCCTGTAGAAAAATAGCCAAATTGCTTTTCTCCCATCCTTGGCCATACATTTGATATGTTACAGTGCTTATGATTGATTTCAGTTGCATGACCACTGCGTGCCTTTGCACACAATTCTGACCATGCTTTTCTTTTCCCTGCTGACTTACATAAGCTCGTACAAGCATTAAGGGTTGATCTTCAGCCTGTAATTTGCCTGCAGAAGACTTGTGGTTTCTTGGAGGTGCAGAGATCTGACATTTGACCTGATTCTTAAGATTATGCCTGGGCAATAATCTACAGCATGAATGAACTCTTACCTATCCGGGGGTGAATATTCAGAGTCATTGCCAGTCAGTCCCCTGCAGGGTTGACCGTAGCAGTGGTCTTTTAAAGAAGTTTTTTCTTCTGTGGCTTAGTTCCTTCTGAAAGAGGACACTCGTTTCCCTGTTTTCCATTTTCATCTGCAGCCTTTCAAGGCTATGTGAAGGGATTTTTTAAAGCCATCTAAAAATGTTCCCAAGGACAAGGACCTCTTTTACATGGCTTGATCTTGGAAGAGTTGGGAGCTCGTGGTGTGGGGGAAGGACCTAGTTTGTGCATTATTAGGAGGCTGGCAAGGAAAAGTGCTGCAGAGAGCTGAGCTCTGCTGAAGTGGCATCCCTAAGATTTGAGAGTTGGGAGTGCTTCTGTTAGTTAAATCATGATTTTTAGATCCTGTTAAATCATCATTATTTCTCACCCCCATTTCTGTTCCTCCCCCTGGCACTGGGGTAGCGAATAACTGTCTTCCTCCATACCGAATCTTACACACTGTGTGGTAATGGTAACGTAAGGGGGAGAAATCTTTTCCAGGTTAAAAGTAGAGGGTATTTGATTTTTAGCATATTATTCCAAATAAATATTAAAAGGGCATGGGGATCTGAACAGGTGACTAGATAAATTTACTCTTTTCCCTAAACTTGCTGGGGTTTTCCTCATCCTCTCCTTCAGACCCTGTTTTCTCTCCGTGTTTTACATTTCCTTTCCCAAGTCCGGTGTCGCAACACACAGGTGTCCTTTTGCTAGGCTAAGGATCCAAATACCTGTGTTGATTAGGTTTCCAGTGGAAAGAAATCGCTTTCTACAGGACTGGGGAACAGATGATGTGAAACCCTGGCGTTGCTGGGTTTTTGTGGAGGCAGACATAGTTGGCTAGAGTTGAGTACCTGATGCTTCCCTTTAATTAAGTTGCATTCCCTGGGGGTGGCACAGCCCTAGCCCCAGGGGATGTGTTGTCTCATTTGCTTGTTCTCAAGAGTCAATTGTATTGGTATATAAATAGGTACAACTCGGTATCAGAATGAATAGCTCTTCAATTTCCTGGCTTACTCAAAGCCACAGTTCAGGTTGTTTCTAATAACAGCGCTTAAAACTTTTTGCTTTCAAGTGGAATGAAGCTAGAGTGCAAAAACGCACTGGAGATTTGGATAATCTCAAAATATGAGATGTCTAGTTGGCAAAGGAAGAATGATCTATGGGAATAACAGGAGAATTTATCATAAACAGTTTTAGTATTTTGAGAACCCCCTGTAAGCTAGCAAACTCCCTGTAAATTAATGACAGGTGAGATGGTTTTCCTTTTAGGATGTAGCCTATGATTTTGGTGTACATAAGCTTGTTATTTGCCCTCTATACGTATTGAATACACATAGTATTGAATACATATAGATGCCAGTTTGCATTTATTAAGAGATTAAGAGACATATTGCAATTAAGAAAAACTTAACTGAGTACTATTTGAATGGAGTAAATATTCTTCCTCCTCAGAATCCACTGGCTACAGAAGACACTTGCTGGTTGGCTTGCAGGGCTCAAACAGAGCAGAGTAATTCAAAACCTGCCCATTTGCTTTCTGCGGTGCTAATGCACACGCTGCAGCGAGGAGTGGGCTTGGCAATGCCGTGCTGGCTGTAAAGTCACCCACTTCGTAGTCAACCCAGTATTTAAGAGCGGCTGCGTACGTGTGCAGTTAAAGTGTATTCACAAGCAGCTAGTTGAGGGGCTAAGAGCAAATGAAGCTGTTTTCTTTTTCAATATTTTAATATATTTTAGGAAGAATGTCCATGTTGAAATTGTTCTGTGTCATTCTGTTTCCCTCAGATAGCCAGCACCAGCTCAGTGGAATCGATGCCAGGAGCAGATGGTGGTGGTGCATTTGGAGGGGTAAGTCATTTGAAGCTAATACTTTCTGTAGAGCAAGGCAGGGGTATGTTCCTTTTGTAGCAGGAAAAAAAATCAGAGATACTTCAGTGTGTCAGTGTGTAGTCTGCTGTCTGTTGCTGCAGCTGTGCTGTCCTTAACTTCTTGGCTAAGTTACACCCACAACTACTTGCAGAGTTTGCACCGTCAGTGAATTTAAATCCTCCTGTTCGAGCTACGTGCTGCAGCTGTGTGTGAATCCAGTTACAGGGAGCCTAGCCGCAGGGAAGTTGATTGTTACATTTGTAGTGTAGGGGGGTTTTATTGTGGGTTCTTTTGTTTGTTTTTAAATTCTGATGGGAAGCTACACTGAGAGGAGGAGGGCAAAGAATCACAGAACCACAGAGACAAGGAAACCTGGCTGGTTAACACTGTCCTATTGCGTAACTCAGGATTTCATGTCCAGAACCAAATTTTGATTGACGCTCCTTTCATAGCGTGCTTTTTGTGTTTCTGCCAATAGAGAGGAGGAGATGATAGTACTTTCATACATCTGTGGCCTATAAGTGATTGGCTACTGCAAAAGTAAAACACGCTTTTAAAGATGTTTTCCATTTTGCTTTGCACAATGTCTGTGACTGCTGCTGAGTCAAACTAGAGGTTTTGAGTCCTTAATAAGGTCTATTTTTAGCGTTCTTATCTCTCCCTTCAAAATGTCTTCTGAGAATAACAAGTTTTCAGGAAATGCCTTAGGGTCAGCTAAGTTTACTGAAAAAAGCATAACACGAAGAAATGACAACCAAAAAAACTCCGCCTATCTGCTGAGACATACTATAGGATATTATGTACTAGCATGACCTTTTTAATAACGAAGGAGCCACTTAGCAGGCTCTTCCACTCCTCTGGCCAAGCTTGTTAACATACTGGTAGAGTTTACAGAGTATCGATGAAAAACTGCTAAACAAGCCAGCAACCTGACCTAGGAAAACAAGAGCTTGTTAAAAATAAGTGTTTGTAATTAATGTACTCCTTGCTGTTTATTGTTTGTTCACACTTCATATTTTCCCTAAGCAATTTTTTATTTGTTTGTAGTCAGTTTTGTGATTAGTGCTCCTGTTCCTTGAGTTATAGATGCTATAGTGAGCTGGCTACTTAATGAAAAAGACACTTTATACAGTATTTAAAAACAAACACATAAAAATTTCTGTTGGTCTTAAGTTTCTTAGGGAAATGTAAATTTTAGTTCTAATTAAATAAAAATTTGGATCTTTTTAGTTGATTATAAATAGTTGTGTCAGCGATTTGTGCAGTATATCTTGACACATTAAGTAATTTTCCTTAAGTTGTTTATTTAAAGAAAAATTTAATTCCTGTGATAGAAATAAAAATGGAGTTGATCAAAAACACAAAGCTAAAAATATCCAAAATTGTGCATTATTGATTCTGGGATCTCATTCTGCTGTATTGTAGCACATGTGTAACATCGGCATGAACAATGAATTCAGATGTTAGTTGCAGCTTTAGAAAATACTAATTTTTAATGTTGACATCCCTTTAGAAACATTTCAGTGAGTGCACGAGCAAGCACATTCTGTGCTTAACAGCTTCCCCATGTGAACCACTTGGTGGTAGTGGTGGTCAGCAAACTACTGTCTCCTTCCTGTCGTTCTGCTGAGTCTGCTGAAGAGGCTGCTGGGGTTTTCTTCAGTGCTGCATGTCAGCATCACCAGACAGCGAAAACCTGATGCAGGAAGTATAATGTGCTTGCTCTACAGCATTGTGGTGACTGTTGGCTGCACTGCACTGCTAGCACAGTTCATACGGTTTGTGCTAAACCTTCTGCGTGCACAAGGGAAGTATGAGCCAGTGGGAGATTGTCCTGCATGTAATCTTGCACATAATGACAGCGGTCTTTAGAGAAACAAGCTAAACAATTTTGCTGCATTGTAAAGTACAAAATATGCTATACAATTTAAATTAATTTCTCGCATATATTCAGCATTTCCAGAAGCACCTGCTGATGTTCTGCCCTATTGCAGATGTTTCCAAATATGTAATTTGTAAATGGAAATTACACAGCTGTTTAAGCATAATGAGAAGAAAAAGATTTTAAACCCCTTTGTTGCTCGTGCGTCTGCCTATATGAGTGTCTCATCAGACTATTGCGTTGAGGCTTAATGCCTACCTACTGGCCCAGGCAGAATGAAAGATACAGCAAGTAATAAATAACACAACAGCGGTCTCCTGAGCCCAGTGGTTTTCCTGCTGTTCCTACCAGCTCTTCGGTGTTTCTTCCCTGCTTTTCAGAAGCAAGTGGAGGCTCCAGTGGTTCCCTAATGATGTGATGTCTGCTTTCCTACGCGATCCAGCCACAGGCCTTCACCGTGCAGTCACTTAGCTCTAGGCATGAGTTATACCTCTCGCTGGGGTTATACGCTTTTTTTCCACCAAAATTTTAAAGTTGGAGGAAACTGTCAAGATTTAGAGAATTAAATGCAGCTGTAGAGTAAAAGCAAATTAGTGGTCAAAACAGCTCAGTCTGAAAGAAGTTAGTGTCGATCCTGCCTCCGAACAGGTTTTATGCAAGTGGTTTTTCCTGTCAGACTCACCAGCTTCAAAACAGAGCTGGGTACACCAAAAAAGATGAGAAATATGACAATTATTCAAGTGCATTATTATCAAGATACTCCAGTTGAAACTAGGGCAGCTTTGTATTAGCTTCCTTCTTAACATACATCAAGAGTAAATAACATAGCTTGTATAATAAAGGACACAGTTGCAAACTGACTGTTAAATTTATCTTTGATGAACAAGGTTAGTGAATTACAATGCATGTCCTTGTTTCCCACAAAAATCTCTCTGTTCCAATGGTGTATAGTTAAGAGTACATGCCAAGGTGGACTTCCTGAGCCATCGCTGGGTGGGATGGGGGGACTGCCCATGCAGCAAAGTCTCATGGTTTTCAGAGGGATGGAAAGCAAAGGCCTTCTTAATTATTTCCCAGTGTCAGCAGTTAAATAACATAATATTGAATAAGTCTTTGTTCTATAATGGCTCATTGGAATTTGCCAAGTCATAAAGAAAATACATTTTCATTTTTATTATCTTTTATACAGCTGCAAGAGCAATGTTTCAAACTCTTGTGTTCTCACTGTATTCTCATAATGTTGAGAAATATTATGAAACATTGTTGATATTCATCAAACACTTAAAGACCTCTTTAAACTTTTTTGATTAGTGAAGTTAGTATTAAATGCTTGTTGTATGCTACAGCACAAGTTAAAATACAATGGTCTAAAATAAATACAATGGTCTAAAATAAAAGCTCATGCATAACTGTTGTAACAAATCTTGCCCAATGTAATATCCTTTCTGTTTTCTTTCCTTTGGCAAATATGTGGGTCATCTAGTCCTGAAAGTAAACACTGTCCAGACTGTTTAACATTGAGGAGGAAGTCAAATACGAGATCCATTAGAGGAAGTATTCAACTTGAGTCTTATCTGTTATAGAAACATGCATGTGGGTGATGATGGATATTCCTATTGAAGTACAAATCCAATTAACCAATTTCCACATTGTCGTGGTTTGGGCCAGATTGGCCCAATCAGGTGGAACAACAGATGCTCTCTCTCTCTCCTGCTCTGCTTCCGAAGGGAGGCAAGAGAGAGAGAGAGAAAAAGAGAGACTTAAGAGTTTAGAAGGAACTAAACTACTTTAATGAAATATTAATAATAAAATAATAAAAAGAAAATAATGACATATATACAAAACTGTATCAAGCTCCCAGGATGGTGATCACGTCACCAGCAGGCGCTGGGGAAGTCCCAGANGCGGTCCATTCAATTCATGTTAGATAAACTTCAGCATTTTCCCTATGCAGGCACATGTAGGTATTGATTGAAAGCCAAACACTGGTTTTGTTTAGTATTTGTCAAGATTATCGTCCAGTTGCAGCTCACAAGGCTAAATGGTGCCTTCATTTATGCTCTTGCCATTCCAGTAACACTAGTGAAATTGTTGTTAACATAAGAATCAAAAAGTTTGTTATTCTATATGCAAGTTTTAACTGTTAAGAAGAGAAGAATTAAGGTTGACCAGTGAGGAAATGCTCTGATCTGACAACTTAAGGGGAATCCATCCCTAGCCAGTGCAAGGAAAATCAGTCTTCTAACAAATTAAATAACATTAGCATCAAAATCAGAGTGAGAAACGGCTCATATATGTGATACAAATAAAAAAGTTACTCTGTAGGTTGCTGTGGATCACTAAAAGCTTTGCAAATCGCCTTAGTTATATGCCTTACTTGGAGGGCTCTAATAGAGTCTGAGAGGAACGTTTTTGCCAGTGATTCATCTGAGGCATTGTTAAGTTGGTATAATTCGATGTTGTACTGGTTACATCTGGTTCTTCACAAGAAAAGCGAAATACTGCACTCCACTTACGTGTGGTGGAGGACATGGATTTGCAGGCATCCTGTTTTGCTTAGCAATTAATGTGTACATATATGGGGATATAGTGGTATTCCTGAATGAACAAATCCATATGACTGTGCTTCACCAAGCTGAATTGCAAAGCATCCTATGTACTTGTATACAAGTTTGAAACATTGCTGTTGCAGCTATAGAAAAGATAATAAAAATGAAATGATCCAATCCAATTAGAAGTAATTAGTTGTGGTTTTGTTGTGTAATGCTGTTACAAGGCAGGGTGGTTTCAATAGTTCTGCAGAAAGACAATGTGCTTTCCTTTGTAACCAGAGAATGGCAGGGCAGAGACTCAGGGGAGCTGAAAGATGGGAGAGTGGTGGCAGCTTATAAAATTTTTTTTTTTTTTTTTTTTTTTAAATTGGCCTGAAAACCTGTATTAGTGACTTCTGCAGGTTAGCCGTAACCTCTAAGGTGAGACCTTAGAGCAAATGGCAGAATTTCCCTAGTGCTGGTGACACCTGCCTCGTGATCCGTGGGCAGCCTCTGCCAACTGTAATTGCCGCTGCCTTTCCTTCCACCCCCACATGCCCCCATCCTGGGCTTAAATAAAGGCTTTGAAGAAAGGGAAATTTGTTGAGCCAACTGTTCTGTCTCAAGTGGACTTAAGTTGTGACTTAGTATGCATGGGTGGCTTAAACGGAAGGGGGGGTTGTCAAGGAGTCCAAAATCTGTGTAACCTGTGAAGCCCCATCTTCACCTGGTTGATTTTCAGAAAAAATGCAAAATACCTCTGCTCTTTTGATTTAGAGGAAATGTTTCTTCTCCCCATAGTTTGTTAAATTATTACGTCAAGCAAACAAAAATGAAGAGAGTTATCAAACCTCTTCTTATGAAAATGACAGAGGAATGTGATGGAGCCATCTCCTTTGGGCTGGGATCTCCATGCAGATGCTGCCTGGCTGGGGGTGCCCCAGGCTTACCCCAGGGAGCTGCTGGTCCCTGGCACACAGCCATTCTGCCTGGGAAGGAGGAATAGTATTTATTTCCTTTAAAAAGAAAACAAAACGGGATCTACTCAAAGTTCTGTGTGAAGCTGTGTTTTTATGAACTGCACATCATCATGTTAATGCTCTCCAGTTTATCAGAAAATTGCACAATTGGATTTAATTCTACCAAGTGACTTTATGTACCAGCTTAGGTGCTTAGCTGAAGAGGCTAAACTTGTTTGGCTATGCAGACAGCTGATAGAAGGTGTCTTCTGCCAAGAGCAGTTGATAGCAGGTCCCTGGTGTAGGTGTCCCTGGCTTCCTGAGCTTTATGTTTCATCATGGGCTGGGAGGGAGCCTAAGGAAACTCCATATGGAGTTGGGTGGTGCAAAAGTCCACTGCCAGCACCGTTCACTTCTTCCCAAAACCTTCTCATCTCCTCCCCATGAACAGAAGAGTTTACAATGCACCCACAAAGTCAACATTTACCTTAACCAAGTCACATTGCAGCAGGGAGGAAGATGAATGCCAGAAAGAAAGCTCTTCTTGACAAGTCAACATTGCCAGTTCCTCTTCCTCCTTACCAACAGATGGCGAGATGAGGTTGCTCAGTGGCTGTAAGGGCACAAGTGAGCAGAGAGGGGACTTGAAGAATTGGCTCAGCAATCTGAGATCACGTAATGCCACACCAGAAGCACCCAATGGCTGAGCCAGCCATCCAGCCAGAGGCCATTGGCAGCGTTCACATGAATTCTTTTCTAAAATAGTGTGAAACCAAAAGAGGATCTTTGTCAGTAGACGTCCATGAAATGTTTTGCTATCTTTTTTTTTTTTTTAAACTAAATCACGTAATTGTACTTTTCATTTCAGAGTGATTCCTGTAGGAAATCTTCCAAATCCAAGCGAGACAAGGAGAAACAGGCTTGCAAGAGCTGCAGCGAAAGCTTTAACTCCATCACTAAAAGGCGGCACCACTGTAAGCAGTGTGGGGCAGTAAGTATCAGAATGCACTGAGCTTTTCAGTTTCTTCTGCAGAGACTGTTGAAGGGAATTTGTATTTTTTCAGTGCAGGAACTAAAAGATGTTCTGGTTCGTGGCAGGTCATTGACAGAGCAGATCTTTCCATTTGCTTTACCCCCTGGGAATCAGGAGAAAAAAGAGCAAAACTGGTGCAAGGGGCCTAGCCTGTGCTGTTTTAAAGGCAAATACAGCCCAGGTGCTGCCTTCCCTGAGGATGGGCGTGTATCTAGGGAGGGGGCTGTCCACTTTATTTTGTTTGCAGAAACAGGATGGCCTTCTGACAGCCTTACTTCACACAGCAGCTCCTTCTAGGATGAACAGCTGAACATACAATATTAAAGGTGGATGGCTGCTTCTTTCCCTAAAACTTGTCCCTGAGTTGTCCAGAATTGCTTGAGCCAAAGTGGTTTCCTCCTGCTTGAAAAGTCAATGAAAATCAGTCCTTGAGATTCAAGACCAGGTTACTGAAGGCACTTAGCCACCTTTCGTGGTTTGGCCTCAGCCGGCAACAAAGAACCACTCGGCCGCTCGCTCAACCCTCACAGCAGTGGGGGAAAATCAGAAGAAAAAAGGCAAAACTCATGGGTTTAGATAAAGGCAGTTTAACACAACAGCAACGGGAAAAGGAGAACAACAAGAACAATAACACTGATGGAGGAATGTACACACACGGTTACTGTACCAGCGCTCACCAACCGACCCTGGGCAGTCCCAGCCCGCTCCTCACATGGTATGGAATACCTG